>CM062816.1:694459286-695059286 GCA_031772625.1 Pinus tabuliformis | reverse complement strand
TGCATGACCTTCATGAACTCTGTTTGAGATATACTTCCTAATCGAGTACTGACTGCTTTTGCATTTGTTTCATACTGCTTTTTCTCAGCTGGATCTGTAGGAGTAACTGAAGGAAAGGCATAGCCTGATTCTACAATGTTCCAAACTTCTGTACCAAGAGATTGAAGATATGCAGTAACTCTTACCTTCCAATAATTGAAGTTTGTTCCATCGAAGACAGGTGGCCTGATTGATGCTTCTCTCTCGTAGTTGCTCATGATGATCGATCTACCTTCAAGCGATCAAGCTGTTCTGAAGGACCTGCTCTGATACCAATTGTTGGAAATAATACTGAGAGGGGGGGTGAATCAGTATTATCTAGTAATTTACCAAATCTTCCTTATTTGATCTTTTGAAATATTCTTGCATATCAGTACCATAAAACAATGAGCATGAATAAAGAAAATAGACAGTCACACCGAAGAACACAAGATGTAAGGTGGAAACCCAATGCGGGAGAAAAACCACCTGCTGCAATAATGTCTCTATCTTCTTTCAAGAAATTCTTTTTACAATGATTTTGTACTGGTGCAGTCCTTTACCAGCACGCAGGCTGCAACCTGCAAAGAGCTACAACTCTTTCTCGTTTTCCAGACTTCTCCTGGAAGGGAGCTACAACCCCCTACTTCTTTTCATGAAGAATCAAATGATCAACAAGTATACAACAGATACAATCTACTACAGATATCAGATCAGTTATTACAGAAACAACCCAGAACACCTTATGAACAGAAATATACAGTTAACAGATCATCTTAAGACAGGGACGCATATTTTCTTTCTGTGGCCTGCGACTGGACGCAGTATACCTTATGTTGTTCTGCGTGCAGACGCACTGTTCCTTTTTGCTTGTCTGCGACCGACGCACACATCAACACTATCGCGCCGCGTCTTTCGCTTCAGAGACGCACCCAATACCACAGTCGCGCCGCGTCCTTTGCTTCAGAGACGCACCTGATCCTTTACTGTACTGCGTCCCGGCGCACTTTCCCTTCACTGAATCTGCGTCCCTTTAGATATAGAAGATAAGAGGACTTCAGAACCAACCCAAACACTCAGATCCACAGATCTGATCATGCGCCATATAGATCGTAGTCCATTAGAAGATTTACCCTTAAAGATATGGACTAGATCTCACCAAGAGATGATCAACCAAGATGATGCATAATCCAAATTAACTCCTTTGCTTTATATAGGCAAGCTTCTCCCCAAAGCGTGGAACAATACCACGAGCCGACACCATAGAAACACACAACCGTCGGCTAGATACCACACAAGAAACCCCCACGAGCTTTTCTCTACCTTGAAATGTGTGCACTGGGCGGACGCACCTTCTGAACGGCTGGCCAGCGTCCCTGGACGCGGGTTCTGTATGGTATACCTGCGGGGACGCACTTGCTGAACAAATTGCCTGCGTCCTTCTTGATTTACCACCTGAAAGAGTTTGCCATCAAGGACAACACCTGAATCATAATGCCAACATGGGGTCATTTTTGTTGTTGTATGGAAGGAAGTGTTATACCACCATTCAGCCAGAGGCAACCATTTGACCCATTGTGTTTGTTTATCAGATACAAAGCAACGAAGATATCCTTCCAAACATTTGTTTACTATCTCAGTTTGCCCATCATATTGAGGATGATAAGATGAGCTATGAGCTAACTGAGTACCAAGACAAGAAAATAATTCTGTCCAAAAATTTCCAGTGAAAATGGGATCTCTGTCACTTACAATAATCTTTGGGTTTCCATGTAGCTTTTGAACTATTTCCATAAATGCAGTAGAAACTGTACTGGCTTTAAATGGATGTGATAATGCACAAAAGTGTGCATACTTGGTAAGTCTGTCAACTACCACCATGATGACACTCTTTCCCTCAGACTTGGGTAAACCTGTGATAAAATCCATTGAAACCTCCTCCCAACGTTGGCTTGGAATGGATAAAGGTTGTAATAGACCCGGTGTCTTAATTGTTTCAACTTTATTTTGCTGGCAAACCAAACATTCCGCCACAAAATTTTGAATATCTGATTTAAGGCCATCCCAAAAAAATTCCTTCTTAACCTTGTGGTAAGTTTTTAAAAATCCTGAGTGCCCTCCTAAGGGAGAAGTGTGCAATTCCATAAGAATATTTTGTTTTAGCTGGGAATTCTTACAGAGGTATAAGCGATCTTTGTACCATAACGAATCATTTTGCCAGCTAAATGTATCAGAAGTACTGGAATCTTGTTGTAGCTTTCGAATAAGTGCCCACACTTCTTCGTCATTCTTCCATTCCTCCCTTGCTTCGTTTATCCAATCTGGTTGGATAATAGAAATGGCACACAACAATGCTTCCACATCCTCATCCTTTCTTGAGAGTGCATCTGCCACCACATTTTGCTTCCCTTTTTTGTAGATGATTTCAAAGTCATAACCCAACATCTTTGTGACCCACTTTTGTTGCTCTTCAGAGGATAATCTTTGTTCTAAAAAGTATTTAAGGCTATCATGATCTGTTTTTACCTTGAAGTGTCTTCCCATTAGGTAGGGTCACCATTTCTTAAGTGCATGGAGTATTGCCAACATTTCCTTCTCATAAATAGCTTTGCTTAAAAACTTTCCCTTGATTGGACGACTTTCAAAAGCAATGGGTCTTTCATCTTGCATTAGAACAGCACCAATTCCATTTCCTGAAGCATCACATTCCACAATAAAGGTTTTGTGAAGTCCGGTGTAGCTAAGACCGGTGCTTGGCACATTGCCTCTTTAAGATGTTCAAAGGCCTTTGTTGCTTCTAGAGTCCATGAAAATGAATCTTTCTTCAATAATGTTGTTAGAGGTGCTGCTATTCTCCCATAATTCTTAACAAACTTGCGATAATACCCTGTCAACCCAAGAAATCCTCGCAGATGCTTTATGGATGTGGGGATTTTCCATTCCTTAATGGCTTTAATTTTGCTAGGGTCTACCTTAACTCCTTCATGAGATACAATATGACCCAAATATTCCACCTCCTGGACTCCAAAGAAACATTTGGATCTTTTTGCATATAATTGTTTCTCCTCCAATAGTTGTAGCACCCTGTCAACATGTTCAACATGATCCTTCCAAGACTTGCTGTAGATTAGTATATCATCAAAAAATACTAACACAAATTTTCTAAGGAATGGTTTGAAAATTGAATTCATCAAACCTTGAAATGTTGAAGGTGCATTGGTAAGGCCAAAAGGCATGACCAAAAATTCATAATGACCCTCATGAGTTCTAAATGTCGTTTTCAGAATGTCTTCAATCTTCATTCTGATTTGATGATATCCTGAACGAAGATCCAACTTGGTGAAGTAAATTGATCCATGCAATTCATCCAGTAATTCATCAATAACAGGAATGGGGAACTTATCTTTAATAGTGAGCTTGTTGAGCTCCCTATAATCTGGACACATGCGCCATGATCCATCCTTCTTGTGCACCAATACTACTGGAGCTGAGAAAGAACTTTGACTCGGTTGAATTATACCAGCCTCTAGCATTTCTGCAACCATACGTTCAATTTCACTTTTTTGGACATAGGGATATCTGTACGGCCTGATGTTTGGAGGAACACTTCCTGGAATCAGATGAATAGCATGATCATGATCACGCATAGGTGGGAGACCCTTGGGATTCTCAAATACCTTGGAATGATTGTCCAAGGTTTTTTGGAGATCTGGAGAATTAGATGATTCCAATGTGGAAACATCTAGCGAGCATAATTGTGCAATTACACCTCTTTGCTCCTTTTTTAGAAGCTTTGCCATACCATGAGAGCTGATTATCTTTCCTGGTTTCCCTGCAATACCCCTTAATTCAACTTCCTTTCCTTCCGTAGAAAATTTGATGAAAAGTTCTTGAAAATTAAAAGCTATTGTACCCAAGGATTGTAGCCATTGGACTCCTAGTACAACATCTGCACCTCCCATTGGAATGGAAAGCATTGGGCTAGTCAATACATATTCTCCCATGGATAGCTTGATATTATGGCACTTTCCAGAGCAATTTATTGTTCCTCCATTTTCAATCATCACCTGACACACTGGTGCTGGATAGAGGAAGCAATTCAATTCTTTTGCTACCCTACAATGAATAAAATTGTGGGTGCTTCCTGAATCAATCAACACTATTACCTTTTTCTTCTTGATTTGTCCTTCTATCTTGATGGTTTGAGGAGTGGTAATTCCCGCCAATGCATTACAAGATATGGTTAGATTTATTTGTTCTTCATCTAGGCTTTTCTCATGAATTATATCTTCTTCTTTTGACCTTTCTTGCTCCTTTTCTTCTTCCTCTTCACAATCTATGTAGAATAATTTCTTCTCAGCACACTTATGACCTTTAGTGTATTTGCTATCACAACTGTAACAAAGCCCTTTTGCTCTTTTTTCTTCCAATTGTTGTGGTGTCAACCTTATAGGTTGTGGAAGACTAGGGGCAACAACACTTCCGTCTTTATAGTTGTGAGTGGTATGCTTCCTGGTTGCCATAATTTTGCTTTCCATTTTTCTTGCTAACCTGAATGCCTTCTCTAATGAATCAGGTTCCCAAAGGTGAACATCATGTTGGATATTATCCTTTAAAGACCCTATGAACACATCAATCCTATGCTCCTCTGGAATATCTTTTACCCTTATGTTCAATTTTTGGAACTCCTCAATGTGCTCCATTACTGAACCCTTTTGTTTGAGACTTATCAATTGGCTAAAAAAAGTGTTGCTTTTTGTATCTTCATAATGTGCTATCAATTCTTCCGTAAAAATTGCCCAAGTGATAAATTGTTTACGAGAGCAAAGCCATTGATACCATACAAACTGATTTGGTTCCAAATATACAGTTGCCATACGTACCTTTTGTGCGTTTTGCACATTATTGAGATCGAAGAATTGCTCCATCTGTAATATCCATGTGGCGGGATCCTTGCCATCAAACTTCCTCATATCGATTTTTGGAATATGGTGATTCTTCGATCCAACATTAGCATCTATGGAATCATGATTAACATTTTTTTTGTTCTCATCATGAGTTTCCTTTACTACCTTTTCACCATTAGTGACCCTTTCTTGTAGCAACTTCTTCAATTCTTCCATGTCTGTCTTCATATCTATCTTCAAATCTGCCATGTCTCTCTTCAAATCCATCTTCGAATCATCCATCTTAGCTTCCATGCCCTTTATCTTAGATTCCACGCCATTTATCTTAGATTCCACGCCACTTATCTTAGCTTCTGTTAGCTTTTGTGAGCGTGACATTTGTTGCACTTGTTCTTGTAATTTTGATATATCATGTAGCATTTCTTCCTCTTCTTCATGGGTCATGCTAGAGCTTTCAGGTTCCTTACTAGGTGTTTTCATTTTCTTTCCTCGGGGCATCAGTTACCGATAATAATGCTTTACTATGCCCTTTGAATTCCGTTAAACCAAGCTTACACAAAAATTTAAAAAAAAAAACTACACACCTTTTTTCACTTTATAGAAGCCTGATATTGAATCTGATGTATCTCTGTAATTTCGGATCATCCAATTCTGAAATTGCTACCTATAGTAGCCTTCTGCGTCCTCTTTCCAATGCCACAAGTCTGAGCCAAATTGGATTCTCCAAGGAAGATTTATGTGAAATCTCCCAGAGTGACCTGTTTTTAGACTGGTTCAGTAGAGCGAACTTGTACGACGTGCCACGAGTCACTGTTTCAACCTTTGAATCTGAAGCACACACACAAGAAACTAAAGTCTGTCCTCTTTCTGTACCTTCTTACGAAATTTCAATCCGATCCCTAGAGAGAAAGTTATGATGATTTTCCCTAGGTCACCTGTTTTGAATGTAATTCAGGAGTCTGCAAAAAGACCAACTTCCTCAGATCATATCTCCGCAAATGTCGCGCGAAAAGATATGAAATTCGGACCCAAGGTTTAGCACGATTTCTTCTCAAACATGTTTTTTTTGCGACTTCTGAAATGTCACAGAAAAAAAGTTATAGCCAAAATGCCACGATGACCTGTTTGGAGCAGCGAAACCCTAGAATCCAAAGCTCTGATACCAAATGTTATGAAACCAGCTCAAGAAAAGATAGAAAAGATAGATCAACGCCTTAGTATTCAGCCTCTTCGAGGGGGAAACCTCCTTTACATTACATAAATGAACAATTCTTGGATGATACAAATGACAAAACCTCCTTTCTATATATAGGAGTCTAGGGAGTCACAATATAATCGAGCCGAACTAACAATAATAATATAAAGCCACAAAAATAACAATAGAGGGATTCTATGGGGCACAGAAATAACAATATGGGGGTAATAGGGGCAAAACAATATAAATAAGGGGTATAACTACAATAGTAATGGGGTAATCACTAGTATTATAGGGACCCAACAGACATGGTCATATGTTATGGTCAAATGCTTGGCTTGGTGTGGGTAAAAATATATGAATGTAGACATCAAAATGTAAGAGAATTATATTGGTTAAGTCCACAGTCGACTCCAAGGTCAACCCTTATGCACTTAGGTCCATAAAAGAATGTACATATACACGTCTATGGGATGAAAGGGATAGATAAAGCACTTGTGAATAATAACAAGTAATACAATTTATGTGGGTAGCATAATAAGTGTTGGTTCTAAGTTTAGTTTGAGTTTTTCAATGGAAAAATTGTCTCAGGTTAAAATCCATACAAAGGGCATTTTCCTTAGTTTCTTTTAATTATGACAAGGAATGTTGAGCCTCAATTTATTTGTAACCTCCAAGACATAGAGTTAGAATCAAAGTTTTGTAGTTTAACTAGATATAATGGAGGGAGAGTTTAAATTTTCATTATCAAATAACAAAGGTTGAATGTGTGATAGCAAAGGTCGACTCATATTCTAATTTTTTTTAGGTCTGGTTACACATAGTAAAAGTTGCAGTCTAATATTCATTTATGGTTGAGATTAGCCTGATGTGACATGGTTCCACTTGGATTGGAACCTTTTTATTATGTTGTGGAGGTTTCCTAGTTAAGGTTGAACAATGTTTGGAAACAAGGTCAGACCTTGCACTCCCACTTTTGAAGTTAGCTTTATCATAATAAAATTTGTTTGAGAACATGGTATTTGTAAGCACCACTGGATAGTGTAGTTGGTATTGAATTGTGCCAATAGTTGAGGTCATAGGATCAAACTTGTTCACTTATGAGCATAGAATTATTATTTAATTTTTCCCCACAAAAATAAATATTGTCAAATAGTTAAGAGACACAAAGTGTATATTTTGTAAAAGGAATATTGGGAAAAAACTAGCTTCTAGAATCCACACTAAGGGGGGCATTGTGATAAATATTTAGCATTTTAATATGGTTTTTTAGAGTTTTTAGGGTCATCCTAAAGCCAAATTAAATTCTAGAACAGGGGAGATGGGTATAATTTTGATGTGATCAATCAAAAAGTTATAGAGAGTCATGAAGATGCATTGTTAATGTCAAAAATCCATAATATGTGTACATAATGCTTTAATAGTTCATGAACTAGTTTTCGGCTTATCAACAGGTGTTGTACACATGATCAAAACAAGTTTTGATAAAGATGATATGTGACCAAATTGATGAACATGTTGTTTCAATATGATGTACATGTGATGACAATGTTGATATGATTAGATTTATGATAGGACAATGATTTTGGTGTTTGTGGACTGAGTCTGAAATATGTGAAACGAGGTCCATTGATTTCTAAGGGAGGTGGGTTCCTTCATGAGGTTGTTTCCTACATCATTGAGGTTGGTGCCTGAATCTTGTTTTTTCCTATAACAAGTTGGAGCTTGCACATTTTCAAGGTTGGTGCATCAATCAGGCTATAGCCTATTGCAAGTAGGTGCTTGCACATTTCCTAGGTTGGTGCCTCAATCAGGTTGTGTCATATTACAAAATAATTTGTCTCACATCTTGGGAGTGAGTGCATATATTAGATCAATGAGTGAAAATATATGTAAATGAATTTATGAAGAAGACGAAAAACATTTTTTGGTTTTCTACGACAAGGGTTTCTATGTAAAAGCTTGTGTCATCTTCTGTGGATGTGATTATTACTTCTTGATGCATGGTTTCATTTATTGTTATCATGAATAAAAATTGTTGTGACACGTTTCTACATGATTATTTATTGATAAAATGTTCTGAAATCATAGGTTTTCAATTACATTGATTCACCCCCCGCCCCACCTCTTAGTGTGATCTTTGGTGTAAGAAGTTGTATTAGAGTAGGTTCTCTGAAAAATAGTTAACTATCAGAAGGTAGATAAAAGGAGATATGCCCAATACATGGAGGAATAAGAAGATTTTTTCTCAAAAGAGGAAGGGTTATGATTATGTAAGAAATTCATCAAATTACAAAGAATATGTTGTCTTCATGGTCATGAATACCAGAAATAAGAGGAATCATGTATTGCATATTGGTTCAATTGTTGTAATGAAGGTCATTACTCTTCTACATGTCTATGTCCTATTAAAATTAATGAAGAAGATGTTCCCAATCAAACTTATCTTAGCAAGATGAAGGAAGAATGCCAAAGAAAAATCGAAGAAGTGAAGCTTCAACTAGAAGATGCAAGAAAATCTAAAGTTTCCTTGATGGATAAATTAAAAAATCATGAAGAACTTATGTTGTTGAGGAAGGTAATGTCACAAAAATATGTTCATGCTAATATTTCATTGAGTCTAGAAGAAATAAGGAGACTCATAATTTTGAATAAAGAGTAGAATTAATTGTTAAGTAAATATGAAACCAGGATCAAGAAGAAGAAGTTATGGAGGTCAATTTTCAACATGAAAGAAGGATGGAGGTAATGTGGGAAATAAAATTGAATGAAAAATAAGATCATTGTGAATGTATATAATTTGATAATATTTCCTTAAGAGATAAGCTACCTGAAAAGGTAAATAATCAGACGATGAATGAAAAAAGGATAACAAGAATGCTTGAAATTAAGGACTATGATGCTCCTTCTATAAAATTACAATTAGATGAATGTAAAAGGAATAAAAGAGGCTATGGAGGTTATCAACTGGCTCACGGACCCTGATACCACTAGGTTGGTTGAGATCTATCTCACTTCCACTTTTTTCAACTTTGAGGGTGAGTTCTTTGAACAAAACTGTTGTGTTGCCATGGGCTCTCCGCTGTTCCCCATTGTTGCTAATATTTTTTATGAAAGATTTCAAATCCAAAGCTTTGGCCTCATCTAGGCTATTGCCTAAGCTATGGAAGATATTTTTGGATGACACTAATGTCATCTAGTCTCATGGCCAAGATGAGTTGGATCTCTTCTTCAAACATCTTAACAATCAATCCTCCACCATTAAGTTCACTATGGAACAAGAAGTCGATGGATGCCTTTGTTTCCTTGATGTTCTTATTTCAAGGAATAATGATGGGTTCATCTCCCACCAAGTGTTTTGGAACAAAATCATACCGATAAATATCTTCATGCCAGCTCCCATCATTTCCCAGCTCAAAAGTTGGGCGTTCTCAGCACACTTGCTACTCGTGTTCTAAGAATCTTTGATGAAAAGAGCCTCGATAAAGAGAAATCCCATCTCCCTAATGTCTTTGTTAATAACAATTATAGTAGGCACTTTGGTCAAAGGGATTTCCTTAAAGCCAACAAGAATTCGTTGGTCAAGAAAGATCCTAAAGATTGAGCCTTAGGGGTCCATTTACCTTTTATCCAAGGGACCACTAATAAGGTTGCAAGGAGTCTTAGGAAACATAATGTTTCCTTGAACTTTAGAACTCTTAACACCCTTTGTAACTCCCTCTGATCGGTAAAGGGTCCGATTGACCCTAGGGACATGCAAGGTGTCTATATTATTCCATATTCTTGTGGGACCCCCTACGTTGGAGAGACTAGTCACTCTATTAATCATAGGATTAATGAGCACTAAACAGACCTAAAACATGTGAGAACCCCATCTTCCACCCTTGCAGAGCATGCCGAGAAGACCAAGCATCATGTTTGTATTGAGGAGGCCCAAGTTATTACTAAGGTTCCGCAGTTTCACCACCGAAAATTTAGAGAAGCCATTGAGATTGAAGAAAGGCCAAGCAATCTCAATAGAGATGATGGTTAGAAGATCAGTAGTTGTTGGATCCCTTCCCTCTCTTCCTAGTCAGTTTTTTCCACCTTGTCTTCTGACCTATATTCTAAATTCATTAGAATGATTATGTATGCATTAGATAGATTTAATTTTATATTAAATTAATAAGCCGTATTATTAAGTTATACGATCCATTAAAATTAGTATCAATAAGAATAACACTACTATAAGAATACTATAATAATTAAATTTATAATATAAATATTAGAGTTATAGGAATAGTAAGAGTAATAAGTCCATACTTTTTGGTTTTTTGTCTTTTTAGTCTCTTTTAAGAATTTTCCATCATATTCTTTCCCTTAAATTTACTAGATGATCCCTTATATAACTAATCTAGAATTTATTAGATAGTTTAAATATACATATTTAATTATTGGGCTCTACTTATAAGATATACAAGCCATTAATAACTTAGGATTATTAACTGTAATAATATAATAACATGATTTTAAAGTAATAATTAAATCTATAATATTAATATTATAGTTATGGGGATATTAAAGGTAATATATACATAATATTATTAATATTAATCACTATCAAACATTTTAACATAAATATAGTTACTTTTTCTTAATTATTAATACTACAGGTTTAGTTAAGCATTATAATATTATTATTTTAACATTCAAGAACCCAGAATATATTATAATAATAGGTATTAATTCATTGAATAAATTTATCTAGTAAAATTATTATAATTAAAATAGTATTAAATAGAATTTTGGTCCATGTCCTTATCCCTTAATAGATTTGAGTCTGATTGGCTTGTCAAAGTTAGCCATTACATGATCAAATATAATCATTAGTTCAGTCCCATATATTCGTTTCCTAGTCAAACATAGCTATTGGAAGATCTGCTCTCCCTATTTAACATGAAGCCATGGTTTGATTCTTGAACTTGTCTTGACGATGAACCACACTCATTGCTTCGAAACGTGTCAACAAATATATCATAATGTGATTTACGCTGAAAAATATTCTCATAACTTGATATGGATCAAAGAAGCCTCAATTCAACAAAGGAATGAAGATGTCTTGATGAATTTGCTAAAAGAAAATATGCAAGAGTCCTAAGAGAAGAATCAAAAGCTCATCAAAGTAGGAGAAGAAATTGGGAACTTAAATTTTGAGGTAAAATAAGAAGGAAAGAGTAAATAAATTTTGACAGGTCATCTTAAGAAAATTGTTTGTGAGGTTTTACTACTCCCAAAGTAACTACACCATAATCATTAATTATCAACTAGTGTAGGTCTTTTTATTTCAAATACATTTGAATTATTTGTGTCGATACATGTAACATCCAGGTAAAATAGAAAATATGTCTTTGAATACACTTAGAGAAATTAAAGCACTCTTGTAGAATGCAAATACACACTTGTAGAAATTAAAAGGCACACTACAGGAATGAAACACACTCAAAAAGGAAATAATCCGCACTTCATAAAAGATTCAAAATAAAGATAGGTGCACCATACAATATCAGCCAAAAGATATAACAACAATTGAGTAATATGGAATTGATTAACCTGTGTAACAACAAACAATAAATCTGAAAGCTAAAGTGTATCTAGCTCATAATGAAACGTGTGCAACAGTGATAGGAAATCCACACTAACACAAAAAAATATCCTATAAAATTGATATCCCTACTAAAGAGGAGGGACCTTCCTCCCTAGTAGGGTGTAGGTCTAAAATGAAAACTATTTATGAATTCAACACAGAAATTGCAATAACATTGCCAGATATATGCTTGCATTAAAATAGTGGAAAAGTACAAGAACAAAAGGTTAGTATTATATTTTTCTGTCGTCCTCGTCACCTCCTCATGAGAGTAAGCTATTTCATAAAGTATTTACAAAGCCCCAAAATTAGGGAATCAATTCAGTCATGAGAATCTTCTTATTCATATGATAATTAAACTAACAAAAACAATAGAAAGATAGAAATTGTTATAAACTACTTTTAATAAAGATTTGTTATGGTTACACCACTCTTATTTAGATGCAGTTGTAAATGCTCATATATTCTTAAATTTCCACATGGAATTACTTCATGTGACCCTTGACAGTTGTCTTTGGAAATGCTAGCTATAGTCATGACAATTCACCGGGTAATAGCAGCTTCACGATGTACTAACAACTTCATGGTGTAACAACAAGAAATGGAAAAACCGGGCTGTAACATCAAGTAACAACAACTCATACTTTGTAATAGAAAATAATAGTACATATTGTTCACCCATGGTTATTAGTAGCTATGGAAACACTTGAAAGAAAAACATTCAAAAGAACTCTTTCAAAGATACCGTTATTAGTTATTCAAAGGAAAGAATTGTTTCATTTAATACTTAGCAAAAAATAACATAATAATACGCCAAAGAAAAAGGTTTCTTCTTTAATAGAGGGAGTGACATTGTATTAGGGAAATTTTAGGTTCAATGGGGAAAATGGCCATGAATGGGAAAAATGATGCCTGAAATATCCTCAAATATTGCACCCAACATCTCCCCCCAACTGAAGCTACTGCATGTCCTCATGTAGATTCTTCAAAATGTTTAGGGTCCTCATCTATTGTGATAATGGCATGTTGCTAATGTAGTTTTGTGAAATCATATGCGATAGCATTGCCTTCATCATCTTTCTTATACCCCTGGGTAGACACGAGCTGATGTGTCTAGGAATGTTCATCATACTTGATTAGGTGGAAGTGAGGTTGGTATTTATGAACCACAAGCCAAATTAGAGGAAACTTGAATTTGAACCCCATCTAAAAATCTCCCATTGTTTTGACAATTCGTACATATTCAGGGACTCAAGTAACAGATATCATGAAATTGGGGTACCCAAAGGGGTCCCCTTCTTTTAGTATTTCACTGCAAGCTTCACATTGTTTCAGCTTTCCAACTAATTCTTTACCTTTCGATTTTTCATACATATTAAGGAAAAACCCAACAATCCTTCTGATATAGAGGGATATTTTTTCTATCATGTTAGGTTTACTGAGAAAATCGTTACATTCACACCTCATAGCAGTGGCCATACTAGGTTCTCGTCTTATCTCCATGGTTTCTTTTTCTTCATTTACAGTAGATGATTTTATGGCAAGGTGTGAATCAATTTGAATGCTTATGAAAGATATAAAAGCTTATAACTACAAATATCCAATGTAGGAGGAAAGATCTACAGCCACATTCAAACTAGAATTCTCAACAAATATATCATGTAGGAAGAGTTCGCATAACAAAATCTGCTCATCAAAATCACATGAGCGAAATACATCCAGAAAAGTTTTAGTAGAAATGCTATTTTAGGGTCTGTTCCCATGGATGGCTCTCAACTGGAAAAGATGAAATTTCTCCCACAAGAAGATCAGGTAGGATGGTGATGGCTTCCTGCAACCTAAAGGGTTTAGTGATAATTCATAAATTTTACCTTTCTCTTCAATCAATTTCTTGACCTCTTGTTGTAGTTGTTGTCTTTGTTCTTCCATTTCCATCTCGGTTTTCCTCATTTCCCACTTTATCATCTCTTCTATCAGCAATTCTTCAGCCCACTGATCCTTAAGGGTATGAATAGCCTTGTGATATTCTTCCAAAGGAATCACTCCCTTTTTAAGGGAAAGTGCCATTTTCTTCCAATTCTCCAATTCTGATATTAATAGAAGTCATTCTGAATTCCACCCTAGTTTAGGGTCCTATGCTATCTTATGTACAATAGAAGTAGATGATGTAACAAAATCTCATGTTTTGAGTTGGTCTACCTCAACTACTGGTTCTTGTGTATCATCATCTTCATTGAGGGATTGTTTTGGAACAACTCTCAATTTTTCTTCCTTAAAAACATTTGTCTCAACTAATAGTTCTTATATATTAGTGACATCATTGATAGGTTATTGTGTATCATTTTCCAGGTTAAAATCCATGGGGTTCTCCATTTCAACTTTTGGTTCTTATGTTTCATTAACATCATCAACAGGTTCTTGTGTGTCAGCCTCCCATGGTTCTCTTTGGGTTTCTTATGAGATGGTGTCTGTAACACAAACCTTATATCTTATTGTTTCCAAGCCCTCATCACATCCTATACGTAGAGGCACCTATGTGCTTTTTGATTCCAAATTATCAACATCCTCAGCAAATGTATCGAGACCTTGAACATTTTCTTTCATTTTTCTTTCTCTTAATTGTCGCTTTCATTCATTATTTTCTACTTCTAGCTTCTTAATTTTAAGAAACAAAATTTTGGTTTCATTCCTACGTGATGAAGAAGTGTCTTCCTACTTTGTTTGTTTCTTCTTCTACTACTTCTTTGTCTCTTCTTACTTTCCCTTTTGTTCTTTTACTTGCCTGGTTTCTTCTTAGATGGTGGTAATGGTGCTAGTTGAGTACCAAAATTAACCGTTTTTCTTCGATATTCTGCCACCCATGGGTTTCTCAAGTGACCTCTTCTTAATTCTAATTCCCTAAG
Source organism: Pinus tabuliformis (assembly GCA_031772625.1). Classification (NCBI taxonomy): domain Eukaryota; kingdom Viridiplantae; phylum Streptophyta; class Pinopsida; order Pinales; family Pinaceae; genus Pinus; species Pinus tabuliformis. The sequence continues at coordinate 695,044,640 of CM062816.1, read as the reverse complement.
AGTGTCCCTTCTCCTTAGTTATATTAGCATCCCCCAGAGAATCTGTAGGAGTTTCATCTTGTCTCTGTCATGGGGTTTCTATTCCTTAACTGATAAAAAATTCCCAATTTCTTCCTTGCTACTCTAGAGCTTCCATCACAATCAGTTTTATGAGGCCATGATTGGTAATGCAACCCTCTATATGTGAGGGTACCTTTATCGAGGCAACAATGTGTTTGAAAATTTCCAATAGAAAATGGGGAAGATTAACCAATTGCCCATGCTAAAGATGGTTCAACAATGGAAAATGATAGTTGAAAACTATATTCGAGTGCCCCTCAAATGTAATGTACTTGATAATGAAAAGGGAAACATTGTTCCACACTTGAGGAAGGGAAAAGTGGTAAATTCCTCTTCCCTTATTGTCCAACTGTTATTCTCCTTCCAATAATTCGTCTTTAAGGAATGGGTCATTAATTTCTTTTTGAACCATCTCTTTTGTACTGATCGAAGTGTTGTTACTCTGCTAATCACTTCCTTCATAATCTCCAACCTTAAGCCTCTCACCTCTATTTGATTCTTGTTCATATTTCATGAAAATTCCAAAGAAACACTCTCATTTGATCGTCTCAGTCAGTTGAAAAACTTGATCCACCATCCTTCTCTAAAAATTTGACATGCTTCTAGGAATTTTTTGAAAGCCTCAGTGCAATCTGGTTGATGTCTTACTATTGATCGTTCCATCCTTCATTGTTACGAACCCTTCACTAATTGCTGAAATAGTCACTATGAACTTTCACCTTCTTGTTGTCACAATTCCTAAAAAAATATGTGTAATAAGGGTGCAGAGATACATTGAGGCAGATATTAGGGCGATAGGAAATGGTATCAGGTCAGAAAGTTGTGTGATATGCGTTATCAATTCATCATTAATTCAAAGTTGTGAAAATATAACTTGATTACAGTTCGAATTAATGAGATGATCAATCATGAAAGGTGGTAATTGTTAAAAACCATTGTGACTTCAAATCAGGTTATGTCACGAATAACAAAATGATTCCCCCCGCCCCAACTTAAATTCAAAGGTCATCCTCGACTACCAAAATTAGATGACGTATTAACTTTCGTAATTGGTAAATAAAGAAAAAATAATATTATTGTTTTGAATGACTTATCAGAGGGTGATTTGATTGATACCGATAACAGACTACTGGTGATGTGATTATTGAAGTGGACAACTGCAACTGGTTCCATGTTATAGTCATCTACATTGGATCAGCTGCTATAGATGTGACAACAAAAGAATTTCTCCTTGATGATTGATAAATTTGCAATAGTACTTTATTACAACAATGTATTCCTTGAATCAGAGACTGGAGAATCCACAGTATGAACATTTTTACACCAACGTTTCAAATCCCAAGTGGGATCCATCATCAGGGCTGAAGAATGAAAATAAAATTTGTGGGCATTAGAATTTGTTCCTACAGTACAATGAAATGAATAAAATCAGGCTTGTGAAAAGAATTTTGTTACACATATGTCATAGATGGCATGCTTTAGAGAATCTATTAAAAGTAAAATGTGTATTAGCTGCCACAAAGTGATTTTGTATTGGTACAACTATCTAACCATGCCCCACAAGAGGCTTTCACAGGACAATTCATTATATATATATATATATATATATATATATATATATATATATATATGTATATATATATATCTCTATATGTATGTATATGTATGTGTATATGTATATGTATATGTATGTATTGGTGTATCAACATCCAACAAAAGTTGGTTTTTAGCTGCTACACTTATTGGAATTTAATAATTTGACAGTACAAGAGAATTTCCCCCCTGCCATTATAACTTGAAGATCAGATCGTGATACAATGTCAATAAATGAATCCTTTGAGGTTGTTTATGATATAACTGAAGACGATGCCCATTGGCAAGAAATGACACTTCGGTAGTGTCTATGGTAATTAATCTCATGGTCCCATTGTAAAAGATTGTATCTACCTCATAAGGACCTAGCTATGTAGTGCAGGGCTTCCCCTTGATGCCTTTGAATCGTGAATCATATAGTAGAGCCCAATCCCCTATCCGAAACACCTTTTTTTGAAATACCTTATTTTTTATAAAATTGACATGCCACTTAGCTCTCTATTGATGGATGATATTCGTTTGTCGGATGGAAGTCAATGTATTCTCCTCTAGTTCATTTAACTATTTCAACCGATGCTTTTGAGTTGTAGTCACATCGAGGTTCACTTGCAATGTTGTTTTGAGTGTTTTTATTTCAAGATCAATGCGAAATAATGGGTTTTTACCATACACCAATTTGTATGGTGAAAATATAGTAGTATTTCTCCATGTAGTTATGTATGCCGACCATTCTTCTAGACGTTTATCAACCCAGTTCCTTTGGTGGCTAGATATAATCTTAGTGACAATTCATTCAATAACCTTATTAGTTCTCTCCACTTGACCATTTTCTTGTGGATGATATGGTGAGGTAATTCTGTGACAGCTCTTGAATTTCTCAACTAACCTCTAGATTGAATGATATGTGAATTTTGGTCTTCCATCTCTCACTATCTATCGAGGCACTCCAAAAAGACATCCTAAAATAGCCTGTTCAGTTGCCCTCGTTAGTGCCTTTTCTTCAACCTATTTTGTGACACAATATGTACATACTAGAATGTAGGAATTCTACTGAGATGAAGGATTAATTATTACTACAAAGTCTAAGGATCACTTCTCAAATGGTTCCAATAATATTTGAGGTTGTAACATTTCATTTAACCAGAGTGGTTGACACATTCTCTAACAATTGTCACTTTAATTCATAAATTTATTTGCAACCTGGAATATGGTAGGCCAATAATATCCTGTTGAAATCACTTTATGCCATGTCCTCTTGTCAGCAAAGTTTCCTTTGCAAGGTTCCTCATGATGTCAAAAATATCATTCTTTCTCTCACAACACCTGATCTCATGATCTAGCCTTGTGTAGTATAGGAATCCCTCTACCCAAGAGTATCTTGCACTTTGCTGAACAATCTTCTTCTTTTCTTTTAAGGAAAGATATTGTGGAAATCGCGTTGTAGAAAGTTAGTTAGCTATGTCTGCATACCACGCTGAGTGAGATGAAAAAACAAAAAGTTATTCATCTGGAACAGAATCCTCAACGGTCATGCAATCACTATTAACAATTAGCCTAGAAAGAAAATCAACCACAACATTATATTTTCCACATTTATCTAAGATTTTTATATCAAATTCTTGTAACATCTAGGCCAATGCATAACCATATGATTAGTAACTATTTTATTCATTAAGAAATGAATGGCAGAGTGGTCAATGTGCACAAATATTTGATAACCAGTAATGTAGTACCTAAATTTATTAATGGAATGCACTACTACAAGAGACTCTTTTTCTATAACTCTATAATTTAAGCCTATTGGATTTAGATTCTTATGGATGTAGTAAAGGGCATATGGCTTCTTGTCTTCTAGTTGAACTAACACATCTCCTACAATAGTATCAGATGCGTCAATTGTTATGTGAAATGATAGATCCCTGTTCGGTCCTCACAAAATAGGGCGCGTTGATACACACGGCTTTAACTCTAAAGAGGCATGTTCACATTTACCTCTCCAAAAATTTTCCACATCCTTAGTAAGAATAGAAAATAACAGGGATGCAATTTTTGAAATTTTTCTATAAACCTCCTATAATACCCTGCATGTCCCAAAAAACTATGTACCTCCTTCAATGTTTTGGGAGCTTGAATTTTAGAATCACTTCTATCTTAGCAGGGTCTACTTTTATTCCTACAGTAGAAATATAACTTCTAAGAAAAAGTCCTTCATTCATCATCATGTGACATTTTTCAATGCTTAAAGCAACATTAATTTTCTCACATCGTTCTATCACTTTTCCGAGATTGGCTAATGTTGTTTCAAAACTGTCATCATAAGGTGTAATGTCATCCATGAATATGTCTAAACAATCATTTAGCAAATTTGCAAATATCCCGAATATTTAACTCTGAAAGGATGTTGGCACATTGCAGAGCTCAAAATAGAGAAATTTGTATGAAAAAGTTCCCTAAGGGCAGTAAAGGTAGTTTTATCCTAATCCTCCGTGACAATTTATATCTAATTATAACCACTAAACCCATCTAGAAACGAAAATAATTTTTTTCAAGATAAGGTGCTAAGGACCTTATATATAAATGACAAAGGAAAATTTTCCTTTCGATTGGCTATGTTAATTTCTCTACAATCTACAAAGATCCTCCATTTGTCATTCATTTTAGGAACAATAACAAGTGGAGATACCCATTTGCTATTAGAGATGGGATAAAAGAGGTTGGTATTTAAAATCTTTTTCAATTCTTCTTTTACTACTTCTCTAAGTGTTGGGTTCATGTGTCACTGTGGATGCCTAACCAGATTACAATATCCTTTAGATGTGATGGGTATAGAGGCTACAGTGAATGCTTTCATGTCCATGTAATCCCATGCAAATTCCTTTTTATGTCTTTGTAACAGTTGTAATAACATCCTGTTATGTTTAGGAATTAGATTAGGATTAGTATTTATATTTTTTTCGGGCTCTATTTCAACTGAGTTGCTCTAGAGATTAGGGGTGACTTTCATATGTTCTAAAGTCAAGTCTTCCATGGAATATTCTACCCCCAAATCATCAATAGAAGTAACAACATGGGAATACTGATAAAGCCATTGATAATGTCATCCTCTATTACATTCTTAAAATAATGGGCTTTCCCAAGAGTGAGGAGTAACTCAAAATGATCTAATTATGGTTCAAATTCATTCCATAAGGGATTTTCCAAATCAATCCTTGGTTTTCTAGGGGGATAGAGGTTGAGGTTCTTTGTGGCTTGTCTATCTGAAATCATCATGAGCCCCAAACTACAACCTATGAATGTGTTCACAGTGGCTAACCAAGGCCTTCCTAATATCAGGGGATGTCCCCACGTATTTTATTTGTCTTTCACACTAATAAAATATGTTGGGTACATCCAAGAATATATTGTGATGAATATGTCCTCTACAACTCCTTCAGGGTTTAATGCATGACCTATCTACTAGTTGTAGCACTATAGTTGTTTGTCTCAACCTGTATAGTCTTAAAGTGGTAAATATTTCCCTATACATTACATTGATTGTTGCCGCTAAATCAATTAATGTGTTAAGAATGGACTTCTCATCAATATAAACAGTGACTGTAGGATATCTTACGTAATTATATTTAGCCAAAAGAGGTTGACGAGTCATTAGTTCTGACATTTTTCCCATCACATGGATGGTAACAAGATCTTTGGGCTCCCTTCCAGGTTTCTTAACGCATAGGTCTCTTACTATTTTCGCATAGATGGGGACATCCTCAGTGGCTTGTAGGAAGGGGATGCTTATGCGTAAATTATTTAAGTCCTTGAGGAAATCATATTCGGGTTGTATAATCATCCTAGTTTCAGCTAATCTTGTATATATGGAAGGTACTTAGTCACTATATCAATTGGATTGGCTTTTACAGATGTTTGATAATTTCTTGAATCAGTTGTTACAGGTGTAGTAGTTTCATAAAAATCCACATGATCATGCCTAGGTGATTCACATTCCTCTTCAGTAATGATAGGGGAGGTCTTTGGGTTTACTACTTTTCCTAATCGAAGGTGGATCTCATTGTATTCAAGAGGTATTAAGTTTGGAAAGAAGTGAGGACTTCTCTATTCATAGCTTCCTTATTATTTTGGTTAGGGTTAGACTGTACAGGTAATTGGGGATATATTGGAGGAGTGGTAGCAGATGATGAAAGAAGTAGAAGTTGCAATGGTTACTGCACTGGTAATGAAGGAGGGTCTAGGCCTAAAGGGTTTCCCCTCCAATTCTGAGGCCATGTGTACATCTGAGACGGAGGATACTGAAAAAGTGGAGAAGGATACCATTGGTTCCATGGTGAAGGAAATTGAGCTGAAGGAGGAGTCGCATACTGCCATGGAAATTTCTATGTATTATATGAATTATTCCACATATTGAAAGAAAAATCTTGAGATATATCTAGTGTTCATGGTTGCCAAGGCTTCCTAGACCTAATAAAGTAAGAAGAATGAGCCTCCTTACATGATTCCTTGAGTGATGCGTTCAATATTGGGAGCTCTGGACACTATCTTGTAGAATGCTCCAGGTGACAAAGATTTCACAAGTTAATGATGTTGACTCTGCATTAGTTCAGGGAATGTTTCTCTCTACATTTTTGGTAGAACATGAACAAGGCCTTATCAACTTCATCCTGTGTCTTTTTCACTTATGCTATTGTCAGTTGGCCAAATAAGGTATTAATAAGATTTGTCTTGAGATTCTCAAAAAAAAATCCAACCTTAGCTCTAGTCGCACCTCCATTTGTAGATTTATGTATTTTAATAGAGACATCTCATTCCATGCTTCTCCCTCATGAGGATCCTCATGAACACTTTAAGCAAAGTTTTATTATATCATTGTATGGCTCCTGAGATATATCTCATTTTCCTAAAAGGTTCATCATGTCAAGCCATCCATCTCTCATTCCTCGAATCGATATTATTTTTAAAATTGATGGATCTGGATCACTATGTTTGGACCTTTGTAGATTATATTGGCACTGTTCCATGTAATATTCCAAGCTCTCTTCCTCCTTCTATGTCATTATGAATATCTCATTTCTTAAATCTCTCCTTTCAAAACATTCCTGCTATTTTGTGAGAAATGTAGTCTTCATATCTCCCCATGTTCATATAGTGGCATAACCTAGTCCCGTAAACCATCTTAATGTTTCCCGTTTCAAAGTAGCAGGAAATAGTTTTAGCTTATGAGCATTTGAAGTGTAGCCATAACTACTGCATAGAACATCAAACTCAAATAGAAAAGTATCAGGACCTTCTACGGTCAATGCCTAGAAAGATCGAAGGGCTGATAGATGGATATTTTTCATAGGGGCTTCTCTCCTTATATCACTTATTGGAAATTCAAAAAGTGGTTAAGGTGGCATCTATATCATTATTGTTGTTGTTATGCCCCATTGGAAATTCCCTTTATTCTTGTTATGTTAAGTATCCTTCTAAAGATTTCTCGGGTGAATGTTCTATAGATAGGGATTCTTGTGATAATTTCTTAGATTGTTCTGGGTATGATTGTTTTATTTCATTGCCCGAGTCTAGGTATTGGAAAGTGAAATAATGTTCTTCTGATTTTGGTCCTTGATATTTCCCACTAGTTTCGCCTTTTCCTTCTAATACAAGATCCTGGACACTAGTTTCTCCTTGTTGTTCCTGATTTGATTTTATAGATTTTGGAGTTTTTAGGCTAGCTTGACGAAAATGGGGTCCTAAAACAAAGGAACAAGATACTCATGATTTTAATGTAGAAGCAATAGATTTATGTGGGCCTGTTTTTCTCATATCCCTATGTAGTGTTAACTTCTCTCTTTCTGTTTTTCAAACCAATTCTTGGATAAATGTTACTCTCCCTTGATCAATATTTTTCTTGATCATTTTTTGACCCCTTTTTCCTATAGGTTTATTAGGGTTCCTACTTTTTTCTTCTTCTTAAGTCATACATTCTACACATGGACCTAATGTGTAATTATTTGTACACCCCAAGTATCATAGTTATTATAGTGGTGAGTCCGCTCAATTATATTAGAGCGATGCACAGGTTCTTACCTCTCATCTTATCACCCAACGCATGTAATGTTAGAGACACTCTGTGAAAAGGAAATTCGAAAAGAAAGCATGTGCTGCCTGTATCGTTGTCAACATTCCCCAACAACGATGCCAAAATGTTTATGAAGTTTTATCACTCCTAAAGAAACTAAACAACAATCATTAATTATCAACCATGGTAGGTATTTTTGTTTCAAAGACGTCTACACTATATGTGCCAATACATGTAACAACCAGGAAAAACAAAAAAGATGTCATTGAACACACTTGCAGAAATTAAAGAACTCTTGTAGAATGGAAATACACACTTGTAGGAATGAAACACACTTATAAAAGAAAGAATCTTCACTTCAAAAACTTCAAAATATATATAGGCACATCATACATTATCAGCTAAAGATATAACAACAATTGAGTAGTATGGAATTGATTAACCTGTGTAACAACACACAACAAATCTAAAAGCATAAGTGCATCTATCCCACAATGGAATGTGTGCAACAATAATAAGAACTCCACACTAACACATGAAAAATATATATCCTATTAACACTACAATCCTTGCTAAAGAGGAGGCTCCTTCCACTCTAGCAAAGTGTAGGAGTAAAACAAAATATATTTAAGAATTCAACACAAAAATTGTAGTAACATCACGAGATATATGCTTGTATTAAAATATTGGAAAAGTACAAGATAAAAATGTCGGTGTTATCTATGTTCAATCATCTTCATCCCCTTCTCATGAGACTAAGCTCTTTTATAAAGTCCTTATAGACGCCAAAATTAGGGAAAGGAATTAGCGATGATAATCTTCTAATTCTCACGTTGATTAAGCTAACAGAAATAGTAAAAATAGAGAAATTGTTACAAATAGCTTTTAATAAATATTTGTTATAGTTACACCAGTCTTGTTTAGATACAATTGTAACTGCTCAAATATTTTTAACTATCCACATGGAATTACTTCATGCGACCCTTGACAACTATGTTTGAAAATGGCAGCTATGGTCTTGACAAGTCATATGCTAACAACAGCTTCATGTTGTAACAACAAGAAATGACAAAACCATGGTGCAACAGAAAGCAATAGAAACTGACACCGTGTAACAACAAATAATAGTAACAACTATTTACTGATGGCTATTAGTAGTTATTGCAACGCTTAAAAGAAAAACATTCAAAAGAACTCTTCCAAAAATACCCTGGTTAGTCATCCCGAAGAAAGCATTGTTTCATTCAATACTTAGCATAAAGTAGCAAAATAATAGATCAAAGAAAAATGGTGCTTCTTTATTAGATGGAATGACATTGTACTAGGGAAATTGTAGGTTCAATGATGTAAAATGGCAAAAAATGGGGAAAATGATGCCTGAAAAATCCTCAAATATTGCACCCAACACAAATATCTAAGGACTTGAACAAACTTGACACAAAATGTAATCAAAATGAAAGAAAATTTGAATAAGAAATCCTCTCCTTGAAATTCCAACTTGAAGAAGAAAATTTAACAAAAGAAATAATGAATATCCAGAAGATGAAGAAAGAATAAGAATGTTAGGAGTTCGAAGATTCAATGAGGGTTGAAGTTGACAATCCCAAGAGGAACATGAAGGTTTTTCAAGTATTGGATGAATTTCATTATTGTCAAAGATCTCCATGTGACAAAACAAGTCTTCATTATACAAGTAAATCTCCATGCAAAGAATACTTAAGCTCCTAACCTCCAAAGGTTAAATTCAAAGAAACGTTAAAAGACAAAGTTGACATTCCTCAATATACAAGTCATGTGAAAGTAAAAAGATGATTGGAGGTGTGGCTACTCTAGATATCTACGTTGATTTTCTCAATAATCCCTATCAGAGTAGAAGACAATAATGCAATGAAGAATAAGAATCAACAATGGATAAAAACTCCTATAAGGAAGAATATCTTTAGAAGATCTTCAAGAGAACCTTTATCACCTAGGAATCAAAGTATATTTCTTGGTTATTTCTTCTCAAGTAGGGATTTTGGGCATAATTATAGGGATTTCAAAGTCTATGATGAAAATGATTACAGAAACTCATTCTCAAACATCTAGAAGAAAGTTTGCAGGAAAAAAAGATACAAGTGACTTCAATAGAAGAAAGTATACATCAGTTTCTCCTTCATTCAAGTACAATAAAGAAGGCTTTAAATGCCATAATCACAGTGAAATTTCACAATGATGCAAATGATGAGGTTATTTGAGTAATCTAGGGAAGAAAAGGTTTCTTCTAGGAAAGAAGAAATTGCACCAAGGTTTGGAGAAGAAAAAGTATTGAACCAGAAAGTGGACAACATGAAGTTTCCTTCAGTGTTCAAGGAATTGATATGATATTTTGATCATTTATGTGCTATAAGGCATAGTTCATGATTATACGATTTAAAATTCTTCCTAATGAAGAAGTTCTTAGTTCAAAATATTGTTATGTCAAAGCATTACTAGGACAATGCTAAGGATTCTCTAGATGTGGATGACATAAATATCTAATTCAAAGAATAAAAGAAAATAGAATTCAAGAATGGAGGAAGAAACATGATGAAATAAGGCAAGATGGTCACTATTAGGAAAGTTATCATTGATAGAAGAGATGAGTAGACTTGAACACTTGCATCTATCAAGGTTTCATATAGGTGATATCTCATGTTTGATGTTTCCTAGTCGACTCACAGTAAGTATATGATGGCAGCAATATGACAACATGTATGTAGAAATCCTATACACAAGGGGAGTAGGTCCACCATTAGAGCATATTTACAGGGGAATATTCTCATAATAGGAAGTATCTTATCAGGGGAATATTTCATAGGCCGAGTCCACAAGAAATTTTAGAAGTAGTTGCAGAATATTGTAAGGAAATTATTGATGAAGAAAGGAAGCATGATCATAGGGGGAGACTCCATTTACAGTAGGATCATGTCAGTGCACAATCATGAAAGCATTGGTAGGAAACCATGTCCCTTTTCCATTAATATCAAAGGGGGAGATAAGGAAGATGTTGAAGAAGTAGAAGGACACTGGAAGAGAAACATATATTGAAGGAACTAGGTTATCAGGGATCAAACTATATCCAAAAATAAAAGTGGTCAAAATCACCCAAAGCTAGTGCTAAACTGTAGATCTCGTTGTTGTAATTCCAACCATGCTGGAATCACCTCAATCCAACATCATATGTGAAAGTTATCGCATTATGAAGTTTTTGAAAAATAGATAAAAAGTCAACTAGCATTTGTTGGGAAGGGGATCCCCCAAGGACAGATTTGGAGCTAAAAGCTCATGTTTTGGGTCAAGTTTTGTAATAAATTTGTAAAGTCTCCGCACTTTGTGGTTGCGGAGTGCAAAGGTCTCATGAGTCATAAAGGGTTGTCCGCCCTTATTTTGTAAAGTGTAAAGTTGGTTGTAAGGATCTACCCATGGTCTGTGGACCATAAGATTGTTTAAAAAGAGCTAAGTAAGTAAGCTCTAGGTAGTCATAAGTTTTTAGGAGTAGAAGACCAGGCTTGGAGTCTTGGTAGAAAAGTCTACATTTTAGGTCTTAGCATAGGTAGAGGCTCTGCAGCTAGGTGCATAGAGACCAAGGGTAGAAGTCTGCAGCTAAGTGCATGGACCCCTTCAGCTATGTGTGTAGGGAAAATAGAGTCTGTAATAATCTAAAGATATAAATAAAGAGAAGTATTCTGCAATTCCCATGTATTTAATTCTTGTTAATGCATCTTGTGATATTGTGTATGTTTTTCATTTATAATGCTTATGTGATGTGCGAATGTATGCAATTATGTTGGTTATTTGAACACAAGTGAGAACCTCAGTTTACGCGACGCTAACTGTGATTGTTTAGTAAGACAGGTAAAGCACTTAAGATAACTTGGGAACCTATAACAGTTTGTTGTCATAGAAGCTTGAAAGTATCTAGACCGTAGGCTAGGGCTACATAAAGGTAAATCATACTCCTTCATCGAGGTACTAAAGGGCAGAGTAAAAGGTTAGACTGAGAGAACCTGAGAGCTTAGCGACATACATAAAAGTAGGAATATAGGGTATAAACTAACATCATGACCATCTCAGGGTGTGGGAACTTGGTTCCAACATCCCCCGATACTACTTCAGGTGAAACTTTAGTCCACGTTCCATGGGCTAATGCCGAAAGGGCCAGTAGTGGAGGGATTTGTTTCGCTAACTAACACTAGACTTGGGTCAGGCCCCACACAACCAACAAATGAATCCTTTGCTGGGACCTAGAATCTACATAAGAGATGTGTGATTTTGTATCACTAGAATGCAAATAAGAAAGTGATCAAAGATTGGTTAGATAGGAGGATCCAAAAATTCACAATGCAGGAGAACAAAAACCCACGACTAACAAAGGAATAGTGGCTAGACAGGTACATATATATAGAAATTCATGAGATCTTTTTTTGTTCCTTTTTGGTTGAGTTATACGAGTGGATCACGAAGCTAGAAGATAACCAAGGAAGGTGGAGACTTGATGATCCTATTTTCTGGACCTTGGAGTTAGTACAGAGACTAGAAGCCTCTAAGGGTAAGATCGTCTGCACTGTCGATCATTTTGATCGCATCATAGGAGGATTTGTGACTGTATTCGCATTCGATATCTCAATTTATTATAACGAGGCGGAGCGATGCTTTTTCAAAATTCCACGAGGTAAGTACTTGAAGTCTTTGAACACCTAGATTAAGATGTTATTGTGTGAAAAATGGGTTATGTAGCTACCTTGATGTTTAGAGCTACGCTAAGTGGGAAGATTTAAAGGAATGAAGGAAGGAAGGGTCTTGAATATAGTACATTGATTTCACCTCCATTAGGTGATGAAGAGGGAGTAGCGCAGGCTTCTCTGTGAAGTGCAATTAAGTTGATAAGACAAGGATTTCCATGACTGCCACCTCCACCCACACCACCTCTGACTTCACCACCACCACCTGTGACTTCACCCATACAGCTGCCACCTCCATCGCAGTTCAACATGATGGAAAATTCAATGAAGCTGCCTTTTTTTAAAGGCTTGGGAAATGAGGACCCAGACCTGTTTTGGTTCATTGTGAAATATGTATGGGAAGCTCAGTGCATTACAGATGATCACATGAAGAAGTAAACATTCGTTAGTGCTTTGTGTCACACGGAATCTGTCAAGGGTGCGGACACGACTGACCTTCCTAGAAGTCTAAGACGTTCTAATGACAAACAAGACAAAATGGAGTGATCTTTCTCTAAATACACCTTTTACAACATGAAAACTACAAGTGTTTAGGCTTACCTTATTCCAAAACGCTGTTGTTGAAGTCCGTTCTTGACGATCCGGATGAGCTCCTCCTTCAAGTCAATTCCTGCAACCACAAACAATCAAACAATTACCAAGCACTTGTATTTCATATAATAAAACATATATTCAACATGCAGACCAAGGAACACATGAAATAACTCATTAACACAAGCTATTGAGAAAAATAAACCAGTTTGTATTAATAACGAAACAAAGAAACTCTTACAACCTGGCCTTGGTGTTGTGCAAGTTCCTCCCAGGGTCCATCAAGGGTTTTCCTCTACTTTGACAAAGCTCACCCTCTCCCAAGTAGAATCAAGTGAAGACAATCTCTCCTCACAAAGGCTCTAATGGAAGACCTAAATCCTGCAGCATTTACCCAAAGAAAATGTATAGCTCCAACCTCTCTTCCTTTTGGCTCAATGCCTTTATTTATAGTGCTGTAAAGAGGTTATTCAGGTCCACTATCAATGGGATCATCCCCCTCTATGGGTGGGATAGCTCCCTTATTGATGGGATAAGTTCCCCCTTAAAAGAGATACATGAACCAACTGGAGGCGCATCCATTTCATCAAACCGACCTCTAGAATGTTCTAGAAGTAACCACAAGTAACTTTTTCAAGATAAAACTCGCGCATTTTGCCTTTTACAGAGGGACGCACCTGTCCCTTAACATACAGAGCGTCCATGGACGCAGATTTTGTGAACATGGTCAGCGTCCCCGCAGGTAAGGCTAGAGAGAACCTGCGACCCCAGAGATAAACATGATTTTTACAAGACTTTCTCTCTTCTTTGAGTTTGAGATGGATAACAGAGGCATGAGACTTGCCTAAGAGGGTAGCATGACTGTTGATTTGAGCCATACTAACTGTAAGTAGTCAAGGTGACATTTTTTAGTGTAACAGATTGCCCCCTAAAGTGCGAAGCCTGGAATAGAATAGGGTTTTGTAATTCTAGGAAGGGTGAAGCGCTTTATCATTTCAAGGATTGCCTTGTGGATGGCCTGGTTGGAACCTGCAATTTTCAACACAAAATACATGGATAAGATTATATCATCACTGAGGTAGGCATTCCCATACTCAGATTCAAAACTTTAACTAATGGACTAACTATTCTGATACAGGAATGATCTTGCAGTACATTATTTTTATAGACTTTTGTAGATACAGTATGGACGCAGCCATCTGTTTATGATAAGTCTACATAGACAATGAATACAAAACTCCTCGCAGCCTGGATGGTAGAAACTAGATCCAGGGTCTTCACTTCTACTTCCCGAATTGGTACGATTCTAGCCATGTGATTAAATGATTCGATGTCGAACATGGTAGAAACCACTTGATTACCAGTCAATGATGTAAACTGTTAACAAGCGTGAGAGAAACCACCAGTAATGTCAATGGTCCTCAAAGTACCAAGCACAACCCGTGAAATGTGAATAGATGTTTTGATGTCGAACACTTCACGGAATCCTCTGATCGAAAGTCAATGATGTAAACTGACGTCAAAGGCGAGAAACCTGCCATTGATGCATGCAGACTTCAAGGTACTGTCGATTCCTAAGTCATCTTTCTAGATAATGTGTCGATGTCGATAGAAAGCGACCCGTTGCAGGCAAGCCCGCAACACGAAATCATTGTTCAAGTTGAAGAAATGTTGCTGTAAGGACTGACTCAGGGATGGTCAAATGGATGACAAGTATTTTGCAGATGAAAGTTTTGCTTGCAGACCTCTTGAACACATAACGACACAACAGATGGCTTGGTGACGAATAACTCAAAGTTAATCCCCGAAACCCGGTTAAAGACTTTCAAAGTGATTTGGTCAACTGTGAGGTAAAAGATTTCCCAACCCAGGTGAATGAAAAGTGTCGTGTTCAAGAGCGGTAATAAAGTTTCTTCTGAGACAAAAGGTGACAAATAGGTTCATTCTTCTCTTTTTTCCCCCACCATTTCTGGCAAGTACCTCTTTATTTTTAACAAGCTTGAGGAGGATAACATATGCTTGATTATAAGCTCATCCTTCGGACGAGTCCAACCTAGTTTAAATTCGAACCCTAGGAAGGAGTGGTTCGTTCCTGTTTGTAATTGAACAGGTCCTTTACTGTAAAAGTTTAACGAGCCCAGTATAGGAGAAACTCGGCGTTTTTCAATTTTAGAGAGTCTGAAAAACTTAAGGAAACTCCACGTTGAACTTTTTCGTAATATTTGTGTCCCTCAAGCCCGAAAAAGTATAAAATAATACCTGGGGGAACCGCTTGATCTTGCGACCAAGGAGTACTTTCATAATAGTGTCGTTGACCTGAAAAGTAAAAAGCGATCAAAGACACGTCGTTTTATTTCCTTATCGAGTTTGAAACGACAAAAACCCGGCAATCTTTTCCTGATTTTGCGGTCAGAAAAGAGCTAAAAGGGGACCGTCTTTTAATTCCGTTTTAACGAGTGAAAAAGAAACACTCGGCGATCTTTTCATGTTTTAGGAGTCAGAAAAGGGCTTAAAAGATGACTCTGAAATTTTGTTTGTGAAAAATTACAATTTCCCTCGAAATCCCTTCGTCCTGCACAAAAGCGACACATTACTCATACCTGTTTAAAATAGGCAAAAATACATTTGAAAACATCTTTTCATGGTAAAAAATGAACTAATTCATCCAAAAAACCTATAAAAAGACCTTTTACCATGTCATTTTTACCGTTTCACTGTTGAGGTTGAAAAAGGAGCTTTTGACAAGAAACTTCCCGTGGTTGCTGCGGAAAATCTGACCGTCGGAATCGAACGCCGCTTCACCGAGGTATTTTACACATCCCACTCTTCATTTTTATCCGTTTAGTTTTTTGTTTTTGGTCTCTGTTTCATTTTTTGGGGGGGTTTTGGGTTCAAAATGCGCCCCTCGGCGGACGCAGGTGCCCTTCGGGTGACCTGCGTCCCCCGACTTTTTCTCACACGGGAAAAAGGTCGGGGGACGCAGTCCGCCTTCAGGCGAGCTGCGTCCGGACGCCCTGTGCTACAAAGCCGGGGTGCGTCCTCCGCAAAGGGCGCATTTCAAAACCCCAACTCTCTCAAAAAACCACCAAATTTGCTCAAATTAATTTCTAATTGATTCTTTTGATGTGCAGGGCCTCAAACATGTTAGACTGGAGAGAGAGAGAGCACGTAGAGGACGATGAAGCTGCGATTAACCACCAACCCTCGTTGGATGCCTTAAGAACATGTGGATTGTACAAATATTGGACCATACCGGGCATGAGGGGCCAGGTAAGATTTTTGGAATGGCTGGTTGAGCGATGGAACGTTCAAGATCAATGTTTTTACATTGGAGGGCACCAGCTCGAGATAGAGCCCTCGGATGTATACTTTCTCACTGGCTTGCCAAACAGAGGTGAGCAACTCAACCTTGCGGGGACCAGGCCGGGTGGCCAATCCCTTGATGATCTCCGCGAGGAGTGGTGCAGACCAGGGACTCGCCATAAAAAAGGCGTGGAGATAAAGCACATCGCTCTGGCGGAACTTAGAGTTATTGCATTTACGGTCACTAGGATTTGTGGCGCGGCCGCCTTGCACATTGCCTCCGGATCCCAAATGCGGATGGCAGTTGACTGTTACCAAGGCACCATCTTCAACTGGTGCGAAGCTGTGTCGGCTCATATGAAGAGCCAACTAACCAAGGCAAAGAACGGACGACTAAAACTTTTGGATATGGGCCTCTAGTCGTGAGCTTTGCCTTGGAGAGAGTTCCTATGCTGATCCCTCAGCAACTCACTGTTGATGACTTGGGTCCTCGGGAGCCAAAGCTTGTTCGATGGGTTGCGGTGATGGCCCGGCATCCTGACGAGGGTGCTGCAGTGGTTCGATTCTCAGACAGTTACTTCGACTGGCTAGAGGGCCAGCTTTTTGTGATACAAGACTTTCCATATGCCGGAATGGATTTCAGAGGTGATCCGGACATGGTTCTTCCACAGGGAGAACAATGGGATGACAGAGGTACTTTCATTTTCACAAGTTTTCTAATTATGTATTTTTTATTTTTCATATATATCGTCTCAAAGTAACAGTAAAATTTTAAAAATGCAGATGTTGGACCACAGCGTCCAGCCAATCTCCGGCCTTACGACAGACGACATCCAGCTGCACCGGCACCGGCCCCACAGGATGCGACAGCAGAAGTACTAGCTGATTTGGAGCATGATCTAGAGCGTCTCACGGCAGATATACCTGAGACTACTATGGACGATATTCCTATGAGGCTTCAGCGCTTCGTAGTCGCGGTCCCTGGACCGTTTAGGAGATTTCTGCGCAAGATAGCCCGCGCAGTGGTGTCGTACAGAGAGCACCACCAGTGATTGACTAGTCACTTTTGTAGTCACATGTGACATTTTTGACTTTTTGCACTATCATTTTGCCGATCATAAGGTGTGTTAAACCTATGATCGAAGACGATGTATATATTTTTGGACACACTTCTATCTATATCTATATATCACTATTACCGGCTTATCTTGTTTAACATGTATGATGAAATGTCTTTAAATTTACTTGCATGATTATTATAAATGTCTGTCCAACACTTGAGAAGCAATTGCATCTGCTAATGTATTCAAAGACCTTGGAATATGTTGATATTCAATGTAATCAAATTCACGTTCCAAGAGACGCACTCTCAAAAACAACCTTAATAACACAGGATTTCTAATGGCATAAACTCTATTAAGCTGTAATACAACAAGTTCAGAATCTAACCTCACTATCAAACGTCGAATTCCAAATGAAATAGATTCGGATAATAATTCAACCACTGCACTGTATTCTGCAATGTTATTCGTTGTTTGACCGAGGCTTACCCCATGCATAGAAACTAACTCGTCAGAGGGTGAATAGATAACCCAAGCTGCGGAAGAGATATTCCGTGTACTACGACAAGCACCATCAGCAAATCCAATGTATGTTTGGAGAGGCGTCGACATCTACAATATCAAGAGTAAAACCAAGATGAGCCAAAATAATGACGAAAAACCACACTTGCTAAGCTAAGCACACTGACTAAACTAACACACTTGCTAGCTAGAAAGGAAATCTAACCTATCTAAAAATTTCTCCATCCATCATTTTAAGCATAATACCTCTTTAGGTAAAGTCCATTTCTGGGTTTGCCCAAAGAGTCCCCATCAAAATCAACTAACTCATAAGCCCCTTTTGCTAGCTTTCGCTTTACAATGTAGGGCCCATGCCACATGGGAACGAATTTTCCAGCACCTAGCTTATCGTTCGCTTGATCATATAATAGTACTAGGTCTCCTTCCGAAAAACTTCGAGGGGTTACATTTTTATCGTACTGAGCTTTCATTCGTTTCGCGTGAGTCTCGATAGCTAAAGTAGCGTCACGTCGAGTCTCATCTAATTTAGCTAAGTATAACAACCGTTTCTCCTCTTCGGAAGTAGCTGGAAGTAATTCGACAGCCATTTGAAGTGATGGGATTTCGCACTCAATAGGTAACACAGCTTCTAAGCCATAAACTAGCTGAAAAGGGGTGAAACCTGTTGAATTTTTCACTGAAGTTCGATATGCCCATAGCGCCGAAAATAACATGTTATGCCAATTCGTTCGATGGATACCAATGATCCGTCGAATCATGACGACTAGAACTTTGTTGATTGACTCAACCAAACCGTTGGCTTGCGGATAATAAGGTGTAGAGCTATCGTGGCGCAAACCAAGCTGGCTTGTAAGTTCAGTCATCATGACATTTCGAAAATGGCTTCCATGGTCCGTAATGATTGCTTGTGGGACACCAAACCTAGTTATGATATGATTGAATACGAAAAGTGCAGCTGTCTTGCCGCTTGCGTCGAATGTAGGCATCGCCTCGGCCCACTTAGTAAAATAATCAACCGCAAGGATGATATACGCATGCCCCCCGGCCGAGTGAGGGTTACAAGTAATAAAGTCAATGCCCCATTTGGCGAATGGACCAGCGGCAATTATAGGGTGGAGAGGAGCAGGTGGAGCGCGCATCTTGCGATCAAACACTTGACAGTTGTGGCATTTTCTGACGGCAAGGATACAATCTTTAAACATAGACGGCCAGAAATAGCCAGCGCGCAACACCTTCTGAGCTGTGGCATACCCAGACATATGACCGCCACATGCTCCAGAGTGACAATCATTCAAAACTCTCTCAGCCTCATCGTGAGTTAAACAACGTCGAAAAACTAAGTCTGCCCCCAGGCGATAAAGTGTATCTCCAATAATTCTGTATTGCTGGGATTGAAACCGAATTTTTCGACGGTTTTCCTTGGAAGCTTCAGGCCGAAAGGTTTGGGTTTGGAGATAGATGATTATATCCCCATACCACGGATCTACAGTGCTAATAAGAAACAAAGATTCGTCCGCAATGGACTCCTCTGCCACAGTCTCTGTGTCAGCACTCGGGAAATCACACATCAATTCCGCGAAGACTAAAGATTTCTTAGACTTGGACTTCTCAAACTCCAAGTCGAACTCTTGCAGGATGACGATCCATTTAGAGTACTTGCCCCCTAGCAGTTGTTTTGTCAAGATATAAATCATAGGGTTGCAATCCGAAATAACAGTAGTTTTGCGGAGAAGAATGTAGTGACGAAAACGCTGGACAGCTTGAACGGCTGCCAGGGCCAATTTCTCCACATGTGAATATTTTAACTCAGTTGGATTTAAGGTTCTGCTAAGGTAATATATCACATGCTCTGCCTTGAATTCATCTTCTTGAACTAACACCATTCCAATGGTGGAATGCGAAGCTGCGAGGTATAAGAAGTAGTCCTGGTTGTAGTTGGGAGGATGCAATAACGGTGCATGGGTCAACGCGTGTTTCAGTGCATCAAAAGATTGTTGAGCAATCTCGTCCCAAAAGAATTGTACGTTCTGTTTCAACAACCGTGTAAAACCTTTAGTGACCTCGGCGTAGTTAGGGATGAATCGGCGTAAAAAGTTCGCTTTCCCTTGCAAACTTTGGAGTTGGCGCAAACTCGAAGGAGGAGGCAATTGGATGATAGCCTCGACTTTCGAGGGATCGACGCGAATGCCGGTTTTGGAAACAACAAATCCCAGCAATCGACCTGTTTCTATACAGAAAACACACTTGTGGGGATTCAACCGAATTCGATAATGCCTACACCTCATAAAGATTGCTCGTAAATGGACAAGGTGATCAGCTCGGTGTAAAGAATGAGCAGGCAAATCATCGAGATAGGGTTGCACAATGTGCTTGATGTCATGAAATGCATAAGACATGGCCCGTTGAAAAGTAGCACCGGCATTCTTAAGGCCAAAAGGTAATTTGCAATAAGCAAATGTCCCCCATGGACAAATGAATGCCGTTTTTGGTTGATCGGCAGGTAGAATATTGATTTGATTATAACCTGAGAAACCATCCATGAAGGAAAACATCTCACTTCCGGCACAATCATCAATAATTTGATCGATATAAGGCGTAGGATAGTTGTCTTTTGGACAAGCTCGATTGATATCCCTATAATCGATACAGATTCTTATTGTTCCTTGTTTTTTATTGACGGGAACAATATTCGATACCCAATCCGTTAACGGGATCGGATAAATGAAACCTGCTTTCAACAGCTTTTCGACTTCGGCTTTGATTGCAGCTGCTTTTCGAGGGTGAATCTGACGCAACCGTTGCCGAATGGGTTTAGCATCCGGGTAGGTTTTGATTTCATGAACAACAATGGCAGGATCGATTCCTGGCATTTCTTCGTAGGACCAGGCAAACACGTCGCGGAATTCTTGGAATAGGGCCTTGTAAGTTTGGATTTCTTCGTCAGTACATGCGGCACCTATATGAATGTTCTCCTCGATTCCGGGCTTCACTGAAATATCAATGGGAATAGTACGAGAAATATTCCCTAAATTCAGCTCTGAATCAGAATGTTTCGTTGGATCCTGAGCGTCTTTGACATATTCAGCGGTAAAGATAGATGAAAAATCATTTTCAAATGCATCATCCTTAGGTAAAAACGAAGATCTGTGATGGAGATCTTCCCATGGTAGATCATCTACACTTAGGATTTCGCGAAGTTGTTCGTCAGATGACACTTCTTCGGGAAACGTTATCCGTTCTAAGGGTGAGGTGAAAAGTGACTCTTCACTGACCACATTCATTTGGTCGGTTGAATGAAAGTCGGTAAAAGACATAAGAGCTTCATAAGCAATCTCATACGGACTCAACGGCATAACATCACCGAGTGAGTCTAGCTCAGAGTCAGAGGGAACATACCAAGGATCATCATAAATAATGTTTTCTGACGTGATCATATGAATTGTTGCGAACGAAGGGTCTGCATTGAGTGGAGGGAGAGGAAAAGTTCCCAGTAAACCGGAATCCTTAACTAAACCTACACCAATGTCCCTATAAGGGATTGTCGTTTTACCAACATGCTGGATAGTTTCTAAAGAGGTTGGGTCGGATGAAAAGTATGTCAGCTGATCAATAGTCACGATCTTACCGTTATGTGGAAACTTAATGACTCTGAAGACCGATGAAACGACCGCTGTCATAGCATATGACCAACTTCGACCCAAAAGAAGGTTGTAGTCTAGAGGGGCATCAACCACTTCCACATCCAGACTAACGGTTTTACCTTCGACCCCTATAGGCAATTCTTGTAGAATACCAAACGGACGGAACCCACGGCCATCAAAGGCCTTAAGGATGGTGGGGGATTGGTTCAACGAAGGAGAACCAAGCGATCTCCAACATTGAATCGACATAATACACGTAGAAGCTCCCTCATCAATCACAGTCCGATGAATAGGCCTGTTTTTGACTATCACTGGAATTTGGAAAGCCATTTGATGGGGGAGACGCGGTGTACTACTTTCTAGATCAAAGATCATTAGGTTCGGGTCCTGAACATCGACAGCTCCAATAGCCGACAAAAGCAATTTTCGTTGCGCTGGACATGATTGCAGCACTTCGAGTGCCGACATTGCTGAAGGTGAAACAGCTAAGTCTTCAACAATGTTGTAATTCTGGGCTGCTCTCGCATGTGGATTGAAAGCAGACCTTCGAAGTACACCCTTGGCGGGCGGCTTAATCACTAAGTCTGGGTTAGGTTTTTCGATCTGTAGTGGATCGGAACCAGGAGCTGAGGTTGATGGGTTAGAGTGAGAAGATTCTGCTTCTTTACCATCAACAGGAGCCTTACTACCATAATCTTGCGATCGAGTCGCAATCCTGACATGAGACATCATCAAAATGGGTTCTTCACTGGCATTCGAAGAAGAACCTATCATCTTATTTTCCTGCTCTGGAAATGGATTCTTTAACACAGCAGGAGTGGGAGAACCTTTAACTATTTTCACTACCTCGGCCCGATGAGGGCAGTCTCTCGTAAAATGATCTTCTTCACAAATGAGACAAGGATAACGAGGTTTGCGCTTTTCGTCATTGGTTTCCGACTTTTCCGTTTTCTCCTTTGGAGCCTTGTCTGCTTTAGCCTTCTTCTTTCCTTTCTTCTTTCCACCGTTTTTGGATTTGGCCGTAGATGACTCTACAGCGTGAATGTCGGCGGTAAGTTCAGGAGGAGAAGACTCTCCTGTCGGAGAATCAGGCAAAGTGATAATTGGAGTATTGGAGGTCTTGGAAGACTTCTTCTTACTCTTCGTAGTCACGATACCGATCATACCATCAGCGGCATGAGATCCCGAAGGAGCAGCAGCGATTTGGTTTGACTTTGGAAGATCCGGAATTTTCTCGTGTAACGTACCCGACTGAGTGTAAACTAAGTCAAGGTATTGTGCCTGAGCAATGACTTGCTCCTCAGTAACTACGCCGGCCTTAGCTACATCTTCAGTAATTCTTGGTAATAATGATTTTACAAACCATTCAGCTAAAATTTGGTCCGGGATAAAAACTTTCACTAATCTTCTTCGACGTCTCCACTCATGGATGTGATCAGAAATGTACGTGGATGTCGATTGTTTTAGCGAAGTTAATAATTCCGTACCATTATCGTATCTGACTGGTAACTGAAAATGAGTTAAGAATGAAGTAGCTAACTGGCTAAAGTTGTAAAAAGAAGCCCGTGGCAACTCAATGTACCACTTGGCTGCGAGACCAATGAGTGTACGCTGGAAAAGACGTAAGCGGATAGAATCATCTGAGATGGAATTTGATGCACACCAGAGGTGGTAAGTCATCACGTGATTAGACGGATCCTCTCCAGACTTACCTTCGAACTTGGGTATATCGCTGGGCAACTTATTTGGCATTGGCGGCCAGAACGGAAGATATTGAATTGGATCGTTCGTTAGGCGCGTCAAGTCGGGTAAATCTAAAGTCGCAATAAACGGTAACTGCCGGTTAGGATCTCTAAAACTCTGAGTCACAATACCAGCCCCAGGAGGAGGATATCCAGGATAACTAGGAACAGGAGTCGCATTTGGGATATTATATCCTCCTGGAAAACCAGGATTAACCGGACCGTACTGGGGTTGCTGAGGTGGTTGATAAGTGTACCCAGGATACGGTTGATACTGGTAAACCGGTTGTTGGGCAGCTTGCCCAGGTTGATACTGTCCCTGGTACGGAGGTTGAACAAATTGAGGTTGAGTAGTAACAACCGTACTTGTACCAGGTTGGCCTGCAGGCATCTGGACTGTGGTTTGAACCGTGGGTCCAGACAACGGTACAGATGTCTGAGGAGCGGTTACAGGGACAGTAGAAACCGGAGCTGCCGATACTCCAGAAGTAAGCATGGTAGATGAAGCGGTAGTTGCTGCAGCCGTGTGAGGTGGAGTACTAGGTGCAATTGGCGGCTGAGTAACTACAGAAGTTACAGGGGTCTGAACACTTGACTGGACAGGTTGCGGTTGCTGGGGTGGACCAGGAACTGCAGGTTGTCCTGCTTGAGGTACCGACTGTATACTTGGTTGCGACATCTGTTGACCCTGTGACGGATCCCATGTTAACATTCCAGGGTATTGACTCGTAACAGGTTGAGGATACTGAGATCCATAGCCGTATTGAGGATAGGGTTGATAACTGTAAGGTGTAGTCCCATATGATTGCCCTTGAGGTGGTTGATAACCTTGACCAGGGTATTGACCCGTAGGTTGATAACCTTGAGGTAAATACGAATACTGGGGTTGACCTTGACCTTGAGGTTGGTATCCTTGAGGTTGATACCCTTGGGGTTGATACCCTTGGGGTTGCCATCCTTGAGGTTGCCATCCTTGAGGTTGATACTGATACTGAGGTTGACTTTGGGGTACATATTGAGGCTGGGGTTGATACCCTTGGGGTTGATACCCTTGAGGTTGCCCCCCAGTCACAAATGAAGTACCTTGAGGTTGCCCCCCAGGCATTAACGAAGGTTGCCCCCCAGGCGGTAATTGGCCACCTTGAGGTTGGTTAATGGGAGTTGAACCTGACATCATATAAACTTCACCTATACTCAATGGTACATTACCACTGTTTCCAACTAATAACCCATGATCAACAGGTTGAGGAGATGCTCCCGCAAAGGTACCAGAAAGTGATTGATACCCAGTAGGAACAGAAGGACCGCCATGTAAAAATGATTCAGGACTTGGTGAAAACACAGATGACTGACCAGACATATTTACAGGAGAATGAATTCCTCTAGGTGGAACCGGAGTACGAGGTGTAGAAAAACCTACTGAGTTGTCTAAAAAATTGGTTAATGCAAGGTACCAAGATTCACTTCTAGGAGGACTGTAAAAGATGGATTCACGCTCCCTTAGATCAAGGGTAATTAGATCTTCAGAATCAGAAACGCCTATTTCTTCCTCTGGAACAAGTTCTTCTATAGCAATTAATCCAACAGGAAGATTTTCGGTGATAATTCTTTCTATTCTTGGTGAATCAGGAACACTAGGAGTTGGAGTAACAGGTTCTGAAATTTCAGGTTCTTCGCCTGTTTCACTGGCAGATGAAAAACTACCAGCAAGCTCGGAAACTGTAACAGCTTCGGGATTGTAACCTGTTTCTAATCTTTGGTAATCTGGATGGACTACCAAAGAAGATTCTCCTTCTTCAGGTGAACCTACTCTACTGCCACTAGGAGGAGTTACAAGGACCTTTAACCCTTCTAAATGACCCGGAATGTCTTCAGGAGATTCACCCCGCGATTTACGGAGTTTTCTTAACAAATCTATTCCGGTAACAATCTCAGGAGACTTGCCCCGAAGTCTACGGGACTGTCTCGGTAATTCCGCCACAATTAAAGATTTTAACTACAACACACGAAATCAAAGTAAAAAATTTCAAATCAAACCACCTAAAGTCTTCTAAAGAACCAATCAAATTTGAAGCACACGCCTAAATAATCTAGAGCGTCAAACCACACACAAACAGTAGTCTTCCGGACCAAAAGCGCTAGTTGGTGATTAGGCCCAACCTCGCAGGATTCAGTACAGAAATAGTGGGTGGAACAGTTACCCCGGCAACCTGCTTAATGAATAGACTGGACCAAGTTCCTCCACTTTAACCGTCTCGAAGTGAAGCGAACCCCCCAGAAAATCCAAGTGAGTATAACCGACGTCTGCTCCAGGTACAGTGGGACCTTCCCTCCACCGTCACCTTGGGTAGAATCCTAGATATTATGGCCACTAAGGTTACCAATCACAACAATTACACCTGGGGGAACAGTCTAAACTCCGACAGCACGCAAGGGCAGAGTAGCAAGCTCCAATCCCCTTACCGGCTCCTTGACAACAATCCAAGGTTTACCGATAAGTGACCCCTGGCTCCTCGACAATGGTTAATCCGAGGTTTACCGTTTGTAATACGTACTGCCTGGCGTCGTTCCCAACGAGGGAGGAATGATCCCCTCACTGGTTCGGACACGAGCTCGTGTTTCTCCTTTAAGAGGAGCTTTCCCAGAATGTAACTGAAACAATTGGATTTGTTCTACTCAAGATAGACTATCTGTTTGGTTTTGTAGTCTTGGAGAGTTAAGTACTCACCTACTCCAAGACCCTAGCCTAAGCTATGTTGGTGCTTCAGAGCCCTAGAAAAATAAAGATTACTAGATTGATTTTAATTTAAGCGTTACTTTTAAGGTTGTTTCTTAAGTCAAAAGGTGATGGAAGTGAAACTAGTGGTGTGTTGACTCGACTCGAAACCACTACAAAATGCACCTAAAATGATTTATCCACTACTTTACTTTTTCGATGAATTGCTTAACTAAAAAGTTGAGAGAATGCAATCTTTATAAAAGCAACTTCTTAATTGAAGACAATCAAAGAAACAATTCGTTTTTCTTTTCCAAGCATAAAAACATAACTTCTCTTTACATGCACGAAAAAACTCTTTTCTTCTTTTGAAAACAAAAAGCTACTTGAAACAAGACTTTTTAAGAAGATGTTTTTGTATTTTTCTTTTAATAAAGCAAGTAAATCTAATATAACCAAAAATCAATCTTAACAACTCTTAAAATCTATGAAAATGCACTCATAAGCAAACTAAAAGCAAATTTACTCTAAGCAATCTTAACGAGGCCAAAACTAACAATGATTATTTCTAAGGTGTTTTACTTGATCACAATCAAATCAAGGACTAGCTTATTGCAGAACCAAAAACTAGTCAAAACAAAATTCTAATCTTTTTGTCCTTTTTGAAAATGGAAATCAATACTTTAAAAACAAGCAATGCGAAATTTGACCCAAAACAACTCAAATGACAAGTTGCTCAAACAAGGAGACTTTACGACAGGCTCAACTTCGAAGAAGGTTGACCAAACAGAGATATCTAAGGCTGGACAACTTTCTACTATCAAAGTCACTACAAAGCCTTTCCAAAAATCAAACCCTAGGTCTAAACTTCGTTGAAAACCACTAAAACACTCAAAGCTCACAAAACTAGTTCAGGTGAGAATTCTTGACAGGGTACTAAAGGATCTGGGCAGAAAACACTAAGAAAAAACAAAATCTAAAAGTAATTTAAAGCAAAAATGGAATTTTCTTAACTTTTACAGGAAGACGCAGGCCACCCGTTGTCACAGGTGCGGCCCCGCACTGTGCAGTCGACAACAGCGCGTCCAAGGACGCACTGTGCAGCACACAGAGACTGCGTCCTTCTGGAAAAAGGAAGAAAAACTAAAGCCAACTAAATCTAAAGCTAAGCCACCCAAATACTAATTCTCACAGTCAAAAACCAGAAAATAAAAATGATTTTCTCAAAGCAAAGTTCATATAAAGGAAAAGACTCTCTCATTAATGGATTCCCCAGCGGAGTCGCCAATTTGTCACACGGAATCTGTCAAGGGTGCGGACACGACTGACCTTCCTAGAAGTCTAAGACATTCTAATGACAAACAAGACAAAATGGAGTGATCTTTCTCTAAATACACCTTTTACAACATGAAAACTACAAGTGTTTAGGCTTACCTTATTCCAAAACGCTGTTGTTGAAGTCCGTTCTTGACGATCCGGATGAGCTCCTCCTTCAAGTCAATTCCTGCAACCACAAACAATCAAACAATTACCAAGCACTTGTATTTCATATAATAAAACATATATTCAACATGCAGACCAAGGAACACATGAAATAACTCATTAACACAAGCTATTGAGAAAAATAAACCAGTTTGTATTAATAACGAAACAAAGAAACTCTTACAACCTGGCCTTGGTGTTGTGCAAGTTCCTCCCAGGGTCCATCAAGGGTTTTCCTCTACTTTGACAAAGCTCACCCTCTCCCAAGTAGAATCAAGTGAAGACAATCTCTCCTCACAAAGGCTCTAATGGAAGACCTAAATCCTGCAGCATTTACCCAAAGAAAATGTATAGCTCCAACCTCTCTTCCTTTTGGCTCAATGCCTTTATTTATAGTGCTGTAAAGAGGTTATTCAGGTCCACTATCAATGGGATCATCCCCCTCTATGGGTGGGATAGCTCCCTTATTGATGGGATAAGTTCCCCCTTAATAGAGATACATGAACCAACTGGAGGCGCATCCATTTCATCAAACCGACCTCTAGAATGTTCTAGAAGTAACTACAAGTAACTTTTTCAAGATAAAACTTGCGCATTTTGCCTTTTACAGAGGGACGCACCTGTCCCTTAACATACAGAGCGTCCATGGACGCAGATTTCGTGAACATGGTCAGCGTCCCCGCAGGTAAGGCTAGAGAGAACCTGCGACCCCAGAGATAAACATGATTTTTACAAGACTTTCTCTCTTCTTTGAGTTTGAGATGGATAACAGAGGCATGAGACTTGCCTAAGAGGGTAGCATGACTGTTGATTTGAGCCATACTAACTGTAAGTAGTCAAGGTGACATTTTTTAGTGTAACACTTTGCATGATCTCGTGCTAACCTAGTACATCAACTACTCTAATGATAACCCAAACACTAGAGTGGCGGACATTCAGACCACGCTAAATAAGGAATTCAATAGGCCTAAATATGAGGCACAATTGATTTTTGGGTTCAAGGAAATCACGTTGAAATTTGGCAACACACCTTGGGAATTGGATCAAAGGTTGAAGTGTAAAATATGTGAAGCTAATATGAACTTAATAGCTGGACATCACTGCGAGTGGTCAGTGGCTTCTCTCCTGCGATGCTTAATGGTTGTGTTGTCACAACAAAAGATAACAAATCGGGCAGAGGCCTTGGAGATTGCAATGAGACTACATGAAACATCGATGAAAGATCTGAATCTAGGGATTTAGCAGATCCATGTGCAATTAAAAAATATTTTCCTTGAAATGCAAAGTTTGAAGTAGGACAGAACAGTTTGATAGAAGGTGTGTGAAGAGGTATGGTTCCTGGAATGTAAAGGTCAAGGGCATGGCAAATACCATTGGCCAGTCTTTGAGAACTCTATTGAAGGAGGGTGGTCAATGCCTTTGAGGCTGGAGATCTAAGCAGGACCAAGTGTAGGGCTTGTGTTGTGGTGCACTATATGTCAGGTAGCAAGAAAACATATGATGGATAACTCTCATTTGCTGCAGAAATTTGTACAAACACAAAAACAACTGTTCTGCAACTTCTGCAGGTCGGTAGGGCATGATGAGCACAACTGCAGAAGCTATGAATTGATGATCAATAGAACACTCACCTATAGGGTTCAAGAAGAACTACAGCCCCCTGACTAGAGTGCAGGGATGGCATGAATAGGCTTTCAACGGCACAGATGAGGCCGAGGTGGAGGAGGACCTGGAAGAGGTTGGGGACAGTTAATCTTCTATAATTACGGAGGACTAGGACATTATGCCTGTGATTTCACTAGCCCTACATGTCATTTGTGAAAATATTTCACTCTGTTTGATAATGAAACAGAGGGTTGTCCTATGCTGATAGTCAAGATACATGACAAACGGGAGATACCACCACAACTGACTCAGAACTTGCAGATGATGAGGTCTGAGCCTCACTAAGAGGATGCGAATGTGAATATAGTGCTTCGAAGTGGAATTGCAATAGGGGATGATTAGGGAAAATAGCTTGAAGACAATAACTGGGTTCATGAAACTCTGGTGAAGGAGGCTGAATTTGATTTGGAGCGCGCACAAGAAAAGTTCATGGAAGCAAAGAAGAGCTTCCTGAGGCCTCCACCTCAGGGAGCAAGGATAAGCTTGATCAAAAGAGAGACCCTTTTATGCTGACAACCTTCCTAGAAACCTACATGAAGTTGTTGCGCAATAACAAGGATTTTAAGGGATTACAAGAGCTTATAAATAGATGCACTGGAAAAACTCCGGGTGAACCGCGCGTGATACAAAATATTGGTAAGCATAAAACAAGGATAGGATGAGAGATGAGACTGACTACACAGATAGGAGAATATGAAATGGATCAGGTTATTTCATATCTAGGGTTAGACGTGAATGTCCTACCAAAGTAGACTTGGGAGTGAATGGGAAGACCAGCACCGCAGTGGTCTACAATTTAGTTAAGGATGTAAAATCAATAGAGGATCATCCCCATGGGGTGGATGTAGGAGGTGACTGTAGATATTGAAGGTGTGAGCACCTTGGCTGGCTTTGAGGTAATAGAAATTGTGGATGACTACAACCTATACCCTGCGCTCCTTGGCATTGATTGGGATACTGACATGAACAGGGTAATCAACCTAAAGAAGCAGAAGAAGATATTCGAAAAGAACCCACTTCGCATAATAGTACTTCTAGATCCTGCTTAAGGAATGCGCTATACCAAACTAGTCTGCGATTATGAGAGCAATGGCGATTTGGACTGTATATATAACATAACAACGGGAGACCAAGATTGGATGAATTCGACAACTGATGGATGAATTACATGGGATAGAGAGAGTTCCTACACCTCGGACTCTAATGAAGAATTAGAGCACTGGCAGAATCAATTACATGAAGTAACCACACTACGTCGTAACATGATGACCCAGTGTTGCGTTGTGTGTCGCCAGAAATAAGAAATCTTCCCATTTATGATGGCTTGAATGATGTAGATGTATTTTTGGTTGCATTTGAGAGGGAAGTACCAGAATAGTAGTTCTTCTAGGCGGTGGACTGAGCACTGCGTGCTACACCTGTAAGATGGTGGGGTACGCACAAGGGTAGCTTTGATGATTGGTGAGAGTGTAGGAGGATGATGAGGACATGCTTTGGGAAGCTGAAGGTATGAATAACAGACAAATATGACAGGAAGGATGATCCACGTGTTCACTTGGCCAAATGCGCTCAAGCTTATGGAGCGAAGCCCCAACCGGAATGGGTGCACTTATCTTGTCAGACCTTGGATGTCATCCTGATGAACTGGACCTTGGAAACAAAGCTACACCATGGTACAGGTGAATGGGATATTCTACATGAAGAATTCATAATGACGTTCAACTTTGAAGATGGGTTTGACTGTATTGACGAAGTACTACAAGAGGTGAAAGCAACAATCTTAAGGATACCACACGATCCTTTGGACCTGATTCAAACCAATTGGACCACTCAACTGAGCCACGCACTGGAATTCTATAATGTGAACACTAAGGAAGAATATGAGAAACCGCGAAAGATTAACATCCTTGAAAAAAGTGTCAGCGCGAGGTTGAGGGACTACAGATTGAGAATCTTGATATAACAATGCCACTGAAAATAAAGCAGGTGAATATTGGTATGGACACAAAGCCCAAATTCACAAACATTGGAGATTACTAGGATGACACGACGGTTGATAAGGTTGCTAAATTGCTCTGCAAATACTAGGATTTGTTCCCTACCAAGTTTATGGAGCTAAAAGGGATAATAGGAGACCTAGGGATTATGAAGATCATGTTAAAACCTGATGCAAAGCTGGTTAAGAAAAGACCTTACCGCCTCAATCCAAAGTACAAGGAGAAGTTCTACTTAGAGCTAGACAAGATGCTTGCAGCTGGCATCATTGAGCCCATAGAATAATCTTATTAGGTAAGCCCAATGATGGTACATGAAAAGAAGTAGAAGGATGAAATAAGGATATGTGTATATCTCAAGAAGTTGAATAACGCTTGTCTACATGATCCTTTCCCATATTTGTTCACTCATGAGGTATTAGACAATCTAGGTGGCCAAGAAGCATATTCCTTCATTGATGGGTTCTCTAGGTACCATCATATCGAAAATGCGTCGGAGGATAGAAGCAAGATGACCTTCATGACGGAGTGGGGATGTTTTCAGTACATTGTAATGCCTTTCAGATTGAAGAATGTGCCTATGATTTTTTCACGCATAGTAATTGCTACGTTCAAGGAATTTATTCATAACTTTCTAGAGGTGTATTTGATGACTAAACTGTGTTTGGGCTGGTAAAATGCCATGTGGCAAGTTTGTGTCTGATGATAGATACCTATTGAAGGTACCAAATCATGCTCAATCTAAAGAAGTGCCTATTTTGTGTTCCTTTTGGGACTTTGTTAGGTCATGTGGTTTGTAGTCAGGGACTAATGGTATATCCTATGAAGATCGTGGTGATACTTAACTTGGAAGTGTAGAGGAGTGTGAAACAGCTACATGCAACCTTAGGACAAACTAGGTATGACATGAATTTTATGGAGGGCTATGCCCAAATCACCGTGCCTATGGACTAGCTATTGAAAAAGGATCTCAAGCTCTGTTGGAATGAGTACTATAAGGAAAGATTGGATTTATTGAAGGAAAAGATGGTCACCGTATCGATTTTAGTCTTCCCGGATTGGAAGAAGGAGTTTCATGTACATGTCGACGCATCATGTATAGTGCTGGGAGCAGTGCTGATACAGGCTGGCAGAGGAGAATTGGATCATCCTATAACATTCACAAGCAGAAGGTTATTAAAGGTTGAGAAGAACTATTCCACCACCAAGCGTGAGGGGTTAGCCATGGTATACATGCTCAAGAAATTTCGACACTATTTCTTGGGTGGACATTTTAATATGTAGACAGATCATTCAATGATGAAATACCTAGTCAATAAGCCTTTGTCGGGGAGGAGAATCTGCAGGTGGTTGTTATTATTCCAGGAGTATGATTTTGAAGTCATTGTGAAGCGCAAATGACTAAACTTAGGACCAAACCATCTGTCGCACATCAAAACGGGGGAAGAATGCACTAATTTGGATCAGGGATTGCCTAACGTGCAACTATTTGTTGTGTGCATAATAGACAGTCATTTTGAAGATATCATACACTTCCTAATGATAGGAACTATCCTGGAAGGTTACACTGTCCAACAAAAGAAGGAATTAGTGGTGCGTGTGACAAATTTTTCTGTTATTGCTGGGCATCTGTACAAAATGGTGTTTGTTGAAATATTGCAACGATATGTACCGAAGATTGATTAGAGTAGTATCCCTGCAAACACTCATGGGATAGCTATGACAGGTCATTATGCAGGAAGAGCAATCACATAAAAGATTCTACGTACAGGGTTGTGGTGGCCAACCCTCCATCATGACTCAAAATCTTATTGCAAGGCATGTGATCTATGTCAAAGGACAGCTAGGCCATCACGGAGGGATGAGCTTCCTCTAAATCCACAGATGACATTACAACCCTTTGACAAATGGGAGATAGGTTTTGTGGGGCCGATTCATTTCTAGGTAAAGAAGATGGGAGCATGATACATTATCACTACGATGGAATATTTGACGCGATGGGCATAGGCACAACCTGTAAAGGAATTCATGGGCATGACTGCTGTGAAGCTCCTCTTTGAGTATGTACTATCATGATTTGGGTGTCCAAATATTTTGATGAGCGATCATGATATGCACTTTCTAAATGAGACGATCAGCACGGTGATGGAGGAATTTTAGGTATATCACAAAAAGAGCATGCATTATCACCCGTAGGGTAATGGGATGGTGGAAGCATTCAATAAGGTGTTGGAAAACATGCTAACCAAGGTTTGCAATGCTCAATGAAGTGATTGGAAGCTACGCATACCCACAGTACTATGGCCCTATCGGACAACATGCAAGAAGTTGACTGGACAAACACTCTTTAGCCTTGTATATGTTGTTAAAGTAGTGATGCCCATGGAATACATTATGCCTAGTCTGCACATAGCAACACTCACAGGTATGATGGATTGTGGAGCCTTGGAAGAGAGGCTCGTGTAGCTAGTTGAGATTGAGGAAGAGAGGTTTCTAGCTGGATTTCACCAACAAGTCCAAAATCAGTGCGAAAAAGCATGGCACATTAAGTTGCGCACCTTTAAGTTAAATGACCTGGTTTGTTTATATGATAGCAAGTTTGATAAATTTCCAAGGAAATTCATAATTCATTGGTTAGGGCCATATGTCATTAAGGAGATTACCGATGGTGGAGCAGCTCAGTTGGTTAAATTAAATGGATATCCCTTCCTAGGAAAGGTGAATGGCAGCCGATTGAAACCATACACCAGTGGTCCCGCCATATGACTATCTGACAGTAGCACAGTCTTAGCACTCCAAGCAACTAAAAGGAGGCACAGGACTATAAACTAAACTACCCGAGTTGGGGAGCTGTGCAATTGGAGGATTGTGCAAAGCAAGGAAGTGTCACAGGGTTCATGATGACGTGAAGGGAACTATGCTAATAAGGAGAAATTGCACATGTCAGCAAGAAAGTGACTTTTAAAGTCACTATTTATGATTTGATAGTAGAAATACTGTCAAATGGAGCGAGTGACTAGAATTTAAGATGGAATTAATGGGTCGGATCCTTGAAAATCTGCCACCAATCTGGCATTAATGACCTGAATGTTAGGGGAACAGTCAGATTTGAATTCAAAGTTCCCTATAAAATATAGGTGGCTTCCTAGCGAGATACACTTAGCATTTTGAGAATTGAGTTGTTGAGCTCTCAAGTGCACATAAATCGAGAATTCTTTGAAGCTCTGATAGTGAGTTCGACATTTGAGAAATTACTGGAGGTGACACGATAACTATTGAATACCGTTATGTCAAAACCTGCCGATGTTATGGACACCAAAGTAGGGACAACTGAGTAGGCTATCCCAAAAGTTGTTATGGAGGTAGAGGACGCTGCTGTAGAAGTTGTTGAATTAATAGCGGAAGTTCCCAAATCACCATGGATGCTGAGACCAAAACCAACCCCAACCAAAGAAAGCGCGAAGGATAAGAAAGGAAAGAATACTACAACACCGATGCATGCCTCGCCGAGAAGAAACCCACCACAGGACAAGCCCCACAACACAAGAAAATGGAAAAGCCATCAATCTAAAACCAGAGGAGGAAGAAATTGAAGACATCTAGATGGATGATGAGGATGCGGGGACAGACATAGAGGAATTTTAAGTCCAAGGTGTTGACCCTATCCCTTGTAAGTATGTCCATCTTCGCAAGGGCAAGAGCAAGGTGCAAAAAGATATCAATGAAAGCAAGGTCCCCTTGAAAATTCCTCTACTACCACATGATATTTTTTTGAAGGACCGCACTTGGGGTAGGTTCCTCTGTTAAAGCTAGAAGACTGGGACTTAGTTGACCATGAGAAGTTCCAACACTTGGTGACCGAGTAGCTAATGTGCCACATTATTAATACAACCACCGGGATGAACGCACTGGAGCAGTGGAAGTGGCTCAGGGGAGTAGACAAGATAGGTCTGCTAAACTTGCTATGCGTGCCGCACTACAACCACACCCCGATTATAGTATTGTTCATCAAGCAATTGCTATGCTTGGTGCATGATGGGTGTCTCTGGCTAAAGGAGCCAATACCCATCACCGACAGATTTATCAATAGGATCATGTGGCTACCCTATACAGATGAAAATCCATCGATGATGTTTGGTAGAAAAGGTGGTGATCATGCCCTCGCAGAGGCCATGAAGGAGAAATTTAATCTTGTGAGCAAGCCACGTGGATATGCCATATCATGTATGAGTGACCCTGCAGTGAAGGAAACCACACAAATTTTGGTCGGGAAGGTGATAAGGAAGTGTCACGTTGATGAGGTGTTCGTACCTATCGTCTTGCTAGCAGCCCAATGCACTGAAACAGTCCAGTTCAATTGGGTGCACTATCTCTATGGTGAGTTCCTTGCAAACTGTTGCGAGGCACAAGAGCTGAACAAGGCATTCCACTATGCGTGGCTCTTGCTATCTATTGTGCTAGTAGCATAGGAGCTCCCAGATGATAGTCAATTCCTCTCGGTCGCACTGGACTTACTATAAGTCGCGAAGCACACTTCACTGTGGGCAAAGAAGGATGTGTAGTGCATCAAGGACAACAATATCTTCAGGATCTTGATGGAGATGAACATCTACATGGCTATTAATCGAAAACCATGGTTGTCACCTACTATGTTTGCCAACCTTTAGGGCTACACAGAGTTCAAGGTAGACTTTCACCATGTGTCGATTAGGGCACAGAAGGACCCTACATAGACATGGTATGACTTGCCTTACTTGGCATCAGATGATGCAATTGATGTAGTGCTTGATCACTGGCTAGTAGAATGGTGAACTACATTAAACTTGGAAGTGCGAGTGAGCAAGTTTGTGATGCAGCACCCGAAGGAGGAGGCCAAGCTCAAGATGGCGCAGCTGGCTAAGAAGAGGAAGAAGGAGGACACTAATAAGGCCTAGGCAGAGTACGATGCTGCTCACCAGACGAAGAAGCAAACAGGTGCAATAGAGCGAGGCCCTAACAAAGGCGCGAGGTCGCCTTCACCCAAGACAAAGGAAGAGACAGACAAGTAAACATAGCAACACGACATGGACCTACAAGCAACATCCGCCCACATCAAGCATCTAAGGAAGCAAGAGAAAGGAGGGTCGAGGAAGAAATCTAAGGCCACTAAGATGTCGCTCGATGCAATCACCCTCATAGAGGGCAACTTGCATGACATTGGAGACACAATGTGGGATGTCATCGTAGAGGCCCTACAGAAGTTTAAGCAATGGCAGCAGCTAACATTGGGGTCCATCCAAACAGGTCTATAGGTGTTTCAGACCTACATGTCA
Organism: Pinus tabuliformis; assembly: GCA_031772625.1. NCBI lineage: Eukaryota > Viridiplantae > Streptophyta > Pinopsida > Pinales > Pinaceae > Pinus > Pinus tabuliformis. The sequence goes on along the minus strand of CM062816.1, from coordinate 695,008,194 downwards.
TAGGCTAACATTTTTTCCACCAGCCTTGCTATCAACACTTCAGAAGTTGTCAAGATGTTGCGCGTGAAGGTCTCCAGCATGATAATGTTACCTGATGGTGCACTAACCATAGAGATTGAAGTTGATAGGCCCACTATCAATTCCCTCAAGGGAGTGGGGTTGAATTTGGTAGTGCTCCCTGGCGAGGCGCTCCTTCTATTGCAGGATGGGGTGATCGCGGAGTTGAGATCCTGCGAGCACCGTGCCGTACAGGTGATCAGCAAGCAGAGGATTAATAACAAACAAATGGCCCTATAGAGAGACTTTGCCATCACTGTTGTGACCAAGGTAACCGACCAGAACAAGTGTATAATTTAGGTCGTGGAGGAGGCATGCTGAATGGTCCCAGAGTTAGCCATTCTAGAGGATGAACCGATCGAGGTGTGCATTTGCAAGTTGGCTATAGGGGTGCGTGATGCTCACACAAAGATGGCGAGGGTTCAGCTGGAGTTGAACCCACAGATCACCGAACTATAGTTGACGGCCCAACCTTCAACACCACGAGAGGTAAAGGAGAAGTGTACAACTGCTATCACAGAAGCAATAGCAATGATCTATAATGCAGTCACATACTGCACACAACTTTTTGAATAGTCATTCAAGGTCCTGGCGAGCTTGTAGGAGGACCCTAATGTATAGTGGTTGGAGACAAAAGCGTGAGAACTGCAGCAATGCTATGACAAGGCCAAAGGAATATCATGAACCATCATGCTCACACAAAGACTTGCAAAGCTACAAGAGGCTAAGCAGTTGAAAGAAGAGGTAGATGTAATGCAGCACAAGGAAGCAGTGTTGAAGGCGCGACTAAAGCCCTGGTTGGATGAGGTTTATGCGGTTATGACCTCTATTGAAGGAAAGCTTGGGACTCTACAAGAAACTTAGCAAAAACTTGAGGCCGACATTTCAGGAGTAGTGATAGAGTAGATGGTTAAAGAAGTGAAGCAGGTGGCTAGACAGTGCACTACCGAGGTTGTAGTCATACACATTGAGCTGGGAGGTCTTCACACTAAGATCTCCGCACCCATAGAGTGACTCGAGGGCGACTCATGATGTTTGTGCTAGGGTCCTATTGGGAACAGGATCCCCTGAGGATAGTTTTGGGGCTAAAAGCCCATGTTTTGGGTCAAGTTTTGTAATAAAGTTGTAAAGTCTCTGCATTTTGGGGTTGCAGAGCATGAAGGTGTCATGAGTCATAAAGGGTTGTCCGCCCTTATTTTGTAAAGCGTAAAGTTAGCTATAAAGATCTACCCATGGTTTGTAGACCTTGGGATTGTATAAAAAGAGCTAAGTTAGTAAGCTATAAGTAGTCATAAGCTTTTGGGAGTAGAACACCAAGCTTGGAGTCTTGGTAGAAAAGTCTAAATTTTGGGTTTTAGCATAGGTAGAGGCTCTACACCGGAGTGAGTAGAGGCTTAGGGTAGAATTCCACAGCTAAGTGTGTGGACCCCTACAACTGTGTGTGCAAGGCGGATATATTATGTAATAATTTGAAGATATCAATTAAGAGAAGTATTCAACAACTCCTGTGTATTTAGTTCCAGTTAATGCATCTTGTCATATTGTGTATGGATTTCATTTATAATGCTTATGTAATTATGTTTGTTGATTCAACACAAGTGAGAATCTCAGTTTACGCAGCACTGACTATGATTATTTAGTAAGATAAGTAAAACACTTAAGATAAGTTGGGAACCTATAAAATTCTACTGTCATAGCAATGCAAAAGTATGTAGACTAGAGGCGAGCACTACAGAAAGGTCAATTGTACTCCTTTATGGATGTACTCAAGGGCGGAGTAAAGGGCTAGATTAACAAGGCCCGAGAGCTTAGCGACCTGTGCAAAAGTAGGAACATAGGGTATAAATGACATCACAACCATCTCAGGGTGCGAAAACTTGGTTCCAGCATCCCCCCATACTGCTTCGGGTGACAATTTGGTCTGCGCTCCACAGGCTGATGCTGAAAGGGTGAGTAGTGTAGGGATTTCTTTGGCTAACTAACACGGAACCTCGGTCAGGCTCCACGCAACCAAAAGTAGTGTTGACTGGGTTGTTGACTAGACAGGCATTAAGGTGATGTCATGTTGATCTTAGCATGATGACTACGACATACGATGGATAGGTTGATCAATCCTGGATCGATAAGTGGCGTGACCGTAAAAGGCTAGGTGGAATACTTTTATTTATTGAAGGGTTATGAAGTGGGCGAATGATGACGAACCATGTGACCCAATGGGAGGGCACCACATGGCCCTCAATGTTCTCACCAAAATGTTATAAGGATCAACTGGCCTTAGCAAGGTTTGACCCGTCGAGCTCCCGTACAACATTCCATTGCTCTAGTGTTGCACCACTCCATTAATTCTTATTGTATGGATGTTGTCATTTTTATTAAATGACACATCGTTTGAAATTTTGGGGATAGGGCCGGTGGTCTTGCTTCACCGACACTGGTCCCAGTTCTATGGTAACACACATGACCATAGTGGAGAGGCTTGGTGGAGGGGGTGGGCGGATATGACCCATCCCCTAGTTCCCACTACAATTATGTGATTTTGACACAAATTTTCATGGAGGGGGTTGGGGTTTAATCCCCAGCCACTAGTTCTAAGATACATTCATATGACTCGGTAGAAATTTAAATGGGCGCAATGGTATTTCAAATTTTACTTTGGCCAAGAGGCCTAAGCCCCTGCCCCGAGTCACCAAAACGGCCTGTAACCATCATCCTAGGAATGGAGGTGTTGGCATGTGGGTGAGCCCTAGGCCACATGTCTACCTATGTGCTTGAGAGTGGGGCTAAAAAGTTGTCACTAAGAGTTATTGGTGCACTTAAGAAGGTGACAATCTGCACCATTTATAGAAGAATCAACGTCGTTGCTAAGTGAATTACAAGACATATAGCAAAGAAATATTTGAGGATGCCTAACTTAGTCATTTTTTAGTCTTTTTAAGCCAAGCAAGGGCCTACACAAGGGATTTTTGGGTGTTTTGAACATAGTGGAAGCATCAGTTTTGTGATTTGAGCATTGTATGTTGGATTTTTTTCTATGCTAAGTACTTTTGTGTTGCAAACTTAGATATTTTTGACATGATATGGAGAGATTGATGAGCATGGAAAGAGCCTAGGCAGTGGTATTCAAACCTTTTGGATGAAATTAAAACAATTTTTTCTTCATTAGAGCAGCGATTTTTAGTGTATTCTCAGTTTGTTTGTGAGAAAAGACCATTTTAACACTTGATTGTGAAGTAATTGAATTTTATGCTTTTGATCTCATAACGAGTGCAAGGACTTCTTGCCACATTCAATGAGAGAGTCTTTCTTCTTTTGACTTCCATCATTTTCTTTTTTATTGAGTCAACATGTGAGTGAGAGTTCTCCTAAGGAGAATGTTTGTTTGTAGGGGAAACAAGTGAAACTCTAGAAGGATGTTTACCCTATGAGTCAAAGATTTGTATTGTACTATTTTTTTTATTCAGATCAATTAAGCAGCCTAGCCATTAGAGTAGGGCCTGGTGACATAGCCCAGGAGTGGTGAACTTCGTTATCACATGGTTGTTCATTTTTACCATGTTGGATTGCATATGATTTTATTTCATCTTTAAGTAGATTGAAAAGTTAACTATTCATAGCAGGAAAAGTTGCAAGCTAAGTTAATGCTAAAATACCCAGATATAACTTGTAAAGTGTGAGAGGAGGATCAATATTCATTTTCAAATCACTGGTATTAGAGCTTGCTTTTACCAAATTGAAAGCATGGGTGAAATTTTGTTGAATGTAACACTCCTGGAACTAGAAGAGAGGAATTCTTCTTTCCAAGTGGAGAACACGCAATTGAGAAATTTTCTCAAAACAATAGAGGAGGAAAATAATAATTTGTGACTAATGGTTGAGAATATTATTGTAGAGAAAATTTCAGAATGTTAAGCTACCAGAGCTTCCCCCAAGGATAAACAAGTTTGTGACCATGGGATGATTGATGTGTGTACCCTTTGACAAATGAAGAACATCGCTTGTATGTTAAATCACGAGAGTGGTTTTCTTGAATCCTCATCTACCACTTCGTCTACAAAAGAGAATAAGGATTAGATGGCTAAGCTCCAATAAGAGGACCAAGAGTATCAAGAAGAAAAGGAGGTAAATGATACTTCTTGTTCAATTCATTCTCTTAGCAAAATTAATTCTTCTTTTGCATCATTTGAGAAACATACAAAGGGTATTGGTATGAAATTGTTGACCAAAATGGGGTACAATGGTAAGGCTCTTAGAATTCATAGTCATGGAAATGTTAATCCTATGGAGGTGAGAGTGCAACCTCAACTTGAAGGATTAGGCTATTTTCAAGAAGAAATTGGTGAATTCTCCAAATTTTCAATGTTAAGCAATTTTTGAAGTGTGAAATTCGTGAAGAAAGAACCCTTCGAGGCGGAAGGAGAATCACATCATGATGATGATGTTAATAGAAAAAAATCTCAAATGAGATATGGTCATTTCAAAGGAAGAAATAAGTCAAGTTCTCGTCATCATTCAATTTCTCCTCACTAGGCTCATAATCAAAAGGACCATCATAAAAGGTATGGATGTCCTAATTATTCATAGAATTTATATGATTATAAATAACATGATTATTTGAATAGAATGTTGTGGAATATGTTTCCTTGCACTTTCTTTCATGCACCTAACCATTAGGTAGATAAATTCCAAAAAAGAAAAGAAATAGTTAGGAAAATGAATATGTTGATTAGAAGTGAGACCAGTAAGGGAAATCCTCTTTCAATTTGAAAGACATATTTTGCCAAGAAATGCTCAAAAGTATTTTTGCAGTCATTGGAACATAATTGGGAATTAGATCAAGAAATGTTAGAAGTTGCATCCACATATTCATCCAATGAAGGACAAACATGTCATGAAATCACCTGAGAAAGAGAAGGTAAAAGAATATGTGAGGCACACAATAACCATCTCTAAGGCAACTCCAAAAGAAAGAAAAATGTAGAAAGAAAACTCCCTGGCATGTTTGGGTAAGAAATGGTTGGATTATTTGTATATTCATATCCCCATAACTGGGTATTTTGTAAAAGGGGTGTTGTGAATCAATCAATTATAGGCAACATTGTTTTCTTTCTCTTGTTATGTTATTTTGGCGTGTTGTTAAGACAATTTGTATGGGAATTTCATAGTCAAATTCATGGCATATTGTAAAGTATGCATTTCCTTCATGGATATTATGATGAGCATCCTAGAATTTGGGATGAGCAGTTGAATTACATCCAACATGCCACAATTGCATTAAGCAGTCATCTACGCAAGTATTTCAATTTGAGTCTCTTTTGGATTCTTTTCCATACTCTCCATTGTATTTTATCTTTGGTAAATATTTTGTAGTATATGGACATAGTGATGCAAAAAAGTCCAATCATATCATTTAATAAATGTAGCTAGTGTATCAAGGAGTAAAAGACAAAAGTGAGGAAATAAAATCCACATACAAAGAAAGAAATGATAAGCATTGAGTTGATCATGATTTACAAGTGGAAGATCAACTTATAATGTATATTAATAAGGAAATACTTCAAGGTGAGGGTTGAATGAGTCTCCAAGGAAAAATGGTTATGAAGAGAACGTTCATATTCATCTATTGAATATTTTACTCTTGAATATTTAGATGAGTTTCAAGAAGACTCTATTCTAGACAAGAAAATCAAGACTTCATGCAGAGGCAATGTGGAGTATCTTCAAGTGGGGATAAAAGACACCAATCCAAGTAAATAAAAATGGATTGATATCGAGAAAGTGAAGAAATTGTACTCTCACTTATTTGCTCAGTAAAAACAAACTTTTGGTGGTCCAAAGAATTCCCAGCGGGGAGGTATCATCAGGGATCAAAATATGTTAAAAAATTAGAGTGTCTGGAATCAATCGAAACCAATGCGAAATCATAGATCTTGTCATTTTGATTCCAATGTAGCTTGAAACACCTCAATCTGATAATGTATGAGAAAGATATCACATTCTATTTTTTTTCGCAAACAACTAAAAAGTCAACTTGTAGAGTCGATTGGGCTGCAGACTGGGCATGTTGTATAGTGACGTCATGCTAATATCATAATTCTAATTGGGTCATTTGATAGACAGGTGGACTAATCTAGGCTTGACAAGTGACACTATGGTTATGTGTGATGCACGTGGGCCCAACCCCTTCCCCAAACTTGTCAATGAGATTTATTTAAATATGAGAGCATTCATATAACAAGTACTAATGGAGTGGTGAAATAGTAGAGCGATGGACTATTGTATGAGAGGTTGCAGGGTCAAACTCTGCCAAGGTTGGTCGATGCTTATAAACTTTTACCCTGAAAGCCAAGGGCCACGGGCACCCTAACTTTGGGCCATGTGGCACCTCATCATTGACCCACTTCACAACCCTTTATCCAATAAAAATCTTCCACCTAGCCTCATAGGGTTATTGGTGCGCTTAAGGAGGTGTCACTTTGCACCATTTTGTGGTGGGATTACTACCATTCCTGGCCTAGTTTGTCAACTAATGCTCTGCCAAAAGATTTGATTTGTTGCTCAATTAGAAATTTTTGCTAATTTGCAAGAAAGATAGTAAAGAAACGTTCTTAGAGGCCTAACTTGGTCATTTTTTAGAATCTTTTGAGCACAAGAAGAGCCTGCCCAAGGGCTTTTGGGTGTTCTGACTAAAATGGTAGCATTAGTTTTATGATTCGAGCACTTTATGTTGGAATTTTTTCAGAGCCAAGTCCTTTTTTTTGTAGACAAAGATTATTTTGAGTCAATATAGAGAGCTTGATGAGCATGGAAAGATCCTAGACATGGGTTTTTAAGCCTTTCAGGCACGGATACAAGAATTTTTATCTATTAGTATAACCATTTTCATCCTATTCTCATTTTTTTTTGTGAGAAGAGGCCATTTCTACACTTGATTGCGAAGCAATTGAATTTTATGCTTTTGATCTCATAATGAGTACAAATACATGTTTCCACATCCAGTGAGAGAGTACTTTTTCTTTTGAAATCCATCATTTTATTTGTTGTTGGGTCATCTTGTTATTGAGAGTTCTCTTAAGGAGAAAATTTATTTGTAGGAGAAATAAGTGGAACTCTAGAAGGAGGTTTACTCTATGAGTCAAAGATTTGTATTGTACTGTTTTGGATGTTGAGATCAATAAAGCAGCCCAACCATTGAAGAAGGGCCAAGAGACGTAGAAAAGGAGGGGTGAACTTTGTTATCACATGTTAGTTCATTTTTATAATGTTTGATTTCATATGATTTTCTTTCAATTTTAAGTTCATAGAAAACTTAACTATTCACAGTGTTGGAAATAATACTAAGAGGGGGGGGGTGAATCAGTATTATTAAGTCAAATATTTTTATTTCATACCCAGATCATATATGCTACTTTAGTTCGAGAAAACCATGTATATATGCAACTTCATATAAGAAAACCAGTGTATACCATGCAGACTTATAATTTAATGTGTTCTACAGATGTTGATTATTAATCTGTGCATTAGAGTCATATATATAGTAACTAGGAACAGTAAAAACAGAGCAGGAGACAATCACACACAAGAACACAAGATATAAGGTGTAAACCCAATGTGGGTGAAAACCACCTATTGCAATTCATCTCTATCTTCTTTTGATTAGAAACTTCCTTTTACAATGATTCTATACTAGTGTAGACTTATACCAGTACGCAGACTACAACCTACAGAGAGCTACAACCCTCTCCCGTTCTCCAGCTTCTTCCGGAAGGGAGCTACAACCCCCTTAGCTCTTGTACTAGCTGAGATACTAGTACGTAGGTGCTGACCTACAGAAGGCTACAACCTTCTCCTTTCTTCCAGGGACCACATTTCATCAATTTTCAGACAGGATCCATGAATATCAAACAATCATCAAGTATAAGTGCATCAACCATTCTCATTTCCACAAACAACTACTGAATCAACCAATAACTTCTCAAAATGCTGTAACCAGAAAACAATACTAGTAACCAGACACCAATGCTGAACCCAGAATATTGCAGTAATCCACAGAAGCAACTAAAACATATTTCAAGAGATGTACGCTACATCACTATGTATAAACCGGCATACATACGCAGCTGACTCAAGGTCAACCAGCGTATACACTTTTTTCTCTTGCTGAGCTTGCGTGTATATGCGTTCTTGCAGAGCGGAACCTGTGTATAGATATATAAAAGACAATTCACTTAAACAGACTTCAGTTTTACTCAGATTTTCAGATTTATAGATCTAATTATGCGCCAATTATAACATATCAAATCACAAAAAGATATTACTATTCAAGCCTTGAGATCTCGACCCATCAATAGAACTTATCTATCTTGTAATGCTCAGGTTCCTCCTTGATTTAGATCCAGCCACACAAACCAATCACTTGCACGTCTTCGGATATTCAGTTCAACAGATGATCCTTACCTAATGATCTCCTTCCTCTTTTATAGTCTTATGCCTTTCACAATACCACGGTCCAAAACCATAACAAACCAATACCATGGACCCAATACTTGGGATCAACACATCTAACGAGATACTATGGTCCAAAACCATAGGTTCAAATACCAAGGACTAAATACCACGGACCAAACATAAGATCTCCCACATGTACGTGCTTTTCCTTGCGTGAAAGTGCGTTTATATGCATACGTGACTTTGGAACGTCTAACCCGCGTGTATACGCGGCTTTATCACTATGAACCTGTGTGTATATACTTTTCCTTCATTTTGAGAGCCTGAACTGAGATCTGTTACCAGAGTGAGTTGCCATCAAGGACAACACCTGTGCCACACCTGTGCCATAGCGCCAAACCTGTGTCATAATGCCAACACATAGCTGGAGATATTCCAAGCTAATTTAATGTTAAAAACCCAAATCTATCTTGAAAAGTGGCAGAGGATGATCAACATTAATTTTCATATCAGTAGAATAATGTGTGAAGAATAATTGCAGTTAGTCAGGGGAAGTCCTTCGCAACATGTTAATGAGAGTTTGGTCCATTTCCATTAATGACCATCAATATATATCATGTTCCCATCAATGACAAAGGGGGATATTCTTGCACATAGTTTCATCATTGATGTCAAAGAGTATGCCTAAGAATCTAGTAGGGACATTTATGAATTAGAGGAATTAGTATGATAACCTGATCACTTCCATACCATCTTCATGTGAAGTCAAAGTGGTTTGAATTGTATTGAGTTTCTCTTTTCAAATTTATGATGGCCTAATAAGTTTATGGAAGCAATGGTTGTATATTTCTCTTTGGTATGTTTCTAATGGTATATCACACTTGGAGAAAATCCTCTTATATGACAATTTATGGTCATTTGAAGTTGGAAACTATATTGAGGATAAAAACTCCAAATTTATTGAAAAATGTAAAATATGTTAAACAATGAGAATATTTTAAGAATATCTATGGTTCTATAGTGATTTATATGATGAATGTCTCATAAACATTCACATTGTTTAATCAATTTAAAATTATCGATGTTTCAGGGAAAATATATATTCTTTGACACATTAACGGTAGAAAGTGGCCCAACTTCATTGAGCTTTCATGAAACTAAATTGCAATAATGTTCACTCATATCTAATGGATCCAATAGCTAAACGAAGAGTTTAACAACGAATTACATCTCAACTTGCACAAGCATTAACCAAGGATGATATGTCACTTAAGTGGCATCAACACAATGGTGTGGCACCACCTGGGGATGGCATGTGGTAAGCACAATTGGTGCATTCTAATTGGTGAAAACCTAAAGGAGAGATTGAAAGGCCAAAAGGTAGGAGGGAGAGGTAGGATATGGCATAATGACATATATAATATCTTTCATAATGACATATATAAGGAATTACATCGTGACATATCTCATTCATTCATGGATAATGACATATGCCCATATATGCATTGTCTGCTAAACTATAAAAAGACAAACTAATAGAAGAACTGCTCTCTTCTTTTTCAACAAACCATACCTATACGTACTGCCTGTTTTTAAAAGTGTGACACATGGCACCTGTCACTGGCCACCACATGGCATGATTATATTATGGTGATTTAAACATGTTGATGACCATGGGCCCCTGAGGATGATATCATGAATTATGGTCAAATGGTTTACTCTCTAGCACTAGGAGCCATAATATAGAGGCATGATGATATGTTATGGTCACATGATCAACTTGGTTTGGTGATATGTGTTAAAACTCCAATATTGTAGGCATGGTAAAAGGTTAAGGGTTTTGTATTAGTTAGGTCTATGAAAAACTCCAATGTTGGCCCGTATGCATGTAGGTCCACAGAACTATGTACATATACACGTCTATGGGCTCCAAAGAATAAAGAAAACACTTGCGAGGAATAACAAGAAGTACAAGTTTGTGGTTGACATAATAAATGTTGGTTGTGATATCAGTTTGTGTTCATTCATGGAAAAATCATCTTGATTTCAAAATCCCATGGAGGGGATTATTATCAATTTCTTTTAAATATTACAAGGAATGTTTACCACTAATTTATTTGTAACTTGAAATACACATATTCATGATCATTGTTTCGTAGTTTGGGTAATTATGAAACCAGCTCACAAAAAGATAGAAAAGATAATTGAATGCCTCAGAATTCAACCTCTTCGAGGGGGAAACCTCCTTTACATTACACAAATGAACAATTCTTGGATGAGTCAAATGAAGAAACCTCCTTTCTATATATAGGAGTGTAAGGAGTCACAATATAACCCAGCCGACCTAACAATAATAATATAAAGCCACAAAAATAACAATAGAGGGATTCTATGGGGCACAGTAATAATAATATGGGGGCAATAGGGGCACAACAATATTAATAAGGGATACAACTACAATAGTAATGGGGTAATCACTAGTATTATAGGGACCTAACATGCCCCTCTCCTTAAAAAATGTGTTGTCCTCAATGCTTGAGTAGTTCTTGATGCTTCTATATAAAATTCTCATCCTCCCATGTGGAATCTTCAATGGATAAGTTCTTCCACTTGATGAGATACTCCGAAATTGATCAATTTCGTAGCTGTCGAGTTCTTGTTTCTGTGACTATTTCCGATTCCAATATAATTTTTCCTTCCTCATCAAGTTCTGGCAATATTGTTTGAATTTGGAGCTTGTCGCCTATAACCTTCTTTAAACATGAAACATGGAAAACTGGGTGCACTCAAGAAGCTGCAGGAAGCTCCAATTTGTATGCCATCATACCAATCTTTTGCAACACCTTGTACAGACCATAATACTTTGGTGATAATTTATTATCATTCTTAGCTTGCTTGAGGGACATTTATTTATATGGTTGTAGCCATAGGAATACCCAATCACCTACATCAAAACTTCTTTTGCTGCGATGATGATCTGCCTGTTATTTCATTCCATTCTGTGCCAACACGAGGTTATCCTTTAATAGTTGAAGGACTTGCTGTTGATGTTCGATGTGATGTTTCACTGTTTGAACCTTATAATTTTCTATTAAATATGATGTGATGGATGGTGGCTGATATCCATAAAGTGCCATAAATGGGGTCATTTTTGTTTTTGTAAGGAAGGAAGTGTTATACCACCATTCAGCCAGAGGCAACCATTTGACCCATTGTGTCCGTTCATCAGATACAAAGAAACGAAGATATCCTTCCAAACATTTGTTTACTATCTTAGTTTTCCCATCAGTTTGAGGATGATAATATGAGATATGAGCTAGCTAAGTACCAAGGCAAGAAAATAATTATGTCCAAAAATTTCCAGTGAAAATGGGATCTCTATCACTTACAATAATCTTTGGATTTCCATGTAGCTTTTGAATTGTTTCCATAAATGCAGTAGAAACTGTATTGGCTTTAAATGGATGTGATAATGCACAAAAGTGTGCATACTTGGTAAGTCTATCAACTACCACCATGATGACACTCTTTCCCTCAGACTTGGGTAAACCTGTGATAAAATCCATTGAAACCTCCTCCCATCATTTGCTTGGAATGGATAAAGGTTGTAATAGACCCAAGGTCTTAATTGCTTCCACTTTGTTTTGTTGGCAAACCAAACATTCCACCACAAACTTTTCGATATCTGATTTAAGGCCATCCCAAAAAAATTCCTTCTTAACCCTGTGGTAAGGTTTTAAAAATACTGAGTGCCCTCCTAAGAGAGAACTGTGCAATTCCACAAGAATCTTTTGTTTGAGTCGGGAATTCCTACAGAGGTATAAGCGATCTTTGTACCATAGTGAATCATTTTACCAACTAAATGTATTAGATGTACTAGAATCTTGTTGTAATTTTCGAATAAGTGCCCACACTTCTTCATCATTCTTCCATTCCTCCCTTACTTCGTTTAACCAATCTGGTTGGATAATAGAAATGGTGCACAACAATGCTTCCAGATCCTCATCCTTTCTTGAGAGTGCATCTGCCACAACATTTTGCTTCCCTTTTTCGTAGATGATTTCAAAGTCATAACCCAACATCTTTGTGACCCACTTTTGTTGCTCTTCAGAGGATAATCTTTGTTCTAAAAAGTATTTACGGCTATCATGATCCGTTTTTACCTTGAAGTGTCTTCCCATTAGGTAGGGTCACCATTTCTTAAGTGCATGTAGTATTGCCAACATTTCCTTCTCATAAATAACTTTGTGTAAAATCTTTCCCTTGATTGGACGACTTTCAAAAGCAACGGGTCTTTCATCTTGCATTAAAACAACACCAATTCCATTTCCCGAAGCATCACATTCCACAATAAAGGTTTTTGTGAAGTTTTGTGTAGCTAAGACCGGTGCTTGGCACATTGCCTCTTTAAGATGTTCGAAGGCCTTTGTTGCTTCTGGAGTCCATGAAAATGCATCATCCTTCAATAATTTTGTTAGAGGTGCTGCTATTCTACCATAATTATTAACAAACTTGTGATAAGACCCTATCAACCCAAGAAATCCTCGTAGATGCTATATGGATCTGGGGATTTTCCATTCCTTAATGGCTTTAATTTTGCTAGGGCCTACCTTCACTCCTTCATGAGATACAATATGACCCAAATATTCCACCTCTTGTACTCCAAAGAAACATTTGGATCTTTTTGCATATAATTGTTTCTCCTCCAATAGTTGTAGCACCCTCTTAACATGTTCAACATGATCCTTACAAGACTTGTCGTAGATTAGTATATCATCAAAAAATACTAACAAAAATTTTCTAAGGAAGGGTTTGAAAGTGGAATTCATGAAACATTGAAATGTAGAAGGTGAATTGGTAAGGCCAAAAGGCATGACCAAAAATTCATAATGACCCTCATGAGTTCTAAATGTTGTTTTCGGAATGACTTCAGTCTTCATTCTAATTTGATGATATCCTGAACGAAGATCCAACTTGGTGAAGTAAATTGATCTATGCAATTCATCTAGTGATTCATCAATGACAGGAATGGAAAAATTATCTTTAATAGTGAGCTTGTTGAACTCCCTATAATCCGGACACATGCGCCATGATCCATCCTTCTTGTGCACCAATACTACTGGAGCAGAGAAAGAACTTTGACTAGGTTGAATTATACCAACCTCTAGCATTTCTGCACCCATACGTTCAATTTCACTCTTTTGGGCATAGGGATGTATGTACGGCCTAATGTTTGGAGGAACACTTCCTGGAATCAGATGAATAGCATGATCATGATCACGAATAGGTGGGAGACCTTTGGGAGTCTCAAATACCTTGGAATGATTGTCCAAGACTTTTTGGAAATCTGGAGAAATAGATGATTTCGATGTGGAAACATCTAGCAAACATAATTGTGCAATTACACCTCTTTGTTGCTTTTTTAGAAGATTTCTCATACCATTAGAGCTGACTATCTTTCCCAATTTCCCTGCAATACCCCTTAATTCAACTTCCTTTCCTTTCGCATAAAATTTCATGAAAAGTTCTTGAAAATTAAAAGCTATTGTACCTAAGGATTGTAGCCATTGGACTCCTAATGCAAGATTAGCACCTCCTATTGGAATGGAAAGAATTGGGCTAGTCAATACATATTCTCCCCTGGATAGCTTGATATTATGGCACTTTCCAGAGAAATTTATCGTTCCTCCATTTGCAATCATCACTTGACACTCTGGTGTTGGATATAGGAAGTAGTTCAATTCTTTTTCTATCTTACAATGAATAAAATTGTGGGTACTTCCTGAATCAATCAACACGATTACCTTTTTCTTCTTGATTTGTCCTTCTATCTTGATGGTTTGAGGAGTGGTAATTCCAGCCAATGCATAAAAATATATGGTCAGATTCATTCTTCTTTATCTAGGCTTTGTTCCTGGAGTATATCCTCTTCTTTTGACCTTTCTTGCTCCTTTTCTTCTTCCTCTTCACAATATTTGTAGAATAATTTCCTCTCAGCACACTTATGACTTTTAGTGTATTTGCTATCACAACTATAACAAAGCCCTTTTGCTCCTTTTTCTTCCAATTGTTGTGGTGTCAACCTTATAGATTATGGAAGACTAGGGGCAACTACACTTCCAACTTTATAGTTGTGAGTGGTATGCTTCCTGGTTTCCATAATTTTTCTTTCCATTTTTCATGCTAACCTAAATTCCTTCTCTAATGAATCAGGTTCCGAAAGGTGAAGATCATGTTTGATATTATCCTTTAAAGTCCCTATGAACACATCAATCCTATGCTCCTCTGGAATATTTTTTACCCTTATGTTCAATTTGTAGAACTCCTCAATGTGCTCCATTATTGAACCCTTTTGTTTGAGACTTATCAATTGGCTAAAAAAATTGTTGCTTTTTGTATCCTCATAATGTGCAGTCAATTCTTCCGTAAAAATTTCCCAAGTGATAATTTGTTTACGAGAGCAAAGCCATTGATACCATACAAACTGATTTGGTTCCAAATATAAAGTTGCAATACGTACCTTTTGTGTGTTTTTCACATTATTGAGATCGAAAAATTGCTCCGTCTGTAATATCCATGTTGTGGGATCCTTGGCATCCAACTTCCTCATATCGATTTTTGAAATATGGTGGGTCCTCGATCCAACATTAGAGTCTATGAGATCATGATTAACATTTCTTTTGTTCTCATCATGACTTTCCTTTACTACCCTTTCACCATTAGTAAGAATTTATTGTAGAAACTTTGTTAAATCTGTCTTCAAATCTTCCATGTCTGTCTTTAGATCTTCCATGTATGTCTTCAAATCTATCTTCAAATTGTCCATCTTAGCTTCTACGCCTTTCTTTAAACCATCCATCTTAGCTTCTACATCTTTCTTTAAACCTTACATCTTAGATTCTATTCCTTTTTGTGCAAGTGACACTTGTTGCACTTGGTCTCATAATTTTGATATATCATGTTGCATTTCTTCCTCTTCTTCATGAGTCATGCTAGAGCTTTTAGGTTGTTTACTAGGTGTTTGCATTTTCTTTCCTCGAGGCATCAATTATTGATAATAATGCTTTACTATGCCCTCTGAATTCCTTCAAACTAATTTTTCAAACCAAGCTTATGCAAAAATAAAAAATAAAATACACACCTTTTTTCACTTTGTAGGAGCTTGATATTGAATCTGATGTATCTTTGTAATTTCAGATCATCCAGTTCTGAAATTGCGACCTGCGGTAGCCCTCTACGTCCTCTTTCCAATGCCACTAGTCTGATCCAAATTGGATTCTCCAAGGAAGAGTTATGCCAAATCTCCCACAGTGACCTGATTATAGACTAGTTCAGTAGAGCAAACGTGTACAACATGCCATGAGTCACTGTTTCGACCTTCGGCTCTGAAAAATATATAGAAGAAACTACAGTCTGTACTATTTCTGTACCTTCTTAGGAAATTTAAATCTGATGCTCAGAGAGAAAGTTATGACAATTTTCCCCAGGTCACCTCTTTGGAATGTAATTCAGGAGTCTGCAAAAAGACCAACTTCCTTAGGTCATATCTTCACAAATATAGTGCGAAAAGCTTTGAAATTTGCACTCGAGGTTCAGTGCGATTTCATCTCAAATGAATTTTTTTAAGCTTTTAAAACATCGCAACAAAAAAGTTATAGCGAAAATGCCACGATGACCTATTTGGAGCAGCGAAACCCTAGAATCCAATGCTCTGATACCAAATGTTATGAAACCAGCTCACAAAAATATAGAAAAGATAGTTGAACACCTTAGAATTCAGCCTCTTCGAGGGAGAAACCTCCTTTACATTACAAAAATGAACAATTCTTGGATGATTCAAATGACAAAATCTCCTTTCTATATATAGGAGTCTAAGGAGTCACAATATAACCCAACCGACCTAGCAATAATAATATAAAGCCACAAAAATAGCAATAGAGGGATTCTATGGGGCACAATAATATGGAGGAAATAGGGGCACAACAATATTGATAAGGGATACAACTACAATAGTAATGGGGTTATCACTAGTACTCTAGGGACCTAATAGAAAAATTTGAGGTTCAGTATTCACTTATGATCAAAATCATCCTTATGTGACATGGTTCCACTTTGATTGTAATAATTGGACCATATCGTAGAGGTGTCCTTGATAAGGTTGAATTATGGTTGGCAATAGTGTCGGATCACACACTCCCACTTTTGAAGTTAGATCTATCATAACAAAAAAAATTGAGAACATAGTATTGTAAGTGTCATCAAAGAAAATGATTGGCACTAGAGTTTTTTTGGTAGCCAAGGACTCAAGTTCAAAACTTGTCGCTTATGAGATCAAAATTTTTATTTTATTTTTTCCTACAAATTTACATTTTTTCGAACAATTAAGATGCCAAAAGAATACATTTTGTAGAAGGACTGGTAGGAAGAAGCTATTTCATGGAATGAACATTGAAATGGGTATGATGTTAAACATTTAACTTTTTTTCTTATGATTTTATATGGTTTTTAGGGTCATTCTAATGCCAATTTTGAATTTCAGAAAAGTGGAGATGGGAAGAACTTTGTTGTGAACAATCCATGGGTTATGAATAATCATGAAGATGTGATTTCACTCCATAAATCCAAATTATGCATTTTGGAATGCATCAAATGTTTATTAATAGGGTGAAATATTATAAGAAAGTGTTGTACACATGACTGAAAATGGTTCCAGGGAAGATGATATGTGACTATATTAAATAATAGGTTGTTGCAGGATGATGTCTAGGTCACGATAGTGTTGATATGAGCAGATTTATGATAGGACAATGATTTTTATATTTGTGGATCTAGATTGAAATTTTGAAACACAGTCCATTGGTTTGTAGAGGTTGTCGGTGCCTCCATTAGAAGGTTGGCACCTAAATTAGGTTTTTGATTAAATCATTGGAGGTGTATGCCTCAATCACTTTGTTTTCTACATCAAGTTGAAGATTTCACATTTTCAAGGTTGGTGGCTAAATTTGGTTATAGCTTATTAGAAGTAGGGGCTTCCACATTTATGAGGTTAGCGCCTCAATCAGGTTGCAACCTATTTCGAGTAGTTTATTACACATATTAGGGGTGGGTGCCAACAACAGTCTGGTTTCAACAAATCTATATAAATGAATTGATAAAGAAGAAGAAAAATAGCTTTTTCTCTTCTCCCACAAGGGTTTCGACATAAAACCTTATGTCCTTTTATTTGGATGTGATGATGGCTTCTTGATGCATGGTTTCATTTGTTGTTATGATGCAAAAATGTTATGCTACAATGATATATTATTATTTTTTAATGAAATGTTTTGAAATGATATTTTTCCATTACATTGATTTAGCCCACCTTAGTGTGATATTTGGTCTAAGAGTAATGATGATAGTGACTATGATAATAATTATTATGATGACAATGAAAATGATAATTATTTTGATGAGATGATAATCAAATATGAATTCAATAAATGTAAATGTATTAAAAACACAAGGTGGAGACCATGTGAAACATCAATGTAAATATTTTTTTCAATGTTGAGGTGGATGAAGCAATGTATCTATAAGAAAATATACTAAGGGTATCCTTTCTTAAGACCTATTTCTGGGGAAGAATCCTATGGATTTGGTCCTAAATAAACTACTCTATACTATAATATAATACTATAGAATACAAGTTTGGATTATGAGTTGTATATGAGCTAAATAATAATATTTGTTACATCCAAGAATGTTCTTCTCTCTTCAGACATGCCTCAAGAACAAACTCCTAGGTCTTGAGGCTTAAACATTGCTTCGAGGTTAAATGGATCATTAACATGGCTTCAAACCATTATATGATCCCTACTGTTATATATTTTGGTGTGCAAGGAACTAGATAAGGTTGTCCTCATCTAGTACATTCCTTAGGGATGAAATTTAATGTCTTAAGAATTAATGACGTAGACTGTTTTAAGGGATATGGGTCATTGAAGGGTCATAAAAACAAAATTGGCTGAAATTTAATGTCCTAAGAATTAATGAAGTAGATTTTTTAGGGGATATGGGTAATTGAAGGGTCATAAAAACACAACTAAAATTCTAACACAAAAGAAATGAAACAATAGTTCTTGCAAGTTATATGTTTGAAATAGTTGTTCTTGCATTAGCTTTTAACATTATACAAAACATCATATTTAATGTTAAAGTTTCATACACATAAACTTGTTAGAAAATTATAATAGATTAATTTTATTGTGCTGATCTATGGTATGAAAAACATGTTTCTTAGGAAATTAAAAAATGTGTCAATACTCTAACAAGCAAGGTTAGAATTTCTATTCCTCTTTACTTGTCATAAAATTTATTTTTATGTTTTGTGTATTTATGATTCTCATTGAAGAATGTTATGTTTAAAATTTTTCCCTTCTAAAATGATGTTATAATAATAACTTAACTCTTCACTAATAATGGCTTCATTAAAAAATCACCCTTCAATAACAAAGTTATGTTAAAACATTTCACATATTTATCGTAAAAACAGAAAAAACAAAATGACCAGAACACACAAATGACTTATTAAATCTTGAAACTTGGTTTGAAATTGCATATGCTTGCAATAAAAACTTCATAAACTAACATCAAATTTGCTTGACCCAACCATGCCATAGAATTTGTATATATGAAATATGACTAAGGAGATTTTCTAAGACATATAAGATGACCAATATAGCAAAACTATTGGATGTTATCAATAAGAACTCAAAATTTGATTAATTAATATGGTTTATGCTATGATTTACATAATCTAATATATATTGTAGGATCTAAATGTAAAGTATATATTTCACTATATATATTTTAACATTGCCTTGTATCATATGATATACACTAATATTAAGAAGATTGAATTCATAGCATCTGAACCTTTTAAAAAATAAAAGACTAAACTTACAATAAATGGACATTCTCGATATTTTAATATCATGTTATAGGATTATCCTATGGTTTCCTCCTTCATTATTACATTCTCAGAGAGAAAACACTTATAACTATTAAATGTGGTAAAATAATGCTTTGCTCAAATCCTACTATTTACCACAAAATTTAGCTCTCTCTCCCGCTCTACAACAAAACCAATGTGTATTAAAAAGCATACCAAACTCACCCTAATAGGGCTTCATATCATTTCTCGCTATTTTTTTTTTAGACAATGAAATTTTAATCAAAATTGAGGAATAATTTTTTCCTTGGTGTATTATTTAGAGACCTTTTACATTTAAATTAAATAGATTGAAATTATAATATTTTGACAACTATAATTATTGAGGTTTCAACAAAGTCTTTCAGATGTGAGAAGTGTTTATTTTGTTTAATGAAAATATATAATCATCTCTAGGTTTAATGGTTAGCACTTGCATATCATTAAGCTATCATTTAAAAATAACAATTAATAATATGCCACCACAATATTTAGATTCCCAATTAGATTAAGTTTCATGGAAATGCATAGATCTCTAACATTATCTAACATAAGTTTTGATACAAAATAGAAATGGTGTTGTCTAACAAAGCCACACCAAAATATGAAATTTGACATTTGCACCCGTATTTTCGAAAATTTCCACCATATTTTCTCAAAATCATGTGTGATTTCCTATTGTCTTCTAGGAAAAAATGTGGCATGATTAGAACACACTAATAGAAATATAAGACATCCTAAAATGGAACAAGAACATACCACCAATATCTAATTCTAGATCCATTTATGATATTTGATTATGTGATAAGGGTAGAAATAAAATGTGTGGTTTTTTATTATAATTTTATTGCAAAATTTAAAATTATTTAATATTTTTCTTCATGCATTTTAAGAGGATGCTATCCTTTATGGTATTAGTTTGATGTATTTTCTCTCATACAGAAGTGTTTAAGGTCTTGTTCAACTTTTTATTTCATTATAAAAATTCATGAAAATTTGAGTCTTATTTTTGCAATATTTTAGCAATAGGGCTTTCAATTTAATTATAAATAATTATTATATGGATGGTAGAGATTTAACCTCTATGGAATATTTTTAAATATTCTTAGTATAGATAATCAAATGTTGGTATTTATCTCCAAAGTAGTTATGCTCTTTTTGTCCTTCTAATTAAATTGATTAATTAAAAGGAAAATCATATGAACAAGACTTATATGAAGTGAGTAATGTTATTTTAGGCAAATGATATCCATAATCTATGATATTGACTCATTTTATTCTATCAAAGTTTATTTTTAAATTAAGAATCTCCATAATAAAGTAGCAATAAATATGCATGAATAAGAATATTATTCCATGTTTTATTAAATGTATATGTGTTTAATTTACATATTGTTTCATTTCATAAAATAATAATAATAATAATAATTATAATTTATTTAGTTATAATTTTTTAAATTTTAACATTGTGAAATATATAATAAAGTAAGTGTTTTGATGTTTATTATGGATTGATGCTTATCAACATTAACCAACCATTTAATTTATATAGCCATACTAATTATTCTAATGCTTTTTCATCCTCTAATTTTCTTTGTTTTATATATAATAAAGCTTTTAACATCATTGATATTTTGAAAAGCATTTCACCCATTTCTCTTCTAACAATTTAGTGCTCTTCAATAATAGTTAATAATATTTTTCTTATTATTGTTAATTAACTTCTAATAATAATTAAATCAATAATATGATTTTTTTTGTTATTTAATTTATATTTATATATTAAATATAAAAGTTTAATTTTATTTTCAATAATTATAAATCTAATTTCAAAATAAAATAAACTATATTTAATTTTAAAATTAATTATTATAAAAAAAATTCAAATTTTTTTTTGTAATTATTTTAATTCTCTAAATATATTTCTTCCATTTATTAAAAGTTATGGTTGGCCTCTACCAGCATGAGAACCAAATTATCCTTCGTGGTTGGGAACCACAACCAACAATCATGTTGAATATCTTGCTTTATGGCAAGGGCTTGAACTCACCAAAGACAAGGAATCGACACAGGAATCGAAAAGATGGTAGTATACGGAGACTCCATGTTAGTTATCTGGCCAGTTAACAATCTCAAAGAGATGTTTAATGACACCGCATCACTAGTGCTACATCAGATACCTAATCAAATCCAATTCTTTGATCATATTGTGTTTTGTCATATCTTCCTGGCTTAGCCCAAGAAGAACTAATTTTGAATCACTGTAATCAAAGCTTCTTTCCAATTCAATGATTAAAGTAATGTTAGGAAAAAAATTGGGATAATAATCCCATATGTGGTAGGGCAAGAGGAGCAGCCAAATTGAATGATATCATTCGTTTGTAATGGCTTGACTGGACTCTGTCCAGCGATTGTAATGGAACAGGCTCTATTTTCCATGCGACGCGACACCCAATTGGAGCTCCCGCCCATTTGGAAATATTGGGCTTCCGGTTGGGTTCCCAGATGGCGATGGGAATTAAATTTTACAGCAGCTCTAAAGACGAGCACGCCTGGCGACAGGTGCTTTCGGTTCGTTACAGTGGGTCTTACCTCTGGTGTTTTCGGTCAGGGTTGTGTTGGGCAGTATGCAAACGGCATTAGTCTAGTCAGATGGGTTGTGGCTCAACGAGCTAAACCAGATCTTGGCGACCCTATCTGGGTCCTTAGAGCATCTGCTAGAACTGTTGCAGTATAGGAGTACAGCAGCGAAGGCAGAGCGACGGTCCTTGTAGCTGCTTCCAACTTCCGAATATCATGCATGAGTTGTTGCAGAGTATGGTTGAAGTGTTCAAGGAGGCGATCCAGTCCATGTGTCACGCCCTCAAAGCCCGCATTAGCGAGCTGGAGCGAGCGGACATGGAGAACACATTGTTTATGTGGAGCAATAGGAACAGCCGAATGTCATTCCGAGGACATCACCGGTACCAGTGAAAGTGGCTCGCACATGGAATATAAGAAATAATGTTTTTAGCTGTTTGTCGTTAATATTTTCGTCTTAATGTTATGCAGACATTTCGGTTTAGGTGATGCTATAAGCATATGCACAGTCATGTTGAATTAGCAAAGCTAGATAGGAAACTTATACTCCCTTTTGTCCTTCTGGAGCTGAAATATATGGTCGGGATACTGTGTTTGATGTAAAGGGAATTAGCCCTATTACAGGTTTTTTCTTAACACAATAGCTAACCATTTCGTTCAAAAAATTTCATCAATTTTTTTTTTTAATCTTAAATAACTATTATTATTTATCGTGAAGGAGGAAAATGCTTAATTTCCAACCCATATGTGTGCATTATTGAATTCACATGATTATGATATTTTTTTTCTCAGTAAACTATGCTAGCGAATTATATTATGTACTATGCTAGCGAATTATATTATGTACAAGTAAACATTACAGTCAAAAAAGCAAGTTACCCAAGGCGAACAGTGGCTCTGTGGGTTGGCTGTTTGCAACTCCCATATAGCCCATACAGGGGCAGCGTTTCCCTCCGGAATTGCACCCAATACATCAAAACACATTATGATTTTCAATCCGACCCATAAACTCCCTCGCAGGGGCTTTTAATCAAAAACTGCCCTCGCAGGGGCGACCCATTTACTGAAACAGAGCATTTGGAGACCTGGACACAAACTTTTAAAGACTCAGACTTAAACATTCGCCTTAACCCATACCCCGACACAGAGCGCGCATTAGACAGAAGACTAGAACAAAACCTGAGCAGAAAGATGATTGATGCAGCCTGGCGCTGAATTCTAATCCTCGGGCTGCTCCTCAATGATTGGCACCCATCCATATTCCTTAGTGACGTCTTCCTTTGCTTCCTCTGCGACGTTCTTGGAGGTGGACGCTTTGGTCTGCTGGTTCTGGGCAAGAGCCTGCTCCGGAGCTGCTCCCTCTCGTTCCTCCTTAGATGCCGTAGGTTCAGCGGACACCAGTGCTTGGCTGCCCTCACCAACTTCATAATCTTGGGATTCCTTGACAAATAGGACGGAAAGGTGCGCACTGATGCTCCCAAGAGTGAAGACAGCAGTGCCGAATGCAGGAAGGGAAGGTGGGTTTGAATTGGGGCTTCCCGGGTCCATGAATTGGGATGCCTGCATGTGGGCAACACCAGCCCTTCGGTGACAGTAGCAGCAGCAACAATGGTGGTGGGCATCCGCTGCTGGATGGCGTGAGGAGCTCCCTCGCCCTGAGCCATGCCTACATGGCATTCTTTCTCTGAGCTTGACCATTCTCGCAGAGGAGCTGGCAGCGAAGAAGAGAGCTTCAATGGCTGGAGTCTCCTCCTCGAATCCTCTCCCAACACAACGAAGAATTCTCTCCGTTCCTCTTGGCAGTAACACAGGGTATCCCACTCTGTCACTAGGGAGGACAGGCGAGGGAGAATCTTCAGCCACGGCGCTCGTAGCAACCACCGCAACTGACAGAAGAAAACAATTGCTAAAACCAACCTGCGCAGCGAGCCTCTCACCCTGAGAATGGCTCGTCCCCATGCCCAGCTTGAATTTATCAGTCTTGACATTCTCTTGGAGCTCGGGTGCCATAAATGCGCACTGCAGCCGTTCCAATTCTCCTTTGTATTCATTAACAGCCCTGAGGTGAAGCCCCAGCGCTTAATACTTCGACGGGTATCTCATCTGCCCTCCTTAAATCACCACGAGGCAGCACATGCAAGCCATGTGGCCTCCGTCCCTCTGCCTGGTGAACACCCGCATCCGGGGCACATGATTATGATATTAAATATTCCTTAAATCTAAATTGATAAGTAAATGAAAGGAATCACTTTAACTTTGTGGGGTTTCCTTGAAAGATTTATTAATCTTTCATTAGTGAAAGGCACCACTTTAAATTTGTGTGGTTTTCCTTTAAAGAGTTACGAGTACTTTCTCCACGAGATATAAGTATGAGCAATATATTGTTTATTTGTGTATTATGCTATCTTATGTTATTTAGTATTTTTGTTTATTTTTTAGATAAATTGGGCAGGATATTTTGATTTAGAAATCTATAATATATGTGGCAAAGGAAATAACATATTGAACCATTATGAAACGTATATATTTATGTATATAATATTTTAATTTGTATTACAAAATATAATAATGTTATTTTAGTTTGTATAAATAATGTGTTTATATAGAAATTTTGGGTAGAATAGTTAGGTTAAATTAGGTGATGCAATAGAGATGTAGCTAAAAAGGTCTACTCCTTTGGCTTATGCCTTTGGCATGCCTCTTTTTCTTGGTAACTATATTATTTCTATAATTATATATATATATATATATATATATATATGCTTCTATGCTCTGTAATTCGATAGGCTATTAGTGATGTTTCCTAACAAGAGTAAACCATCAAAAATACATTTTGCACGTTTCCAAACACACCACTAAAGATGGATATTAATAAAATTTAAACGCCAAATACAGGAAAAATGCCTTATGACAGAAAAATGCCCATCAATTTTATTCTTGCTAACTAGTATTAAATTAAAATTATTGTATTTGATGTTTCCTTTTGGAAGTAAAAAAAAACTTTGAAATGACAATAATCCATAATTGGGCCAAATAATATGTAAAACCATCTTATTTTCTCACTTATCAAAATTGATATATTGTAAAACTAACACTTATAATATAGGATAAGTAATAAACAAATAATTATGGGTAATGATATCATTGGTTGATATTATTGATATTGTATAAATGTGAACATTGAATCAATTCATATGTTCCAAAAGAGATTAATAATGCTAAAAGATTGAATTAATTCATAAAGTCTAAAAATGATTAATAATTTCATATTAAATGTTATTAGCTTTCAAATAAAATAATTTTCATATTGTTCTTTTTCTTTATCTGATGTTGAGACAATACATTTTTTTCATTAGTATGAGAAGAGAAAGGAAAAGAGGTTTTATAATTGCATAAGAAACTCTAAAGTAATAAAACTCAAGCATTAAAATCTAATTTACATAGATGTGACATTATAATAAAAGGAAAACATACTTCACTTCTTTCCATGAACTAGTACTAGAGTTCAGAGTCAAATATTGAAACCCTTTCTCTAACCATTTTATTTTCAATGCAATTCCATAATAGATAGGATGACTCAAATACTTTTTATGTTATCTTCTTAATTATCCTTACCCTCATACAAACAATTATAATGGAAAATCGACACTTAAGTAAAACCTGAGTTTTCCTAAACATTTATCATTTTTTTGAAATAAATTAATTTCAACCAAAAAAAACTTAATTGAAATTCTCAATCCAATATTTAAGGAAAAAAATGGAACTTAATAAATGTTCATATGTAATGCTATTCCATTTAATTTCATGTTTTACTTTAATTTATTTCATTAATACAAAATTTTGTGTAATAAGTTGTTTGAATTTTATGTCAAAAGTTCACTTATTTTTTTATTAATCTAAAAAAATTATAATTTTCTTAGATTTTGAGTGGAGATCCAAAATATCTTAAATTAAATTGAATTCACCTAAATTTGATATTTGTATTCGAAATGCCTAAGTTGTATTTGAAATACTTAAGTCATCCTTTCGAGATTAATCAAATTTGATCTCATGAATTACTCGCATTCATAACCTAGGATTTATACATGTGATCTATATTATTATTAATATTATAAGTCGAGTCATGGCAATGGTGTGCATTAATGCATATCATATATACTATAAATGTGAAAGGTCATGGTGAGTAGAAGCATGTCTAGCTTAGCATTTTCTATTATTATAAGTTGAGTTATGGAAATGGCGTGCATTCAATCATAGCATATATACTATAACTATGAAGGATCATGGTGAACAAAAGCATTTCTTATTATCATTTTCTATTGATGCAAGCATAGTGTTAAATGATGAGAGTTATTAAAGTTCAGAAATTGTATAGTTATATTTACAAATTTAAGAGAGTTTACACGCCAATCATCCTTTATAGGGAAAAATGGTTTGGAAGTCGAAAGTAGATTTCAAATAAGATTAGGTAACAAGGCAACTGATTCTCGCATATCTTGTAAGACTAATTTTTTTTACATGATACCATTAGCTGTTATTATTTAAAAGAAAAAAACATGTGAATGTAACCATGCAAAACTTATAGAAATAGATTCTCATTACTAAAATGGTGAATAATTTCTTTTAGTATAATCTATTTTATTATTAGTATAATAAGAAAAACGAAAATCATTTCATAGTTGTATAAGCAATTATAGGGTACTAAAATTAAGCTATTCAATTTTAATGTATAAACATCCACCTACACATTGTGTTAAAAAAAGTTAATATATGTAATTTTGAGAAAGTGGATTATTGGTCTTTTAAAAATCAAACAAGATGTTAGTAGTATGTATCACTCTCTCAGGCATCCCCATTTATATAGTCACCATGGAAAGTTTGATACACAAAAAAGTGACAACTAGGACATTTCCTTATCAATGATTACTAATGATTATATTTTAATTATTATTAATTTATTATATGAAAATGTTTACTATAAAAATAAATATGAACATATTCAAAAGAAAAAAATCGTTCCAATGATACTATAAAATTAATAAACGTTATACATCGTCTCATGGTTATAGCATAGTCCAATAATAAAACACGGTATGTTTTTATAAGGATGAGTAACAAATTAAGAAATATCACTCCATTTCTCATAAATAGTATATCACAAATTCAAAATGTTAAATGCAAAAAAAAAAAAAAAAAAATCCATAAAGTGGGAAAAAATTTTTCTTACATCATCTAGCACAATGTACATTAAAATAAGAGTAATTATATTAATATTTGTTAAAGACAAAATTAATCATCAAAGCCAAAAAAAAAGTGAGAATAAATTCACCACAAAAATTTAATAGAAGAAAAAATGAAACTGTAATTAGGAAGGGAAAACCATAATATAATATCAAAATAAGAAGGATATTTAATCCTTGAGATGAAAAAATGTAAGAGGACTCAATTTGAACAAACACATTATATTAAATAATATTTATTTCATATTTCACTTAAAATAATATTGAACTTATTCTCATTTAATGTTTTGAATTATCTAAGTAAGAATTTGTATTTAACTCCTTGCAATCATTAAAAATATTGTCCACAACCACCATAGATGGTCTAGCTGTAAATCATAATCATTTTAATCTTCATCATCAATATGATGCATAGGATGTAAGCTAATGATAATATGGTCAATTTCATGCAATGATAATTCTAACACTTTTTACCATTCTTTTGAATCTTATTCATATCCTTTGGAAATACACTATAAGAATTCCTCTCTAACTAAATCTGACAACAAATGACCAGCTTGCTCTACAACACCCATGAAGGACATACCAACTCATATTAACTTGGAAGGACATAATGCTTTATATTTGACTTATACTTAATAATCTTAACTATCATGATTCAATTATATTGATCAACACTAATCCTTTCATTAGCTCATAACAACACACTTTAACATTTTAACTTAAAAAACTGAAATTTCAAAGATTTTAAAGTCTCTATCTAATATATATTTAAGATGATCGTAATATCTTAAATAAAATGTGATGACATGTTTTTCACCCTTATCAAAAATTATAATAATCCTATTATCACAACCTTTTTTCTTGTCTTCCAATTCTCAAGTTCATTATTTTCATCCATTATAACATATAGATCCACTACACAACATAGCTATATGATGTTTCACTTACAGTTTTGACCGAATATTGATATATATATATATATGTGTGTGTGTGTGTGTGTGTGTGCGTGTGTGTGTGTAATTTTAAAAAATTAGAAAATAACATAATAATGTCAATTAAAGACTAATAATAAATACATACCTTAATATATCTTGCATTGTATACTATATGAGTTTCCCTATGTTTCAAAATTTTGGTATCATTATCTAAATAATATCATTTAATTAAATTTTCTATTCCACTTCATAATAAACTGTAATGTAGAAATTTCTGTTTTCCCACCTCGGTTTTCAGTTTCTCCTTATTTCTCCCATGTAGTTAAATGCCCATTCCCATAACCATACATTTAACAGACTGAAAAAAATAAATATTGCTGAAAACACAAATTCTGGAAAATTTTCAGAATGCTGGAAATTGCAGAATTAAAAATCAGCAATCAAAAACAACGATTAAAACACATTAAAACACTCATATTTTTGGTCAACTTGACCCTGGAAAAACCCCCTACAACTCTTGGGGAAACCCAGTTTGAGAGCTCTTCTTTATTTCTGAAAATTGCCTTTTTACAGTGAGAATTATTCAGCAAAAAATCAGCAAGCAAATTTACAACTTATCTCCTTTCCCGTGCCTCACAGCAATCTAGAAATTACAGCAAACAGGATAACAATAAATGTTGTACGACCTCCGTTTTGTGTGCAGAAAAATCAGCAAACTGCTCCTCGATTTTTGTGCAAAAATCTACCTTTCACTATGTGATGAATCAGTTGTACAAATCTGCTCAACTGCTGCCTTGGAATGTGTGCCAAGCTGCTGTCTCCTTCTCCTCCCTGCTCAGAAATCTCTCTTGCTCTCTTGCTCTCCTTCTCCCAATCTGCTCATGAAAGAATGAATGACATTTTCCTCCTTTTCCTCCTTTAATATAACTCCAAGTGACTTTTGGGTGATCCAAGTGACTTTTGGGTGATCTCTAAATCCAATGGCTGAAATAGATTTAGATTAATGGTCGAGATTAAATGCTCATTTAAATCTCACTTTCTATTTTTTAATTCACCCCACTTTAATAAAGACCCACTTAGTCATTTATTTCCAAAGTCACTTTTCCTTTCTAATTTTTCATTTACTTTAAAATTAGACTTAGTAACTTTATCACTTAAAGTCACTTTTAAATTAAATTTAACTTTATAAAATTATAAAGTCACTTTAGGAGAAAAATTAAATTCTTTTGGACACTTTTCCCTAGGCCAAAGATCAAAGCCTAAGGGAACCACCTGTCCTCCGGTACCAAATTTCAACACTCCCTCTTACCGAGGAAGGTGTTCCTCACCACACCCATCTTGTCCCTGAAGTAGACATGCTTGCCCCGTGGTAAGGCTTTGGTAAGAATATCTGCAACCTGCTCATCAGTGGAAATATACTCAAGCTTCACAGCTCCCTTCTGAACATAGTCTCTGAAGAAATGATATCTGATCCCGATATGCTTTGACCTATCATGAAATACTGGATTCTCTGTGAGTTTAATGCAACTCTGATAATCACAGTAAATCATTGAAGGTCTCAACGGCTGACCAAGTAAGCCAAACAACATCTTGCAAAGCCAGATGGCCTCACAACTAGCTAGACTGGCTGCCATATACTCTGCTTCCGCTGAACTCAGTGCTACTGACTGCTGCTTCCGGCTGAACCATGACACTACTACTGAACCCAACCAAAAACAACACCCTGAAGTGCTCTTCCTATCAGAAGCACAACCTGCCCAATCAGAATCAGTGTACCCTGCCAATCTCCCTCCATCTCCCTGCCTGTAGTCCAGACCATAATCCACTGTCCCCTGCAAGTATCGCAAAATGTGTTTTGCAGCCACCCAGTGAACCTTCCTAGGCTCACACATAAACTGACTCATCGTGTTGACTGCAAAACAGATATCTGGTCTAGTGTTGACCAAATACATCAAGGAACCAATCAACTGCCTGTACAATGTGGGATCTACCAACTCGGAATCCGAAGCATGAAGCTTCTTCCAGTTGGTGATCATCAGTGTCGACATGGGTCTACAATCCTCCATGTGGAATCTGCTAAGGATGTCCACAATATACTTCCCCTGCCCCAGGAAGAAATTCCCCTCCTCCTGCCACACCTCCAAACCCAAAAAGTAATGCATCAAGCCGATGTCCTTCATCTCAAACTCGGCCGCAAGATCTCTCTTGCAGTGCTCTATGAGTCTCTCTGCACCTGTAATGATCAAGTCATCCACATACAGCACCAGAATGAGAGGATCCTCACTAATCACAATAAAGTAAAGGTTCGGATCTGCCTCACTCTTTGTGAAACCCATCCCCTGTAAGTATGCATCTATCCTGGAGTACCAAGCTCTGGGAGCTTGCTTCAGGCCATAAAGGGCCTTCTTCAATCTGCACACATGGGACTCCTTCCCATGCACCTCAAAGCCCTGTGGCTGCTCAATGTACACCTCCTCCTGTATGAAGCCATTGAGAAATGTGGTCTTCACATCCATCTGGTGGATCTTCCAACCCATCTCTGCTGCTATCGATATAATGGAGCGGATCAAAGTATATCGAGCCACGGGAGCGAAGGTCTCCTCATAATCAACTCCCTCTACCTTGGAGAACCCTCTAGCCACAAACCTCACTTTGAATTTCTCAATGCTGCCATCTGCAGCATGCTTTACCTTGTAAAGCCATCTGGAAGTAACCACGGATTTGCCCTCAGGCCTCGGCACCACCTCCCAAACATCATTCTTCATGATAGAAGAATACTCCTCTTGCATGGCCTCTCTCCAGACCTGCTGGCTAGCTGCCTCCTCATAACTAGAAGGCTCAGAGTCAAGGATGCTGGTAACCATCGCCATATAGCTACAAAACCTCTCAGGTGGTCTACTCTCTCTGACCGGCCTCTTCGGCTCAGCAACAGATGTGGCATCTCTCAAGGTGTCCTGAAGCCACTTGGGCTTCCTCTTCCCTGAGCATGCTTCTCCCATAGGAGAATGAAACTCCTCCTCCTCATCACCATCAGTAGCCTGAACTCCTGATTGTCTGTCTGCTGTCCTCTTGCCTGCACCTAAACCTGTAGAAGCTGAGGTACCGTGTGAACTGTCCATCAGTGGACTCCCTAGTGAACTGCTCCGTGAACTGCTCTGCATGCTGCCCGGAGCACCACCCCTCTGGCTCGATGAGCCACTGCTCACTGATGGACCTGACATCCTCATAGACGTACCTCCTGATCCTTCTGATCCCTGCCCACTGGATCCCTGCGACTGACTCAACTGCTGCTGAGGGTCTGGCTGATCCAGATACTCTAACTCCCGTGACCTCCTAAAGGCCCTGTCCTCCTCGAACTTCACATCCCGTCTGACAACAACTCTCCTCTGTGCATTAATGTAAATCCGAAAGGCCTTTGAGGTCTCACTGTAGCCCACAAAGATACCCTTCTCTGCGATGGGCTCTAGTTTGGTCCTCTTCTCCTTGGGTATATAGGTGTATGTAATGCATCCAAAGATATGAAGATGACCAATATCAGGCTTCTTCCCAGAGAAAGCCTCCTCCGGAGTCATGTGCCCCAAGGCACGATGCGGACTCCTGTTCTGCAAGTAAACAGCTGTGTTGCAGGCCTCTGCCCACAAGAACAATGGCAACCCCTGATCATGTAACATGGCTTTGGCAGCCCCTATGATGGATCTGTTCTTCCTCTCTGCAACCCCGTTCTGTTGGGGGTTGTAAGGAACAGTGAACTCCCTCCTAATGCCTGCCTCCGCACAATAGTCAACAAACTCTCCAAGGGTGTACTCTCCTCCATTGTCCGACCTCAAGGACTTGATCTTTCGACCTGTCTGAGTCTCCACAAGAGCTCTGAACTCCTGAAACCGCTTGAAGACCTCAGTCTTGGTCTTCAAAAAATAAATCCAGGTCCTCCTGGAGTGATCATCAATGAATAAAACATAGTACTCATATCCACTCAAGGAAACATGAGACATCTGACTGTTCACATCGGAATTAATCAAATCAAGTATCCCTGTCGCTCTGTTGTCACTGCTGGGAAAAGGGGATTTGGCAAACTTGCCCATCGCACAACCTCTGCAAGTATCAAAGTGATCAGTACTGAAATCTGGCACACCTGTAGTGATCTCCCGCAATGTCCTCAAGGCTCCATGATACATATGTCCCATCTTGCGGTGCCAAATCTCACACAGCTCAGAACTGCTAGCTCTGCTGTCGGTACTACTGCTCAATGCCAAAAGGGGTTGGAATGCAAACTTGTACACCTTTGCATGGCGTACACCTATCACTCTAGCTGAATCAGTTGGAGTGCCCCTGGGATACATCAACACCTGTCCTCCCCTGAACAGTACCTCATATCCTCTGTCCTCCAAAGCTGAGACGGATATGAGGTTCTTCCTCATCCCTGGCACATAAAGAACCTCTGACACCTTCAAGGGAGGTTTGGACTCCCTCTGAAATGTCACTGTCCCCACCCCGACTGCTCTAACAACTCTGTCATCACCGAGTACTACCTCAATATCAGTGCCACTCTCTGAAAGCTCTGAGAAGTACTCACGGACTCCTGTCATATGACGTGAAGCCCCACTGTCCACATACCAGATACCTGAAGATGCTCCGTTAATCGAGGGAAAAGCATCCTCTCTCTGAACCTGTGTGGCAGGTGATCCTGCACTAGAGGACTCACACGTAGTGAACGCAAACTCCCTGTCAAAACGACCTGCAAAGTCCTCAATCTTTGCTGAAGCTGCCACATCATGGTTCTTCCCCTTCTTCTTCTTCTTCTCCGGACACACAACTGCATAGTGTCCCATCTTTTGATAATTCCAACACTTCACCTTAGAATAGTCCTTCTGTGTGTTCCCCTGTTTACCTTTACCTTTGCCTTTGCCCCCACCACTACTTGTGGAAGCCTGCTTCTTCCCTTTGCCTTTCTTTCCTCCTGCCACCAGTGTTACGTCATCATCCTGCTCAACTGGCTTGGCTGCCCCAAGCTGTCCTTTCCTGATCTTTGTCTGAATACAATCATCCGAAAACCTCTCCCATGTGGGAAGGGTCTCACATGCACAAACCCCATCAGCAAAGTTCAACCATGAACGGGGGAGGCCATTCACTGCAATACGCACCAACTCAGTGGATGGAATGGCCTCTCCAATCGCTGCCAACTCATCTCTCACATTGGTAATCTTTGTGAGATATCCAGCTGCACTATCATTCCACATCTTAATGTTCTTCAGCTTCTCCTTCAAGACCATCTTCCGGTTCTCATTGGTACTCTGGTAGAGATTGGACAATGCTGTCCACATCTCATGGGCATTGCTCTTTCCTCTCACATGAGGAATGAAATGGTCTTTGATTCCGTCTAGAATCAGCCTCTTACCCTTATTGTTCTTCTTTTTATACTCAGCCAACTGAGTAACATCAGTGGGCACAACAACAGGGTTCTGTGCGGTATGCACCATGATATCCCAGACTTCTGCCTCCTCAAAGATACTCTGCATTCTCTCCTTCCAAACGCTGTAATTTATATGCCCATTCAGCCTATCCTCCACCCTCAATCCCAATGACATCCTGCTATCCTAAAACTGAAAAATAGCACTGCTGTAGTAAAGATAAAACTGTTGTTTATGAAAAAATCAGCTTGCTGGAATTTTCTGAGTGAAAAATCAGCAACTGTAATTTTTCCTTTTGCTGTCCCAAACTGCCCTTCAGCACTCAAGCTCTGATACCATGTAAAAATTTCTGTTTTCCCACCCCGGTTTTCAGTTTCTCCTTATTTCTCCCATGTAGTTAAATGTCCATTGCCATAACCATACATTTAACAGACTGAAAAAAATAAATATTGCTGAAAATACAAATTCTGGAAATTTTTCAGAACGCTGGAAATTGCAGAATTAAAAATCAGCAATAAAAAACAGCCATTAAAACACATTAAAACACTGATATTTTTGGTCAACTTGACCCTGGAAAAACCCCCTACAACTCTTGGGGAAAACCAGTTTGAGAGCTCTTCTTTATTTCTGAAAATTGCCTTTTTACAGTGAGAATTATTCAGCAAAAAATCAGCAAGCAAATTTACAACTTATCTCCTTTCCCGTGCCTCACAGCAATCTGGAAATTACAGCAAACAGGACAGCAATAAATGTTGTACGGCCTCCGTTTTGTGTGTAGAAAAATCAGCAAACTGCTCCTCGATTTTTGTGCAAAAATCTGCCTTTCACTATGTGCTGAATCAACTGTACAAATCTGCTCAACTGTTGCCTTGGAATGTGTGCCAAGCTGCTGTCTCCTTCTCCTCCCTGCTCAGAAATCTCTCTTGCTCTCCTTCTCCCAATCTGCTCATGAAAGAATGAATGACATTTTCCTCTTTTTCCTCCTTTAATATAACTCCAAGTGACTTTTGGGTGATCCAAGTGACTTTTGGTTGATCTCTAAATCCAATGGCTGAAATAGATTTAGATCAATGGTTGAGATTAAATGCTCATTTAAATCTCACTTTCTATTTTTTAATTCACCCCACTTTAATAAAGACCCACTTAGTCATTTATTTCCAAAGTCACTTTTTCTTTCTAATTTTTCATTTACTTTAAAATTAGACTTAGTAACTTTATCACTTAAAGTCACTTTTAAATTAGATTTAACTTTATAAAATTATAAAGTCACTTTAAGAGAAAAATTAAATTCTTTTGGACACTTTTCCCTAGGCCAAAGATCAAAGCCTAAGGGAACCACCTGTCCTCCGGTACCAAATTTCAACAATATGTTTATGGGGTATGTATAAGAAGAGAGGATGGATGGAGGAGCTCTGGTTCTAGGGTTTCACTAAGCGAGGGATGGAGGGAAGCAAGCACCCATGGAGACACAGGGAGGAGGGAGCTCCACTCCCTCCTACAGTGATATGGTAGCAAATAGAGGAAGATGAGGGAAAAGAGAACAAACCTCCACAACCCCTGGAGGTCAAGACAAAAAACATTGAAAATCAGAAGACGTAAGGTAGCAAAACCCATGCAGATCAAGGGGCCCACGAAGAAGACTGTGAGGCAGAAAAAGAGGGAGACAGAGGTCAGGGATCAGAGAACAGAGTCAATATGGGGCCCTATAAACCCAAGACCATAACTAAGTCTTGGGTTATTCTGAATGATCTAGCCCTGCAAGTGCACAGGGAGTACATGATAAACTATGCCATCATATGCAAATTTATGGGAATCTGGCCATTAGAGAAAGCGTTGTATATGTGGATAAAATACAAATGGAAACCAAAGGGGGAGTTAAATATACATCTTGGATCCAACGGTTTTTTCACTGTGGTATTTATGAACATGGAAGACAGAGATAGGATTTTTGAAGGAGGGCCATACTTCTCTGTAGCTACTAGTCTCTATATGTGACCATGGATGATGAACTTCATGCCAGAATGAGAAGCCTTCAGTTCAGTACCGGTATAGATTAGACTATACTCCTTACCTTTATATTATTGGATGCCAGAGTCTTTAAAAGCTATAGGAAATAAATTAGTTCATTTCCTAAAAATCATAGAGGTAACTCTATGGGGAAAATATACATCCTATGCCCATATATGTGTGGAGATGGACCTATCAGGAGCCCTTCCAGATGAGGTAATTCTAGAAGTCTATGATGAGGAATGGGTTCAAATAGTTGACTATGAACATATCCTGTTTAAATGTCACAAGTGTCATGAGCATCGGCACCTATCGACAGACTGTCCTTTTAATAGGAGGGAGGAAAACCTAAATACTAGCAAAGGGAAAGACCAGACAGGTTTCACCAAAGTAGAAGGAAGAGGCAAATGAGGGGGAAGGAAGACACAAAATAACCCTATTGGGTATGATAAAACAAAAAGTTATAACAGTTTTGAGATCTTAAGAGAAAAAGAGGCAGATGGATGGGAGCAAGAGAGTACAGAGAATAAGACAGCAACGGGGAAAGGAAAAGAGACCAGTATGGAGTTCACTTAGGAACATAACAAACACACAACGGATCCTCTGAGTACCATGGAAATAGAAAAAGACCAAGAAATGTCTCAAAGTGAAAGTGGCACAGAGGATCAAGACTTACAGGAGATCATAGAAAGAGGGAACTTAGAGTTGGAAAAGTTTCTAGAACAGGGAGGAAACCTGGGAATAAACTCCATCCCTCAGGAGGATGTGGACAAGGTCCAATAGATATTCCTTAACAAGTCACACCAAACGGCTGCAAGAGTCAAAAGAGGGCATGAAAACTAGGAAAACAAAGGGACTTCCTCAATAGGATTAATAACACGAAAACTAACAAAGAATCCAAGAAAGAGGAGGGAAGGAAAAGACAGAAAGAACTACTACTAGAGTGTGGCAAACTCATGATTGACTCAGGAAGGATGAAGGACCTTTCCAGTTACTCCTTTAAAACCCCACCTCAATGAAAATCAAAACCTAGAACATTAGACAACTAGGGAGCAGAAGAAAATAGAGGAATATAGGTAAAAGGATGAAAGAGGAAAAACCTGACATAGTATTCATAAAGGAAACAAAATGCTCTGTGGAAAGGATCCGAGAAAACATAGAAAATGGTTAAATAGATATGAATACCTTGAATTTAAGGCAAATAAATCTACTGGTGGAATTCTCACTCTATGGGATCCATAGAAATTTGGTGTGATTGATGCGGAGGCATCCAGACATCACCTTTCACTGATTTTCCAACCAGTGGGTGACAGACAATGTTACATGATCACTAATGTCTATGGTCTGCAGCTAATGGAGGGAAAACTTCGACTCCTCACAACTCTGGAGGATATGAAAAAGAGATACCCGGCTCTACCATGGATTCTTGGTGGTGATTTTAACATAACAAAATCACTCATGGAGAAAAAAGGAGGAACTAGAAATCTTGGTAGAGACTCAATTGCCTTCCAAAACTTCATCACCAATATGAAATTGGTTGATATGGAAACAAGCAATGGAATCTTCACTTGGAATAACAAAAGAGGGGGAGCTACCCAAGTAGCCTTAAAATTGGATAGATTTATTGTGTCAGAGGAACTTCTTCTCAGGGGAGGCAACATTACTGCACTCATTCTACCTCTACCTTTTGGGGGTTCAAATCACTGGCCTATCCAATTGGAAGCTTCCCTCCTTGGCAAACCAAGGAATACCCCCTTTTAGGTTTGAGAATGCTTGGCTCACACATTCAGATTTCCTCATGAACATTGAAAAAAGGTAGAAGGAAGAGCTTCACCTTCAAGGCACAAAGATGTTCCTTCTACCCTATTGGCTCAAACACATTAAAGGCAGACTCAAAGAGTGGAATAAAAAAAAAATTGGTAACATCTTCACAGCTAAGGAAGATGTGGAAAAGAAACTAAAGGAAATACACCAAATTCTTATCATTGAAGGCTACACAGAAGAAATGAAAAAAATCGCAGTGTCACTCCAGCAGGAGTGGGACAACAGATGTCTTCAAGATGAAATATTCTAGAGACAAAAATCTAGAGTACAATGGATTAAAGAAGGGGAGAGAAACACCAAATTCTTTCACAAATCCGCCATTTCTCACAGAAACAACAATAGAATTATGAAACTTACAGACCAGCATGGAACAGAGAAAAATAATCATGGAGAGATGGAGAAGGTTCTACTCCAAAATTTTCAAAAAATTGCTGAGGAAACCTCAGAAGACAGATACCAGGGAACAAAAATATTTACTCAGTACATCCCCAAATTGGTTACTAGAAAAGATAATTTCAACCTTAATAGACCAATAATAGAGGAAGAAATAGAGGAAGCTCTGAAAGAGATGCAAAATGGGAAAGCACGAGGCCTAGATGGCTTTAATGTCGATTTTTTCAAACTTTGTTGGAGGATAGTGAAACAGGACATCCTAGAGGTAGTGGAAGACTCTCAAAGATTCAAGACTGTCTTAAAGGCACTCAATGAATCTTTCATAGCCTTAATCCCCAAACAGGAAAAGGCCACCTCACCTGACATATTTAGACATGTAGCATTACGTAATGTGATATACAAAATTATATCCAAAGTCATTTCCAACCGTCTAAAACTTCTCCTCCCAACCCTAGTGTCAGAGGTGCAAACGAGCTATGTGGAAGGAAGACAAATTTTAGATAATATAATTCAAGCACATGAAATGGTGCATTCACTCATTACCAACAAACAGGCAGGAATGATTATGCAGTTGGACATAGAAAAGGCCTACAGTAAGTTCAGCTGGTCGTACATAAGAGATATATTAAAAGCCTATGGCCTTGATTACAATTGGATTAAATGGATTATGGCACTAGTTACCACCGCCAGCTGTTCGATTCTTCTCAATGCCTCTCCTTCAAGGACCTTCAAGCCTTCTAGAGGTCTCAGGAAAGGAGATCCTCTTTCTCCTTTCCTTTTCATTCTAATGATGGAAGGGTTAGGAAGAGCTATTAGAGATCCTAAGGAGGAAAGGAGAATTCAGGGTCTGAGACTCACTCAAGGTGGGGACACGGTGACACATTAGCAATTTGTAGATGATACCATGCTTCAGGGCACACCCACTATCAAGGAAGCTAAAGCATTCAAACAGATTTTGAGTGAGTTTTCTAGGGAGGAAGACTTAGAGGTAAGTCCTACTAAATCAAAGATTTTCTTTTTTAACACGGATATTTCAATACAAACAAATCTTTCCAGAATTTTTGGATTTCAAAGGGAGTCACTGCCAACGAAGTACCTGGGAGTTACCCTGACTGACAAATCACTGCACAAAGATATATGGGAGCCTATTCTTAATAAGCTTAAAGACAATATTAACAAATGGACAAACAGAGCACTAAATCTTGCAGGGAGGCTAATTCTCACTAAGACTATCCTCCAAATTATCCCTATCTATATGCTATCTGCCATTCCAGCACCAATCGATGTAGTTACCAATATAAGAAACATACAGAGAGACTTTCTCTAGGGGAAAGGTGAAGAAAAGAAGAAATGGGCCCTAGTGGCATGGGACAGAGTGTGCAAACCTAAGTCCCATGGTGGCTTGGGTCTTCATGACCTAGGAATTCTTAATAGAGTTCTTGGAGCCAAAATTTGGTTGAGATGGCTAAAAGAAATACAAGCCCCCTGGGAAAAACTTTGGAAGCAAAAATATGCTAGTGAATGGTAGGAGAAGAATCTAATCAGAATGACAAGACAAGTAAAAGGTTCTGCAATTTAGAATAGGGCATGGGAGAATAGAGCCCTAGTCCAAAACCACAGTTTATGGGAGATCAGAAATGGAAACCTGGCTTGGTTCTGGGAGGATAATTGGTAGCAGGAGGACAATCTTCGAAGTGAATAATTAGTAGAAATTCATACTGAGACCATCAACAAAGGATTAAAATGGGTAAGTGATTACTAGGACCAATCAAGGAACAATGAGAAATGGAGAGCACGAAAACTTCCAGATTATAGAGAAATGGGCATGCTGCATACTCAAGCAATAGCCCTCAAAGGGCTTTTAGATAAGATACAAATCTTAAACTCAAACTTGAATGATCAACTAAGATGGGGAAAGAACAGGGCAGGTCTCCTCAACCTCAAGGAAGCCAAAAGGATAGATGCAGGGTTTAACCATTCAAACACATATAAGATGTAGAAAGAAATCTGGGAAAATCCTCATTTGGATGAATGTCAAACTGTTCAAGTGGCTGGTTCACGAGGGCAAGATTCTGACATGGGATAATCTTAAAAAAAGAGGCTTTCTTGGCCCCTCAAGATGTCACTTATGTAGACAACATAAAGAAACTATAAATCATCTCTTGAATAGATGCGCTTTCACTACAACACTTTGGAATTGGGTTGGAGAAGCCTTTGAGCAGACAGTCAGAGATGTTAAAGACATCATCACCACTTTGAAGGATTGGAGAAAAATTTCTTGGATAACGAGATCATAAACTCCGCCTGGATTCTGACCCCAAGATTCTTAATCTGGAATGTCTAGAAGGAGTGCAACAACATGATTGTTAAGGAGAAAGTGAGTTCGGTAAGCAACATCTGCAAATTAATCCTTAAACAACTCAAAGAAACTGTTCATATCCTAAGAGGTGTAGCTACAGGTAAACCTATTGGACAAAGAGGGGCCAGAATATTGGAGAAGTTAGAACTCAAGGTTAATCCCCCTCAGGGTTCTATGTATATTATCAATAAAACCTAAGCAGATAAGCCTTCTTGGCAACTGCCTTCTCATGGATTTTTAAAATTTAACATAGATGGAGCTTCAAAAGGGAATCCGGGAGAAGCTGGTTATGGAGGGGTCTTGAGGGATGAGAAAGGAAACATACAAGTCATCTTCCATAGTTATCTAGGAAAAGCAACCAACAATATGGATGAGCTCATGGTGATGGAACTATGCCTAGAAACACTGCTCAAGTACAATATTCAAAATGTCATCATTGAGGCAGATTCAGAATTAGTCATTAACTCAGTGAAGAGGATAAATGCTGGAGGTGCTTCTGAGAAAGTCTCAGAACACTGGTGGCTTTTGCAAGTCTACCAAAGAATTCAAGAACACCTAAGAATGCTGAGAACCCTCAGGTTGGTGCATGTTCATAGGGAAGCCAATAAAGTTATAGACTGGCCTGGCAATGAGGGAGTATGAAACAACAATAACGATTTATGCTACTGGTGGGAGGAAATAATAGATGACAGGTTGAAGGAGGGATGCTCATCCAGGGCCATCAGTGCCCAATAACAGTAACAAGAAAAAACAAGAGCTAGTATTTGTTGATAAAGAGCCGCAGAAATGGGGTCTAGCTGATCTGGTTTCATTTCGTAGTGTTATAACATAAGTGAGATCCTTCTTAGGATGCAAGTCTATGTCAGCCTCATTAACTCAGGGAGTAGCAAACGAGATGTTTCAAGGAGTCAGCTGGAAGGAAGGATCTTTATCTCCCTTTGGCCCATGTGTCGGAGCCTAGATTTTCGCGGTAACTGCAAAACCACAGAAGTTTTTCCGGTGAATTGCTTTACTGGCCCCGGGGTGGTTTCCAGTATATCGCATGCTCATCTAGCTGGAAGCGGGTTTTCACATTTGGGGGCGATTCCACTCACCATGCGACATGCGGCTATGGGTAGGGAGGAATTACCGCCTTCATAACGCGCTAACTATCAGTGCTTTTAGTCCACGTGATATGATCCTCAACCGTTGGATCTCATGCGGCTAATCCATGGCCAAGATTTTGCGTGCATGTTGGTGGGTCAAAAGCAATGGTTATGTTTCGTGCTGTTCACCTGTCCTGATTGGTATCGCGTGCAAATGGTGGATTTCAGGAGGTTAAAGTGATCGAAGGATAAGTCAAAAATGGACCTGATAGGTTTTTAGATTATAGTCTATTAGATTCCTCGGGTCCGACTTGTTTGTTAAATGGTGTGCTTATTGGCCACCCGATATGTTTCTCATTCGCTGGATCTACAGCTCAAGATCCAATGGTCAGTTTTGGACTGTTTGTTTGATTTGGTGGGCCCACATCCTTTGGTTCACTTTGTCATCTTGAGACCTTGATTTGGGGTAGGCCTATCATAATTCTGGGCCTTACCGCCGCAGTTGCCTTTTGTACACTATTTCTCTTTTCTTTTTAATTAAATAGAAGGATCCGCTCTTGCCTTAGCAAGAAAAATAATAATAATAGACTGTAAGATCCTTTACACCATTCTACGCATTCTTATTACAGCTTTCTACCCATATCTATTAATATCATGTATGGAAAAGACAAATTCCCTCTCTAATGTGTAAACTATAATTAAATTTTCTACTCCACTTCATAAGAGACTTTCATATCCTTTACATTATTCTACGCATTCTTATTACATCATTCTACCCATATCTATTAATATCATGGAAAAGACAAATTCCCTCTCTAATGTGTAAACTAGAAAAGTATCTAGGCCAGCAAGCTTCACATCTAGAGGACTTAATGGCAAATGCTATATGGTATATTAGTCCATTATATAATATTCATCATTATATCAAACGTCAACCAGTGATACAACTGTAATTTAAATTATAACCTTTTATTTGTTTTTTAGCTGTTGAGATCATATATTGGTGTTATTGTCAAATCTATTTGGTAAAGATAGAGGTAGAATATCCTATGGCAAGCATTTTATTTTTATTTGAATTAGAAACAAATATATATAAATAACAAATTAATGTATGTCAATTTTGAGTTTTTCCCCAAAACGCCCTTTCTTTCTTAATATATTACTTCGGTTTGAAGCAAATCTAGTTGGAAATTTAATCTTTCATATCGAATCTTTTACGATATCACTCTCTCATTCTTTTACTAAACAAAAATGATTGGTTAGTTTTCTATCGCTATAATAATGAGTCAACATTTTGAATGTTTCCTTTGCCACTAATAACATTATCAATTTTATCTTTGTTATTCCTCTCGTATAAATTTTTTCATAATCACTCTCTCGCTTTTCTTCCGATATGCAAAAGAGATATTTCATAATGGAAAGCATTATTATTTCATACCTTGTGGAAGCCCACGCATGATATTTGGGAAACGTAAATCGAAATTTATTTTTATATTAGATGAAATAGGAAAGGATATATCAAAAGTAGAACTAGAAAAAATAATAAATATAAATTAAAAGTAGAAAAAACAATAAATAAGGATGTAGCTAAAACTAGTTTTTTACCATTATTCTTAAATACTTTTTCCAATATTGAGACATAATTCCTTGTGATTTTATTCCATTCTTTTCCTATACGTTAAAGAGATTTATTTTTGTAGTTTAATTCCCATGGTTCTTAGTGAAAAAATGCCTATATTCATAATCACTTTCTTTCCTAAACTTCTCAGACATTTAGGATTTGTTTTGGGACCAAATACTAGACTTACATATTTACCATTTGCTCGAAGAGTTGCATCATATCAAATAATTATAACAGAATACCAATATATTCTTAAAAAAAAATATATGACAAAATATAATATATAGAGTTATATTATACTTCAAATGCTAAAAAAAATTAGTAACCTTTAGCGGAATGAATTTCCCATATAAGTATTCAATGGAGTTGGAATTCACTTTGACTTGTTGGTTTGGAGACATCTACATAGAAGTCAGCCAATAAATTTAAAACTTTAACGAATAAAGTCTTATGATATACATCCATATCTCTAGCTTGATACCTACCTAGTCATTTGAAAATATAAAATATTTATTCATTGTTCATATAAAATAAAGAAAATAAAAAATGTATTTGTATTTTACGAATATTACTAATAATAAATACATAAAATAATTAATGAAAACAATACGGGTTTTCTTTTTTATTCAGATTCGAGGAAGAAGGTTATTGTTTATAACAAAAACTAACTAAACAAACCAAATATTTTTAACTCCCCAAATAGGTTGACATTATTAATTCCTATTGAAAGTCCAACATTACAAGGTTTTTCTATAAAAATGGGTTATCTTTCTTGGATGCCCCTAAAAGTTGAATCTTTGTTGGGCATTCACTCACACCATCTTCGCTTTTTTTTTCATCCAAGATAATCTAAAAATTGTGCTAACTGATATTTTGAAATGTGGAACTATAAAGATACAGTGAAGAACCTTGTTCAACACCTTATTGGTTAGATAATCAATATATTATATAATAATTCCACAAATTTTGGTTTATTACATATTTTCTATAATATATAGTATGATGATTAAGACATACATAGATTGTGTCATATTCCATTCATAAATCTTTCACAATTGCACAAAATTCTCAATCTACATAACATAAAGGACATGATAATAGTAAGCTAATATCACAATTTATAAGAAAATATAATTTAATATACGAAATAGTTGATATTAAATATTATGTATTACAATTAAAAAGAAATAGACAAAATCTTATATTTAAATATAAAAAATTATCTTGCCTTCATTATATTTTTTGTTTTACATATACTTACATTCCATTAGAATTTGTATTTCACATGTGTCTTAAATACCAATTAGTATCTTCAAA
This sequence comes from Pinus tabuliformis, assembly GCA_031772625.1. NCBI lineage: Eukaryota > Viridiplantae > Streptophyta > Pinopsida > Pinales > Pinaceae > Pinus > Pinus tabuliformis. The sequence goes on along the minus strand of CM062816.1, from coordinate 694,963,951 downwards.
TATATTAATATCAAGCTAACAAACAAAGACCTGTTATTGGATTTTTGTTTAGGTGTTTATTCCTTATCAATAAGATATAGATCACTAATACCTTCATAGATATCATCGAGGAGTGCATTCTCATTAATAAAATAAATATGTCATGGACCAACCTATTTATCCATTAATTTTTAAGTGTATGAGTGTTATATTATTCAATAAGATTAGCTTCAATTGTGTCACCACTACCATATCTATTACAAATGATACCATTTTAAATTGCAAGCATAGACACTTTATTCTTTGTATTTCCCAAAAAAAAAAAAAAAATAGAGTTAATAATGTAATATTATTACAATAAAAAAATTAAAAAATACAAACATGTTTTCATTATCTTACTAAGCGGTGATATTTGTTACCCGCTTTTATGTTTCCACGCCTTAAGAAATATTTTATAGATATTTATTTACTAATTCTTCTTCTATTGATTCCTTTATCACAAGAGAAATTCCATTTCCCATTGCCAATATCAAGAAGATTGGAATGATTCTGAAAAAAAGTTCCATGATTTCTTGTATGGGTTACATAATTTAATTTGTGCAGAATAAAATCCACAATTATATCTCGTTCTTTTCTTTTATATATATATATAAAATGCACTAAATGGTGGGATGCGACAATGGCCAATTTAGTGTTATTTCATAATGATTTCTATTTCATAAAAAAATTTAGCTCATTCATTATTACACATTCAAAAAATTTCAAATATAGAGAATTCATTTGGTGTTTTTGAATTTTAGTTTAACAAATTCCAATTATTTACGTTATGGTTTGTGTCACTTAATGCCGAGTCTTAAGAAAAATTATTTTATTTTACAAAAATTATTTAGAAAAGACACTCAAATAATAGACCTTTTAAAGAAAATCATTGGAAATCATTTAATAGGGCTAAAGTGATGCTATAATATGTAACATTTGTTAATTGATTTTTAATATAGGGGAACACCAAAAAGAAATAAACGTAACCTACTTTGATTAACGTTTTGATCTTAAAATGTTTCATTCCAAAAAAAATGGTTTAATTATTAGTAGCGATGCATATCACGTGTTGAAAGTTCTAAAATTAATTAAAATGTAAGTCGATATATTGAATGGTATTAAGGTTGTGACATGTTTTCAAATATTTAAATTTAATTAATAGCCTAAATATTTGTTTTGATGAGGTGTAAGAGTGTGTTCACCGATGGGTTTTCGAGTCAAGAAGATTTCAAGGAATGGGATGGGTTTTCGAGTCAAGAAGCTATGTTGAGTTGTGTAGTTCTAACTTTACATTACGTTATAGGCAAGCCATCTAAGCATGATTTTAAAATTTAATTAATTTTTTTATAAGGATATTGTCATTTTAGGTTTGTATTTTTTAGACAAATGAATTTAAATTTAAGGGGGTTTTGGATTGATGGTGAATAGGTTTACTATTAACTCACCTCAGTTTAAATTTCTATGGGTGACACAACAAAAAATGATGTTGTCATATTATTTGAAAATAGCATTCCTTTATTAGTCCCTGCCTCATCAAGGACAATAACATTCACTGCATGATCAAGTTGCATTGACTGTGCATTATTTGGTTGCGTTTTTTGAAATTTTAACCAAAGTTCTAGGAAAATGTTTAATATATCTATTTTTTGCATAAATTGAAAAATATTTTTCAAATTTTCAGTAAATGTTATTTCTATTTTTCGTTTGGATGAGGAAGCTCTAATGGGACATAATTCCCCTGGTGGAGTGAATTTTATTTTGATTTTTTTCGAAAGCCTAGCAATTCATTTTAAAATTAAAATAAAAGTAATTTTATGAGTGACCATTGTGTTGGTGAGTTCTCTGACATTGTCAATGTTATATTAGCACTCTGCTCAATGATGAGAGGATTGATGTGGTTGCAGTATACTGTTATATTAGTGCTTTGTTCAATGATATGAGAATTGGTGCAATTGTAGTTTGTTTGCATGGGGGGGGCGGGGTTGGGTGGTGTGTTTGGACAAATGTCAAATTAATATTATTATGTTTCCTTGTGCAGATGATAGAGTATGTGTGGGAAAACTGGGCTCCTTTCCATAGTGATTATTGTGATACTAATGAACAATGTCGTAGTTAGAACAATTTCATTGTGAAAAACTTTTATTGTGTGGAGGATAGCGTATGTACGAGAGAAATGGGGTCTTTTGCATAGACGGCAGTGATCTGACACTTACGAGGGAGCAGAGGGAGATAGTAATTTTTTTTAACAAATATCGTAATTGTTGGAATACTAAATCTACTCTTATTATGAAATATTAAATAAATTGTGTCTTCAATCTATGTTACATGCGGTTGTGGGCCACTGTTATGCAAGTGTTCTCGACAATGATTCAAGAATTTTTGCAATTGTAGGCCTTTGTATAGGGATGAACAAGTCTACAATTGAAATTATTAAAGAGTATGTGAGAGAGAACTAGGGCTATTTTTCATAGACGAGGATGCTAAATAATTCTTTTTTCAACCTGTGTGAAGAAAAAGTGTTTAGTGGTAAAGAAAATGTGCGGAAGGTTTTGTGCAAGATTTATTAAAATAATTAATATACAGGTCACGTTTATAACTATTATTTAGGATCTTTTTTTGCAACTATGCAAGTAGTTGTACAAATCTAATTGTTTGGATGTATTATGTGGAGAGTTTTGAATGCCAATGATTGATCGAAGGGCATTATTTAGTGCAGAGGTAGTTGTATAAAGGTGGTTGTGCACATGCAGATGTTATGTGAAACATTTGTGTAAAGTTGATTAGAATGATAGATATAAATATCCCTTTTTCTAATTATTATTTACGGATGTATTTCATAACATATGATCATTAACTAATATTAGTTTTCAATGTCAATGATTAAGGGAATTACTGTGTGTGAAAGTAGTTGTACGGAGGTGGTTGTTTGTGTGAAAAATTTGTGCCAAATGAGGGAAGTGAAAGGGGATATTTTAATTGTAATGCATTTTGATATTAATATATTGTGCAAAAGAGAAATGTTTATTTTATTACTAATAGATTTTGTGGAATGCAAAAGTGCATACAATGAAACCTTGAGAGATTTTTTCACACAATGGACAATGTTGTTTAGAGGTAGTGTGTGTGGAGAAGAAATGCTTTGCCCAACGTTTAAGTCAGAACGAATGCTTTCTTCCCATGATATATGGGAACCACGTGTATTAATATCAGTTTCAAATTTTAATGATGATGGAAAGGTGTTGTTGAGTCCAAAAGTGGTTCTGTAGATGAAGCTATGTGAAGGTGGTTGTGTGTGAGATATTTTTGTGCATAAATGGATTTTCCCTGTGGTTTTGCACATATGCATTGATGTTATGTCGAAAGTATATGAAAAATCATGTTTCTCTATTTGAAATTTTACTACTTATGTGGTTTTCTGAAAGCATGAACAAATATGTAGCTAGTGACTTGAACGTTTAGATGACTTGTATTTACATGCAACTCTGGTTTCTATTAATTAGAGGATAGGCATCGAGATGATGAAAAATATGGTTGGCATATTTATATTTTGAGCGTGTTTTAGATGCAAAATAGTGCCATATGGGGATTTAATATAAATTTCGAATGTCAATGACTAAGGGCATTATTGATTGTAGAAGTAGTTGTGTAGATGAATTTGTGCGAAGGTGGTTGTGCATGTGTGAAGGTTATGCAGAGAACAAATGCATGTGTGGAATTTGTGAGAAATAATGGAAGTGTAGGGAAATCTTTTAATTTAATGTGTTTTGATATTAGTAGATTGTGCACAAGAGAAGTGCATATTTTATTATTAATATATTTTGGAGAGTGCAGAAGTGCATAGAATTAAAACTTGAGAGATTTTTGCACACAATGGACTATGTTGTTTGGAGGTGGCAAGTATAGAGAACAAATGCCTTCCCCAATGTTTATTTCAGAACAAATTCTTCTTTCCTATTATAATTACGACCCACATTTATTAATATTAGTTTCAAATGTCAAGTACTAATGAAAGGGAATTGTTGAGTCTGGAAGTGGTTGTGTGGATGAAGTTATAGCAAATGGTTGTGAATGATAGCCTTTTGCGTATAAATGGATTTTCTCTATGGTTCCACATATATGTGTCTATGTTATGTTGAAATAAGATGAAAACCATCTTTATATATTTGATGTTTTGGCGCTTATGTGGTTTTTTGAATGCATGAGAACGTGTGTAGTTGGTGAATTGAATGTTGAGCTGACTTATATTTATGTCTAGCCCTATTTTCTATTAATCAGAGGAAAGACATCAGGACAATGAAAATTGTGGATGGAATTTTTATATTTGTAGCTTGGTTTAGACATAAAATTAGTGACAGGTGGTGATTTCTAGGGAAATGAGACTTCAAACACTTGAAATGGCTAGTATACTGAGGGAGAAAGCATTATTTACAGTGATGGAAAAAACAGTGGGGTGTGTATTTCTTGATCCTTGCAAATTACGTTTAAGAGTTTTGAGTATTGTCCTAGCTTCTATTCCCTTACATTATTGTTATATGTGAAGATGACCTTGGATGACAAAAGTAGTGCAGAGATACAAAAGTTGGACAATATTCCAAGTTTCTAAATCAATTCACCTTTGTCGGTTTCGTGTTTGCATTTGGCAGTTTCATATCTTATTATCATGATTGCACTTAGATTGAAATTGTTTTGTATGGTAAATTTGTGTTTGCTATGAAACATATAAATATGCTATTAAATCAGTGGATTGCAACTAAATTTGGTTTGTTTTACAATATTGCAAGCTTTTGGTTCATCTACCTTTTCTCTACAATACTCTGCAAACATTGGTTTGCTCTACAATACTCTACAAACTTTGGTTTGCTCTACAATAATCTACAACATTTTCTCTTCAATACTACAAGAAATGAGTGTGTCAAGTTATTTGTAAATCAAATTTGGTTCCTTTTTACAAAGTAGTGGGGAGAGGTTATCAATTCAATTCATCATAGAAGGTAAACCTACTATTTGTGGCTATTATATATTGTTGTACAAGCCTCTCAATTGGACCGAAAGTAGCTCAAAGTTACAGCTGTCAACTTTCAGTAATTAAATTATTTTCACATCTGCAAAATTCAAAGAGTTTAAAATTAAATGTGTATGTACAGAACAAGGTTCACACTCCATCATAACTATGTGTCAAATATTAGAAGAAATAGATGTGTCAATTTATTTGTAAATCAAAATTATTTTGGTTTTACAAAGAAGTGGGAACATATTTCAAGTTGATCTTTCATACGAAGTAGTTGAACACATGTTGGCATAATATTTTTTTGTGAATGTTGTTGCAAACCTTACTATTTATAGCTGTTATTGATGGTGTTTTGTATGGAGGCTACAATTCCACCAAAATGGAAAAATTATCTATGAGATGAGATGAAAAAAATGAAAAAATGCAATCCTCAAAGTGTTTGAATAATTTATTATAATGGAAATGGATTCAACACCATCAAAAATATTTGGGGCACTGAAAATCCTGAACGTTGACAGTTGTAAGAAAGAAATAAAAAAATAAATCTATAGGAGTTTCCATTGTTTTCTGGGAAAATTTGTGGCATCAATTTATTACAGAATTATTGATAGCTTTACAGGACTTCGAAATTGATTGGAAAAATAAGGAAATTCAGGGATGTTCCCTTTAAAATATGGTAGTTCATTTTTGTAATTTAAGGTTACAATTTTAAATTTTAATGATTTTGGGGATCAATCAGGTGTCAACAGTCATTCTATCATAATTCTATTAAGAAACAAAAAAAGAGAAAAAAGCAAAGAACAAATTGGTTTTTAGTGATTTTTTGGTGCTATTGGCAAACTTTCCGATGGGGTTTTTGAGGATGTTGAATCCATTTTCACTATTAAAAAAAATGATTCAAATACTTGTACTATCCAATTTTTATTAAACAAAAAAAAAGTTGTATTGCTGTGATTTTGGATGTGTGGACAAATTTATAGGTTCGATAGACAATGTCTATTATTTTATATCGTAAATTTCTATTCCTTACGACACTTATATCAATGATCTTTAAGCTAAATCATGAAGTAAATGCACATGATGCTTTTAGAATTTCAATTTTTTTTTCTATTATTGTTTGTAAAGTTGGCTTTGCTATATTTAGTTATTATTTAGTCAGAGTGTCGTGTGTAATTGTTTTCAGATGAGTAATAGTAACATATGGTGTTTGTGAAAAAACAGGGAATTGTAAAATGAATTGGGATTTGAATATGTAATTCACTAACAAAATATTTTTTTCTTATATAAATGAAAAATGGGTAGCAAGCGAGGGAAAGAAGCTATTTGTAGTTATATGGTTAACTCACTTACTAAGATTAATGATATATTTGACTCGTCATGAACTTATTAATGATTTTTGAATTTATAAATGGAAGATAGAACATGTAACAAGATTTATGGTACCGAATTAGTGATTTTTGGGTCTATTTCAGAGGTCTTTAATTTCAGAGAAAATGTTTATCTTTGGGAAACTAGTTTTTATTCTAGAAAGAGGGAAATTAAGCTTGGAATGATAAATGTTTCCATGAATCCCAATGCATTCAGATTGTCATTCAAGTTACCAGAACCGAACAAGAAATTAGAATTTTCCATTGGAGATAGTCTCCTGGAGCTAAAAGGGTGTGGAATTGACATTGTGCAAGAATTAATTTATGTAACTACTGGGTTCCTTTGTATATTTCTCTTGTAGATATTTCTTTGTTAATTTAATAGTTTAGGGATTTATGTTAGTTATTTCCCCATGTATTAGGGCTAGAAAGTACATCACATGTCCCAAAATGAATTTTCTTTGTGCATTATGAGACATACAAATATAATTATATGTTTGATTGGATTATGTCATTTCAAATGAATTAGTTGTTCAGCTACATAGATCACCCATGAACAATAGCTTCTTTATGATGTCATATATGATAACACGTATCGTGTCATGACATGTGTTTGAAGATTTTCCTTGTAATCCTATATTCAAATTTCCAGAGCAACCAATGTAATTCTCGTATCTTATATTCTAGAAGCATGAAGCTTATTTTTATTATTTTTTTTTTAATTTAGGAGGTAAACGTGAGTCAAGTTTATTGCATGGTAATTGACAAGAGTCTTCTTGAATATTTATACAAGTTCAGGCTTTCCTACATGGAAAAGGGTAATATGAGGAAAGAGAAAGAAATACAGTTATACAAACATATGGTTTTGAAGATAGGACATTTCTTTTGGAAATTTTTGTTCTCGATAGATATTTTGTTGCTAAATTATGTAGGAAATATCATCATTGGCTATCTATATTTGAACAGTAAAAGAAAGACGATTTATTTATTTTCCATTTACAATCGGAAAAGTGACTTTGAAGAATACGGCTCACGCTCTCATTTTTGCAAAGTCTTTGGATGCTTTGAACCTAAGTGAAGTTGAAGTTATTAAAGGATTTGATAGAGGAAGAATTTTCATAGAACACCTTGAGTATATGAGGTACAAAAGCTTGTTTCCAAGAAGTAGAGAGCAAAACGAGGAAAGTGACAATGTATCAACAAAATGTAAAAAATGCTAGTAGATGTTGGACAAATTACTGACAAAGACATCATCAGGATAAGAGAAATATCTAAGAAAAGAGGCACAAACCCTACAAGGAAATATTTATATTGCACACGTTGTACTGGTGTGAATTCATGTACCTCAAAAAGAAGAAAAATAACTACTGGAAGTGAAATATTGGTTCTCGATAGGCTATCAGGCGGCGAGGATGACAGAAAGCCTCCTCGTAGAGTAACTCTAGCAAGATTGCACATGCTTGAATCATTTATATCCAAAAGTACTCCTGAAATGGAGAGCATTCAAGAAGCAGTAGACATGGAAGTTGAAAATGTTGTACTCCCTAATTATGTTAGTACGTTTTTGCAAGAAAATTAGAGAATAATGGGTGAAATTGTTGAAGATGACACTACTTTCTATGACTATTTTGTCACATTGTACGATAGAAATTTTGACAAGGGCAGTAAGAGATTGAAGACCAAAAGGATACAACTTCCTGATAGAAAAGTTGTTGATCAGGTAGAATTGAATGTTGATCTATCTTCTCTTGCAATACCAAGTCTGATGAAATTGCATTAGGCTAGTAGTGAAGTGCTTGCCAATTATGTTGGTTGATGATAAGAAGAAAATATGAGGTTGAAGGAAAAAAGAAAAGAGATAGAAGATACACTTAGCCCAACTCCTTTGCTAACGAATCCACTTACGATAGGAAAAATGCCATTGGAAATTTTTATCTATTATGAATGGTGTTCTCTATGGAGGCCACAATTCCACCAAGATGGTAAAATTCACTACAAGATGTGGTAAAATTTTTGAAAAATCTTGGGAGTGCATGAATCCTTTTTTATCATGGAAATGGGTTCAGTGTGACCAAGAATCTGAAGGGCACTGAAAATACTGAAACTCGAAAGTTATAAGAGGGTTTTTAAAATAAATATTGTAGGAATTTCCATTTTTTTACAAGAAAATGTGTGGCATAGTTAGACTATGTCATTAGTGATAGCTTTATGGGTCTTCAAAATTGACTAGAAAAACAAAGGAAATTCGAGCATGTTGCTTATAAAATATGGTGATGATCTTTTGTAATTTGAGGCTACAATTGTCAATGTTCATGATCCTAGGTGTCAATCGAGTGTCAACAATCATACTTTCGTGATTCTATTAAGAAAGAAAAAGAGCGAAAAAAAAATCAAAACAATAAAAAGAGGAAAAAATGGTTTGTAGTAATTTTTTGGTGGTACTGGAATTTTTTTTTATAAGGTTTTTTATGATGTTGAACCCATTTCCACTATTATAAAAAATGATTCAAAGACTTTTATTGTTTTTTCTTTATTATTAATCAAACAAAAAAAGGCCATATTGTGGTGATTTTTTCCCTTGTGGGCAAATTTACCAATTCAATAGACAATGTCTATTATTTTACATCATAAATTTCTATTTCTTATTACAGTTATATCAATGATCTTGAAAAAAGAGCTAAGTGCAAAGTAAATTCACATGATGCTTTGGTATTTAAAAAAAATATCTACTACTTTCCGTAAAAGTTGGCTTTGCTATCATTAATTGTTATTTATTTAGAGTGTTGTGTGCAACAATTTTCACATGAGTAATAATAACAATGGGTGTTTGAGAAGAAAACTATGAATTGGAAAGTGAAACGTGATTTGAATATGTTATTCATTGACAGAGTACTTTTTTGTTGTAAATGAGAAATGGGTAGCATGTGAGGGAAAGAGGCTATTTACAGTGATACGATTAACTCACTTGCTAAGACCGATAATAGCTTTGGCTAGGCGAGAACTTATGAGTGATTTGTGAATATATCAATGAAAGAGAAAACATGCAACAAGATTTGGAGTACTGGATTAGCGAATATTGAGTGTGTTCCCGAGGTCTCTGATTTCAGAGAATTTTTTTTATCTCTATGCAAATAATTTTGATTCAAGAAAGAGGGAAATTAAGCTAGGAGTGATAAATGTTTCTTCCAATCCCAATGCATTCTGTTTTTTATTCAAGTTACAAAAACCAAACAATCATTTAGAATTTTCTATTGTGGATAGCTTCTTGGAGCTAGAAGGCTGCAAAATTGACAATGTGTGGGAATTGATTTCTGCAACTTATGATTTTCCTTCCTATCTTTCTCTTGTAGATATTTATATTTTTAGGAAATCATTTAGGGATTTCTGTTAGTTTTTTTCCCATGTAGTAGGGCTAGAAAGTACATCACATGTCTCAAAATGCATTTTCTATGTGCTTTATGAGACATACAAAAATAATTGTATGTTTGATTGGGCTTATGTCATTTCAAATGAATTAGTTGTTTAGTTACATATATCACCTAAGAACAATGACTTATTTATGATTTCATATCTGATAACACTTCTCGTGTCACAACATGTGTCTGGGGATTTTCCCTATAATCCTATATTCAAGTTTCACGAGGAATAAATCGAGTTATTGCCTCCTATATTGTGGAAGAACGAAGCTTCTTTAAATTTTTATTTAATTTAGGAATTGTTTGTGACTCAAGTGCATTACATTGTAATTGGATAAGAGACTTTCCTACATGGAAAAGGGGAATATGAGGAAAGAGAAAATAATACAGATATACAAATTTATGGTTTTGAATATAGGCCATTTATTTTGCTAAGGTTTATTCTCGATAGGTATTTCGTTGCTAAAATACCTAGGCAATATCATCGTTGGCTATCTATTGAATAGAAAAAGAAAAGATAATTTATTTCTTTTCTCTTTACTGATGGAAAAGTTAATTTATTTCTTTTCTCTTTACTGATGGAAGAGTTACTATGAAGTATATGGCTCACACTCTTGTGTTTGCAAAGTCTCTGAAGGATTCCAAATAAATTGAATTTGAATTTACTAAAGGCTTTGATAAAGGAATAATTTTCACTAAATACATTGATTCTATGTGGTACGAAAAATTGTTTCCAAGAAGTAGCGAGAAGAGTGAGGAAGTGACATTGTATCAACAAAACATCAAAAACCATTAGTAGCTGTTGGAAAAATTGTTAACAAAGAGATCATCGGGATAGGATAAATATCTAAGCAAAGAGGTGCAAACCCTATGGGGTAATCTCTATCTTGCACACACAGTATTGATGTGACTTGATCTACTAGTAAAAGAAGAAAAGGAACTACTGGAAGTGGAAATTTGGGTTTGGATAGGCTATCAGGTGGTGGGAATGATGGAGATTATACTTGTTGAATAACTCTAGAAAGAGTTCACATGATTGAATCACTTAGATCTAATAGTGTGCTTGAAATGGAGAGCATTGAAGAAGTAGTAGACCTAGGAGTTGATAATGCTGTACTACCTAATTTCATTAGTACTTATTTGCAAGAAGATTAGAGAATAATGGATGAAATTGTTGTATAGGACATTACTTTCAATGACCATTTCATCACATTGTAGGATGAAAATTATGATAAGGGTAGTAAGAGATTGAAGATTCAAAGGATATAACTTTCTAAAAAAAATGTTGTTGATCAGGTAGAATTAAATGTTGATCTATCTTCCATTGGAACATCAACGTTGATCAAATTGTATGAAGTTGGTGGTGAAGAACTTGTGAGTTCTGTTGGTAGAAGACATACATGAAATCTGAAGCTAAAGGAAAAAATGAAAGAGCTAGAAGATACCATGTTCCCAAGTCCTTTGATGAAGACTCCATTGATGATAGGTGGACCATTTGGTAATTTCTACTCCATGCAGATTTAATAGCTTTAGGAAACCATTCAATCTTCTAAGTGTAGTGAAAACATATATCATTAGTAATATATTAGAAAGATTGTGGATTATTGAATCTGCATGGAATGTTTCTTTTGATCTATGACACTTAAAGCAGACAACTAGGCATTTTGTTGAATTGGCCAAAAGTGAGCTAGAGGGAGACATGGAATTCATAGATAATGACTTATTAACATTTACAATAACTTGCTTCACTCTGTGAACTAGAAAGAGGAAAAAATAGGTTTCCTAATGCTGATTGAATGAGGCCGATCAAGGTTGCATGGTCTAGGAAAATCAGAACATTGGAAGACATTATTTCTCACTGTGGAGACATAAAAAATCAAAGAGAATATGTGTATTTCAAGGCGGTGTTGATTGTTCAAGATTTAAATAGTCCATGTATTACACGTGAATCTAGATTAATTGAAAAGAAGAAGTTGATAGTTGATTTGGAGAAGCTGAAACAAACATAGGAAACAGAGTTTGATGATATAACTCATTTTAGTGCAGAAGAAATTAGCAAATGGTTAATTACTTTTGTTCACTTCAATGAAGAGTAAACTACCCTGGTGTTTCAATTGCAATAAGAAGGGAAAGAAATTTAGGAGGAGATATTTAATGAGCTTGTTAAGAAGGACATTATGATTGCTCCAATGAAAGAATTCAATGAAGCTAAAGTGAATCAATTCATTGCAGGAATCCTGATTGTGAAATATAGCTAACGACTAAAGAATATCATACTCTACTTTTGCATATTGTAAGTATTTTAATACATTGGAGGATTTATCTTGACATCAAAGGATTTTACTATTTAGATCTTATATGCGTGTTATGATGGAATAATTTAATTCCTAAATGCAATTTCTTATTACATGTTGCAGATGACTTTTAGAGATTACATTGAAGGGATTACAATCACAACTCTCATTGGAAAAATGCACTTAGCTTTGTGATTTATTAGTATTTTCATAATTTCTTTATGAAATAGAGCTTGTATCCTAGACCATGGATCTGTCATCATAACTTATTTGAATTTTGATTATTGTTTTTTCTATCTCTTTATATGTTTACTAATTATGTAAACAATTGTGAGATAATGTTTGACATGGGATGTTGTATGGACTTGGGTTATCGAACATTGTACAAAAACGAATAATTGAACACTTGTTTTCTAGTATTTGCTTTGATCTTTTATATATTACCTAATTTTCTGTAGTGAATGATGATTAAAATGGATTTATGTTTACCTTTTTTTAATATTGAAACTTCTTACTCAGTATATCAATTATGCTTAGATAATGTTTTACATGTGAAGTTGTATTTATTGCATTTGTTGTGACTCGCATTTGAATATGAATACAATACTGTGTTGATAAATATTCAAGGTTGCTCCAATGGAAAATGTGACTATTCCATTCCCGTTGTATTTATTTATGAAGACATGTACAAAAGCGACAATTGTACATATCAGTGTTTGATCGTATGAAGTTTTGATTATGGTAGGATTAGGGTTTAGATTTTTCATTATTCAGAACAAGATACCTGGAGAGGAATTTCCGCACAATAACATATAATGATAATAATAAGAATTATACATTGAACTATGGTATTTGTTTTTTTTTAAGCATTGTGAAAAATACTCCATATTTCATTTTATAATAGTTAATTTTAAACCAGTTTTTGTAAGTAATTTTTTTATAGACATATATAGTTTGTTTACTTAAAGAAGATACGTATTTAAATAACTCCTATTGAATATAGAAACTTGTTTTATTGTGGGGATCTTTTTTTTTTGTGTGAAACCCATTTTAAAGTGTAGTAAATCATAAATGTTGTAGTATTCAATTGTCAATGAGTATTTTGTAAAGCATTACTGAGTATGGAAGTAGCTATGCCGAAGTGGTTATGTGTGTGAGGTGGCTATGCACAGAGAAAATGTATCTATGGAATTAAGTATTTATATAACTCATGGTAGATATAAAACGTTGTTTCACTATGCTGAGCTTTTCTTGCATCAAGCCCATAATAAAGCTTTATTTATGCACATTGAAAGATTTTATTAAACAACAATAAACCTAAAAACCATAAAACTAAATTAAATAACATTATTTAATAATAAATTTTACCAATTGAAAAATAAAATAATAATAATGTTGTGGTTGAAGTTTCACTAATGATTGTAATCAATGTAGGAGGCATACACAACATATCAAAAAGAGGCGGGATTACAAAATTGCATTATGTAGGAGCGGTAGAAAGAAGAAGAAGAAAAAAATGCTTTCAATGTGCAGAGTGTTGTTTCCCCATTTTCATACATGGCATAATGACATTAACGCTTCAGTACGCTTTCCATGAATAGACAAATTGACACATAATTGAGAACGTAAATGACATTACCTCTAAACTGACATTAGTATAGTAGTGGATGTGATTATTGACTTCATGTAAGGTAGTTATCGTTATTAGAAAATATTCACATTTAATTTGTTTCATACATGGAGTAACTTATTTCTAAATTTCGATATTCGTTTTTAAACTACTTATGTTATATCTCGTAAACATCTTATTTGTTTTTTTAATTGCTATTTAATCAAAATGTTCCTTGAAACACATTTTACATGAAAAATAGTAACATGTAGCGGAAATGGAGAAAGGAAGAAAATTTTTCACTATCAACAATTACTCTGATAGATAAAATCCTACAGTTTAACAGTGATAATTCAATTTTGCAAACAACAATGCTCAATTTTCTAAAAATTGTGTAAAAAAATCTATTTTTTTCTACTAGAATTGTGGTGAGTCTAGATTATGTGAATTATTTCTAATATTTCTTGTAAATGCATATTTTTACATATTGAATTGCTATATATTAGAAGTTCCTTTTAGAAGGTATTTTAGAGGCATAGTAGTAACAAGTGGTAGTTGTTCAAAATATTGATGATTTATATCTATAGGTCATTGAAAATTTTGCTAGCTGACAAAAAAATTTAAAAGTTCATAGCAGAAATGGCGTCAAGTATAAAGAAATAAGTTATTTGCATTGATACTATTAACTCACTTGCAATCATCCATTAGATATTTCAGTGGTCAACTACATATCAACGATATGTGATTGTTTTTATGTAGGAGAAGAGTAGTGATAAGTGAATTCCTCATCCATTATAGAGGTATTTGATTATAGAGAAATAATTTATTTATGCATAGAGAAATTTGATTTCAAAAAAAAAAAAAATTAGGCTACCATCCAAATATGCTATCATTTCTTTAACTTCAGAGACATTCATCTAGATATTGAAGCCACTCATTTTAGATATATGCTTAGACTTGTCAAAAGAAAATATATTTTTAAAATCCGAGGTAGGTGGCTTGAAAATAATACAGGAGTTCTTTTGGCTACTTTTTGAGGCTCCTTTTGATGTTTCCTCTATAGATATTACTTTTATTAGAGAATAGTTTAAAGATTTTTGTTGGTTGTAAGCTTGTTTAATGGGCTAAGAAACTACGACCAATGTTCCAACATCCATCCTCTATGTAGTCAATTATTCATCTAAAAATATTTATGTATTCGACTAGCCTGATCTTATTTCAAATGAACTGTGTTTTCAGTTAGTGCATTTGTTCAAGAGAATTAGGTTCTTCATGATGGCATATTTGGTAATAGACCTCATGTCAAATCATACTTTTGATGAGTTACCCCATAGTCCTAATTTAAATTTTGACAAAGAACCGATGCAATTTCGTTATTCCATACCATGGAAGCAAGAAGCTATTTAATGTTTTTTTCTAATTCAAGATTTTTTATAAAGCAAGATATTTGCATGATAAATGGACGAGAGCCCCATCGAATATCTAGCGAAGCACAAGTTTTCCTCTGGGGGTAAATAACATGAAGAAAGAGGAAATAATATAGTTATTTCAGTTTATGGGTTTTGAGGTAAACCACTATCACTTCCAAGAATTGTGATGGATCAATATTTTTTTGCCGAAGTCTGGAGAAAATACTATGATTGGAAATTTAAATTTTAATGAAAATGAGGAAAGTATTTATTTCTTTTTCATTTATTGTTGGACGAGTAACCATGAAGAGTAGAAGCCATCTTGCATATTTTGTGAAGTCTTACAAGTGAAAGTGAAAAGAGTCACAATTTTGCAAGAAATAATCAAGAAAGTGTTATCACTCACAAGTTATCCCTTGGTTGTAAAGGAAAAACCCCTAAATTAACTCTTTTAAACCAAATTTAGGGCTAAAGGTCGCCCCCTTCAACCTAGAGGGGGATCTCTTCATTATCATTCCTCTACCCGATGTCACCTCAATAGTTGGTTTTGTATTTAGTAGAGTGGCTATATCATGAGTTCAATAGGGTTCTGGAAAAGATGGTAGGGCAGAGGAAGTGTATCCTTCGACATGGAGTCATAGAAATTGCAAATTAATCAACGATCACAAGGATACTAGTCATAGTTACAGAGGCTAAGAGAAAGATAGTTGACATACCCTTCGACAACCTTGCTATTGAGAGTGGTGGAAGAAAGTATCAACATTTTTTTTAAATAGAGCATCATATAGATTAAATTTATTCACTTTAGATAGTCAAAGTGATACTTAAATGGTGAATAGAGAGCATGAATTATGCCTTTAATACCTTCATTCAAGCATAAAGAGGAAATTTTTTTAATGAAATAATAGAGGTAAATCACATTCACCAAGAAATAGACTAGGACATATCAACAAAAGAATTCTCATCTTTGAAGCACTATGTTCTATTGATCATTAGTCACCTATGATTAAGCAACATAAATTGATCACATACACAGATTACAATTTTTTCTCAAAGTCCAAACCATTGGATTTCCTTCATTATCACCGTTATAGAGTACTTACAATACCATAACTATGTTTTTAGAAAAACCTTAATTACAAAGTCTCAGCATAGGTAAGAAAATCTGTAATTAGAACTAAATACATTACATTAGTCAACCATAAAACTTGATGATAATATTCTATATGTTAGAACTATGTTGTTGATGAAAACATGGCTAAACCTAAGGGTCAAAATCAACTACTGATATTCTTCTTACATTTTCTAAAAAATATTACTTCTTCATCATGCTTGATGTAACTATTTCTATCTTGAAATTTGGTCACGATCCACAAAAATGAGAATTTGGTACGTAAATCATTCCTCCAAGGTTGTATTCACTCCAAGCTGCTCCTTATTGCCTTCAAAAAAGTATTTTCCTTAGCACTGACTTATTAACCGGCGTGCCTCATATAAGAAGAAAAATTGGGAAACACTCACTGATTAAATGTCAACATTGTCTCAAAATAGAGAAAAAATCTCATTCACAATCTAATTGTCAACGCTCATCCAAAATGAAACAAAAATAACACTGAAATATTAAATTTCTAACAATCCAACTTTCAACGCACCTAAATATCTTAAAAAAAAAAATTGTTCAACCTTATACTCCAAAGCTAGACTAAGATAATAACTCACTCCAGTGGGGGTGTTTTCCTCCCTCTGAGGCAACAAATAACTCGTTTCTCCAATGCCTGATCCATTGGGCAATTTTAATTTTTTGGTGCCATTGCCTAAAGCATATTGAAATGCCACTATTGTTTTATTGACATGGAATAAAATTGAAATACAATACTGAAAAATTCAAGTCAAAACATGGAAAAACACTTTTCTGGATCTTAGGGCCTTCAATTTGGGCTTCAACTATTTTCAATTGTTGTCCACACCTACAACTTATTTCAAAATAAAATAGATAATACAAATGGAAAATGGGAATTTCTCTCACAAGATAGCTAATGGTTCAGAAAAATCCCATTTATTTGGCCTCCACTAATTAGTTCACCCTCTAAATCCTCCATAATGAATGTGTTCTTCCCATGAAATGAAACTAGTTTATATGGGTCCTTCTACATATGTTCAAACTTCCCAAGATTCCACGTATCTTCACATATAACATCCCATGTCAATACCATATCCTAAATCTAAAAATTATATGCTTTCACCTTTTTATCAAACACTTTCTTAAGTTTATCCTAAAATAGTTGTGCCTAGGTGTATACATGCTTTGTCAACTATTATGTTTCAATATGTTGATTGATTCTTCTCTTAAAAGCACTGGGTTTTTCATCATGCTTCTATAAGAGACCCATTACTAGTATATTCAAGGAAACTGGAAAATCTTCCTTCGTACAATAAACTAGCATAAAATGGTGAAGCAATGATTGATTTTTTGGTACTAATTATGTTTTCCCATAAAGAAAATTTCATATTAGTATGCCAGGATTTATTATACCCTCCAATAACTTCTTAATACTTCAAATTTTTATTTTACTGGACGACTTTTCCGAGCCATTACGTTGAGGATAGTAAGTCATAAAATGGCCCAATTTGACATGATATTCCTCACAAAACTTGATCACATTGTGGGATTTGAAGGCATGAAAGTTGTCTATTATAATCTTCCTTGAGCAGCCAAATCTAAAGAAAATATCGTCTAAAAACTGAATTACTACACTATTTGTAGCTTTCATTGTTGGAATTTCTTCAATCTACTTCGTGATGTAATCTATGGCAATCAAAATCCACTTATGCTGACATGAAGAAGTTGGGTGAATCCCTCTATGAAATCCAATCCCCATTGTTGAAATGGGTTTTCCATTTAGATACATCTTAATGGTAATGACAATAGGTTGGCTTTTCCTCCAAATATATGACATTTGAAACAAGCTACCACTTCATTGTGAACATCTAAAAATAGAGTTGACCAATAAAAACTTTCCCTGAGAACCTTATTTTTTGTAGCCTTCTAATAGTGGTTTCCTCCACAAACACCCTAATGGAACTCCTTTACAATTTTCTTTGCTTCAATTTCAATCAAACAATTTAGGATATTTATTAATGGGTCCTTCCAATACAAATAGCCACAAGATAACAATATTTAATTGCTTTCAACGTCAATGATATAGCCTGGGTTTTGGTTGTCACTAGTAGAGCCTCCAAATTCTGCAGAATGTAGATTATATCATCGTACCATGGGAAAATTCTTAGTTCATTAAACACTTCCAAACTCATATTGTCATTTGTTTCATTCAAACATATTGATAAGATGTAATACCCCCTTGTGGTTTTAATGTTGTTTTATTTGTTTCGAAATAGGTTATGTTAGTGTGAATGGAAGAAAAGCCATGAAGTAAATTGCAATACTGATGTAATAAATGATTTTATTAATAAATAATTAATTGGATTGAAAGTACTTGGGAATGAGACACTTGAGTAGGAGATTCTTTCCAAAGGAAGGAAATCAAATATCTCATTAGTAAATGTGATTGAGATAACTCTTCCTTGATAAAGATTCTAGATAAAATTTGATGGATAGGAGAGAAAATCCATTAAATCACTTAACTGGGGAAATATGCTAAGCTTGTATAAGGATACAACATCATGGGAAGGAAAAACGAGCTTTCATACTACAATATTCTACAATACTCTAAAATATTTTCTCTACAATACTATGAGAAATGAGTGTGTAAAGTTATTTGTAAATCATGTTTGGTTCATTTTTACAAAGTAGTGGGGAGTGATTATCAATTCAATTTGTCATAGATGGTAAACTTATTATTTGTGGCTATTATTGATTGTTTTACAAGCCTCTAAATTCGACTGAAAGTAGCTCAAAGTTACAACTATCAACTTTCAATAATTAAATTATTTTTCGCATCTGCAAAAATCATACAGTTTAAAATTAAATGTGTCTATATAGAATAAGGTTCACATTGCATCATAACTATGTGTCAAAGCTTACGAGAAATATATGTGTCAATTTATTTGTAAATCAAAATTATTTTCATTTTACAAAGTACTGGGAACATATTTCAAGTCGATATTTCGTACAGAGTAGTTGAACACATTTTGGCATGATATTTATTTGTGAATGTTGTTGCAAATATTACTATTATAGCTATTATTGATGGTGTTTTGTATGGAGGCCACAATTCCACTGAAATGGAAAAAATCTCTATGATATTCGATGAAAAAAATGAAAAAATGATATCATCAAAGTGTTTGAATAATTTCTTATAGTGGAAATGGATTTAGCACCATCATAAATCTTTGGGGCACCAAAAATCCTGAACCTTGACAGTTGTAAGCAAGAAATTAAAAATGAAATCTTCAGTAATTTGCATTGTTTTCTGGGCAAATTTGTGGCATTGTTTTACTATGGAATTATTGATAGCTTTATGGGACTTCGAAATTGGCTGGAAAAATAAGGAAATTCTGCCAAGTTGCCTTTAAAATATGGTAGTGGTTTTTTGTAATTTGAGGTTACGATTTTCAATTTTCATGATTATGGGTGTCAGTTGGTTGTTAAAAGTCGTGTTGTCATAATTCTATGAAGGAAAAAAAAGGAGCAAAAAAATAAAAGAAAACATATTAAGAAAAAAATGGTTTTTAGTGATCTTTTGGCAGTATTGACAACTTTGTCGATGGGGTTTCTGAGGATGTTGAATCCATTTCCACTATTAAAAAAAATGATTCAAACACTTGTGCTATCGTTTTTTTATTAAACAAACAAAAAAATGTTGTATTGTTGTAATATTTAGATGTGTGGGCAAATTTAATAGTTCGATAGACAATGTCTATTATTTTATATCGTAAATTTATATTACTTACGACACTTATATCAATGGTCTTGAAGTTCAATTGTGAAGTAAATGCACATGATGCTTTTAGAATTATTGTTTTGAGGCTTCTGCGATTAGTACTTTGTGTGTAGTTTCCTTCTGGAGTTCTCACATCCATAATTGTTTGAATTGACGTTTCGAGCCATCCACTGTGACTCATCATCACGATAGATTAAAATTTCATTTTTTTCTATTATTGTTTGTAAAGTTGATTTTTCTATATTTAATTATTATTTGGTTAGAGTGTTGTGTGTGATTCTTTTTCACACGAGTAATAGTAACATCTGGTGCTTGTGAAGAAAAAAGGGAAGTGTAAAATGAAATGGGATTTGAATATGTTATTCATTAACAAAATATTTGTTTTCCTTTGTAAATGAAAAATGGGTAGTAGGCGAGGGAAAGAACATATTTGTAGTGATATGGTTAACTCGCTTGCTAAGATCAATGATATATTTGACTGGTCAAGAACTTATAAATGATTTTTGAATCTATCAATGGAAGAGAGAACATGTAACAAGATTTAGGGTACCGAATTAGCGAATGTTAGGTGTGTTTCGTAGGTCTTTGATTTCAGAGAAATTGTTTATCTTTGGGAAACTAAATTTTATTCTAGAAAGAGGGAAATCAAGCTTGGAGAGATAAAGGTTTCCCTGAATCCCAATGCATTCAGATTGTCAATAAAATTACCAGAACCGAACAAGAAATTAGAATTGTTCGTTGGAGATAGTTTCTTGGAGCTAAAAGGGTGTGGAATTGACATTTTGCGAGAATTCATTTCTGTAACTTCTGGGGGTCCTTCCTATATTTCTCTTGTAGATATTTCTTTGTTTAGTTAATAGTTTAGGGATTTATGTTGGTTGTTTCCCCATGTAGTAGGCTAGAAGGTACATCACATGTCCCAAAATGAATTTTCTATGTGCATTATGAGACATACAAATATCAATATATGTTTTATTGGATTATGTCATTTCGAATGAATTAGTTGTTTAGTTGCATAGATCGCCCATGAACAATGGATTCTTTATGATGTTATATATGATAACACTTCTTGTGTCATCACATGTGTTTGAAGATTTTCCTTGTAATCCTATATTCAAGTTTCTAGAGGAACCAATGCAATTCCGGTATCTTATATTGTGGAAGAACGGAGCTTCTTCAAATTTTTATTTAATTTAGGATGTAAATGTAAGTCAAGTTTATTGCATGGTAATTGGAGAAGAGTCTTCTTGAATATTTGTACAGGCTAAGGCTTTCCTACATGGAAAAAGATAATATGAGGAAAGAGAAAGCAATACAGTTATACGAACAAATGGTTTTGAAGATAGGGCATTTATTTTGCCAATGTTTTTTTCTTGATAGGTATTTTGTTTCTAAAGTATGTAGGAAATATCATCATTGGCTATCTATATTTGAACACTAAAATAAAGACAATTTATTTACTTTTCATTTACACTTAGAAAAGTAACTGTGAAGAATATGGCTCATGCCCTCATTTTTGCAAAGTCTTTGAATGCTTTCAACTTAAGTGAAGTTGAATTTATTAAAGGATTTGATAGAGGAAGAATTTTCATAGAACACCTTGAGTCTATGAGGTACGAAAACTTCTTTGCAAGAAGTAGAGAGAAAAATGAGGAAAGTGACAGTGTATCAAAAAAATGTCAAAAGCTACTAGTAGATGTTGCACAAATTGCTGACAAAGACATCATTGGGACAAGAGAAATATCTAAGAAAAGTGGCACAAACCTTGTGAGGAAATATTTATATTGCACACATTGTACTATTGTGACTTCATCAGCTAGAAAAAGAAGAAAAATAACCACTGGAAGTGAAAATTTGGTTCTGGATAGGCTATCAAGCGTCTGGGATGACAGAAAGCCTCCTCATAGAGTAACTACACAAAGAGCACACATTCCTAAATCATTTATATCCAAGAGTGCTCCTGAAATGTAGATAATTAAAGAAGTTGTAGACATGAAAGTTGAAAATTTTGTACTACCTAATTATGTTAGTAGTTTTTTGTAAGAAAAATAGAGAATAATGGGTGAAATTGTTGTATGACATTGCTTTCTATGACTACTTTGTCACATTGCACAATGGAAATAATGAGAGGGGCAGTAAGAGATTGAAGACCAAAAGGTTGCAACTTCTTGATAGAAAAGTTGTTGATCATCCATAATTGAACGTTGATCTATCTTTGATTGCAATGGCAAGTCTAATGAAATTGCATCAAGCTAGTAGTGAAGTGCTTGCCAATTATATTGGTCGATGACAAGAAGAAAATATGAAGCTAAAGGAAAAAATAAAAGAGCTAGAAGATACCCTCAGCCCAACTTCTTTGTTGATGAATCCACTTGTGATAGGTAGAACATCATTCAAAATTTGTATCTATTATTGAAGGTGTTCTTTATGAGGCCACAATTCCATGCAGATAGAAAAATTTGCTACGAGATCTGGTAAAAAAATTGAAAAAAAGCAATCTTGGGAGTGTATGAATCCTTTTATATAGTGGACATGGATTCAGGGTGACCAAGAATCTCAAGGGCACCAAAAATATTGAACCTTGAAAGTTGTAAGAGGATTTTTAAAAGAAATCCTGCAGGAATTTACATTTTTTTATGGGAAAATGTGTGGCATAGTTAGACTATGTCATTAGTGATAACTTTACAGGTCTTCAAAATTAACTAGAAAAAAAAGGAAATTCAGGCATGTTGCTTATAAAATATGGCGATGAGTTTTTTGTAATTTGAGGCTATAGTTGTCAATTGTCATGATCTTGGGTGTCAATCAAGTGTCAACAACCATACTGTCATAATTCTATTAAGAAAGAAATAGACCGAAAAGAAAAATTTCAAAACAAGAAAAAGAGGAAAAAATGGTTTGTAGTAATTTTTTGGTGGTATTAGAAAAATTTTTGATAGGGTTTTTGATGATGTTGAACCCATTTCCAATATTATAAAAAATGATGCAAACACTTTCGCTGTTAGTTTTTTATTAATCAAACAAAAAAAGGTTGTATTGCATTGATTTTTGGTCGTGTGGGAAAATTTACCAGTTCAATAGATGATGTATATTATTTTACATCGTAAATTTCTATTTCTTATGACAGTTATATCAATGATCTTGAAGCAAGAGCTAAGTGCAAAGTAAATTCACATGATGCTTTGGTATTTAAAAAAAAAAATCTATTGTTGGCCATAAAAGTTGGCTTTTCTATCATTAATTGTTATTTATTCCGAGTGTTGTGTGTAACAATTTTCACATGAGTAATAGTAACAATTGGTGTTTGAGAAGAAAACAAAAAATTGGAAAGTCAAAAGTGATTTGAATATGTTATTCATTGACATAGTATTTTTTTGTTGTAAATGAAAAATGGGTAGCACGCGAGGGAAAGTGGCTATTTATAGTGATACTGTTAACTCACTTGCTAAGATCGATAATAACTTTGACTAGTTGAGAACTTATGAGCAATTTGTGAATCTATCAACAAAAGAGAAAACATGTAACAAGATTTGGAGGACTGAATTAGCGAATGTTGGGTGTGTTCCTGAGGACTCTGATTTCAGAGAAATTGTTTATCTCTAAGCAAATAATTTTGATTCAAGAAAGAGGAAAATTAATCTAGGAGCGATAAAGGTTTCTTTGAATCCCAATGCATTCCAATTTTTATTCAAGTTACTAAAACCAAACAGTCATTTAGAATTTTCTGTTGTGAATAGTTTCTTGGAGCCATAAGGGCACGAAATTGACAATGTGTGGGAATTAATTTTTTCCACTTATGATTTTCCTTCCTATCTTTCTCTTGTAGAATTTATTTTTTTAGTAATCATTTAGGGATTTCTATTGGTCTTTTTCCCATGTAGCAGGGCTATAAAGTACATCACATGTGTCAAAATGCATTTTGAATGTCCATTATAAGGACATACAAAAATAATTGTATGTTTGACTGGGCTTATGTCATTTCAAATGAATTAGTTGTTTAGTTACATAGATCACCAAAGAAAAATGGCTTCTTTATGATGTCATATCTGATAACACTTCTCATGTCATGACATGTGTTTGAGGATTTTCCCTGTAATCCTATATTCAAGTTTCGTGAGGAATCAATCGAGTTATTGCCTCCTATATTGTGGAAGAATGAAGCTTATTTAAATTTTTATTTAATTCATGAATTTTTTGTGACTCAAGTGTATTACATTGTAATTGGATAAGAGGCTTCTCAAATATTTGCAGAGGTTGAGGCTTTCTTACATGGAAAAGGGGAATATAAGGAAAGAGAAAGTAATACAATTATACAAACGTATGGTTAGATATCATTTTTGGGATTCAACTGCGTTAAGTAAGTCATTCAAACGTATGACCATTTCCATGAGAGGTAGTCGTAACTAACTAATTTCTCATGATTTTTGAATAGTTCACTTAGCACTCATTGCATCGGGTGATGCTCACAGGGGTGAAGAAGTGGGATTGAAACTAGTGAAATGTGGAGAACGAATCACATAGCATCAATCATCACTTCCAGGGCTTGCACCCGGTAACCAGGACTTCCCAGGAGGTCACCCATCCCAGAACTCCTCTGGCTCAAGCGCGCTTAACTGTGGAGTTTTTTCCCACAATCAAGCCCACTTAGCTTGCTACCCCATTTGCAAAACCTTAGCAAGTATTGTGCCTCATGAACCATTCAAGTAGAGATCCCTTGACTCTTTTTGAATTTAAGTATGGGGGATTTACGCAGTGCATTATATTAGATATCATTTTTGGGATTCAACTGCGTTAAGTAAGTCATTCAAACGTATGACCATTTCCATGAGAGGTAGTCGTAACTAACTAATTTCTCATGATTTTTGAATAGTTCACTTAGCACTCATTGCATCGGGTGATGCTCACAGGGGTGAAGAAGTGGGATTGAAACTAGTGAAATGTGGAGAACGAATCACATAGCATCAATCATCACTTCCAGGGCTTGCACCCGGTAACCAGGACTTCCCAGGAGGTCACCCATCCCAGAACTCCTTACTTAACGCAGTTGAATCCCAAAAATGATATCTAATATAATGCACTGCGTAAATCCCCCATACTTAAATACAAACGTATGGTTTTGAAGATAGGCCATTGGTTTTGCTTATGTTTGTTCTCGATAGGTATTTTGTTGCTAAAATATGTAGGCAATATCATCGTTGGCTATCTATATTTGAACAGAAAAAGAAGAAAAGATAATTTATTTATTTTCTCTTTACTGGTGGAAAAGTGACTATGAAGAATATGGCTCAAGCTCTTGTTTTCCCAAAGTCTTCGGATGCTTTCAAATAAAGTGAAATTGAAGCTATTAAAGGATTTGATAGACGAAGAATTTTCACAGAACACCTTGATTTTATGAGGTACGAAACTTGTTTCCAAGAAGTAGAGAGCAGAGCGAGGAAGAGACATTGTATCAAGAAAACTTCACAAATCATTATTAGATGTTGGAGAAATTGCTAACAAAGAGACCATCAGGATAGGATAAATATGTAGGAAAAGAGGTGCAAACCCTATGGGCTAATATCTGTCTTTCACACATAGTATTGGTGTGACTTCATCTACTAGAAAAATAAGAGAAAGAACTACTAGAACCGAAAATTTGGGTTTTGATAGGCTATCAAGTGGCGGGGATGATGGAGATCCTCCTTGCAGAATAAATATAGAAGGAGCACACATGATTGAATCATTTAGATCCAATAGTGCACCTGAAATGGAGAGCATTAAAGAAGTGGTAGACATGGAAGTTGATAATGTTGTACTACCTAATTGGGTTAGTACTTATTTGCAAGAAAACTAGAGAGTAATGGATGAAATCGTTGTATAGGACATTAATTTCAATGTCCGATTAGTCACATTGTAGGATGCAAATTATGATAGGGGCAATAAGATATTGAAGATTCAATGGATAAAACTTTTTGAAATAAATATTGTTGATCAAGTAGAATTGAATGTTGATGTGTCTTCGATTGCAATGGAAACGCTGATGAAATTGTATGAATTTGGTGGTGAAGAACTTGTGAATTATTTTGGTCGAGGATAGGCATAAAATATGAAGCTGAAGGAAAAAATAAAAGAGCTAGAAGATACCATGTGCCTACGCTAGTACAAAATGGCTAATTAGTTACTAAAACAACGATTAAAATTTGCATATAAATGGCTATTTTTCATTCGATAACCAGTGGTAGCTAATTTATAGTATCTTATAATGTGACCAACTTTTAGTCATTTTTAGATTAATCATTAATTGATTGTGTCAATTTTATCATCTGGCAATATATTTAGTCATAAATTTATTCATTAATTTAGTTATTGATTTAGTCATTAATTTCCACAATTAATGAACAAATATAGAACAAAATATATTACTATATGATCATCTGAGAAAACCAATTAGTTATCAAAGAAATTTGACTAAAATGTTGGTCGTGTTATAAGATACAGTAAATTAGTTACTAGTAGTCATATATATGCAAATTTTAGTCATCGTTTGAAACCAATTAATGACCAAAGAAATATGACTGAATTTTTGTCATGTTATAAGACACTATTGATTAGCTACTAATAGTTGCATATATGTAAAATTTAGTTGTCATTTGTGATGAAAATTTAATCATTTGCAGTAGTCATTTATATTTTTTTAGTAGTTTCATATTCATTATATAAACAACTAATTTAGTAGTTTATATTCGTTTCATTTATTTTCATTAATAATCATTATAAACGACTAATTTAGTCGTATATTCATTTTATTTGTGTTCATCATTAATTAGCATAAGCTATTAATTTAGTAGTTTTAGATTGATTTTATGTGTTCATTATTATTCAACATATATTAATTAGTATAATTTTGTGACTAAATTAAAAAACATCATACAATGTGAATTGGTTAATCTAATATGAAAATTCAAAATTACATATGTTAGTTAAGATGCTAAACAATATCAAGTGCAAATATAAATAATTTCAACCAAATAAATTATATTATATGAAATGTCGAGTATTACAGTATGAGTTTCCAACTTAACATTGGCTGGACTACAATTTACACATGAAATGTTGTTTCATCACTATAAAACATTATCATTGTGATGTCAAGTCATTGCAGGTGAATTCACCAACTATGAAGACTTGAAAATCAATGTCTATGTGTGTGACTTATGCGGGATATTGGCTTTAAGGGTAACACTAGACCGATTCTCTTCTATCTCTTTTTTCATTTATCACTCTAGTGTTAGTGTTCTCCTCTTCCTTCAAATCCTGTTGTTTACCATCAATACTAAGTTCCTTTTCTAAAAACAAAAGAACCTAGAATGTAGAGCGTAAGACATGGAAGAAAATGAACAATAAAGGATTTATATTACATATACCTCAACATCAACAATGTTAAAGCCATTCTTCCCTGTAAGAGAAAGAAAATCGAACAAGTTTTCTTCAGTTGAGTGATAGTGCCCACTATGTGGCTAGATGATCTACATAAAGAAATTAAAGTCACCATAGAAAAGAACACCTTAGGAACTTATTATTCAACCTTTAGGGAAAGCTTAGGTACAATCATGCCAACTTAGTTACATGCTAAAAACTTGAAGTTGTAAATAACTTATTAAAACAAATAATCTGAGGTGTGGTGTCTAATCCTTGTCATTTTATTTGCAACACAATTTATTGTTTAATGCATGAACTTGGTCAAGTATATAAACAACATGTTCTCAAATAACAACATGAAAGTAAACTTTTCTAATAATTATGAAAAACTTTCAATAAAAAACATTTAAAAGGATTTCAATCTATATCATGTAAAATTAATTTCATCTTGATGCTTTGGTTTTTGTTTAGACAAACATAATACCAAGTAATTTCAATTTCATAGTTAAAATACAAAGAAAAAATGAAATAAACTTTCAAAATATAGTCAAACAATATAGAAAAGATATCATGGAATGGACATTGCAATTATAAAATAAAAATTTACTTGTCCATTGATATCTTATCACGCATTCCTAAAACACTTCCATGCACAAAATAACCATGAGGTGAAAGAATCACAACATTAAAAACCATAGGAATACTTACTAGAAACATTTACAAAGTCGATGGCTGAAGTGCCTGAAGGATCTCCAACAACAAATGAATCATATCCAAGACATGATCTCTATATTGTGTCCCCATCCTTTCTACAATCATATTTCATGTAACATGCCCACACCAGAGTCAAGTGACAATCAAATGAAGGAATTTAAATTTGTTTTTATCTTTTATATGTATAAACTTTGAATATAATTTGTTTTGGTAACATATTAATTCGTATTTATAGCCTTCCTGTCATGAGAATGTATCAATCAAGTAGAACAACAGAAAAATTGACCTCAATGAGGTCTTCTAATGATTTATACAATATCAATATTTATCTTACTATGATATCTTGGATAGAAAAAAGAACATATCTGCAAACAAAAAGCCATATATTACTTATGTTCAAACTATATACACGGTGTATCCTTAGGTAACGTTTTAAGATGTCCCTCTACCTTTACCAAAGTGGATTGTAGCTTGGCTAAACTCTTTATCTTTTCACTCAACATCAATTTATGTAGGATAAATGTCACACATTATTCTTTCCCATTTCTCAACATGCTAGATATGATAAATTGAAAGTCACATAAAAGTAAGAGAAAATTGTTTTCTAACCAAAACAAATAAACAAACAATGCCTCTAATAAAACTTCACACCTTAGAAATTACTCTCCCATGTGCTTAGACTAAAGGTGATATTCTTTGAATCATCTTTAGGTAATATTTAACAAGATATTTGTATTTTTACCATGATTTCAATTTGGTGCTAAAAGAAATATATAAATCCGGATTATTATCACTGAAATTCAAGTATAATTCAAAAAATAATGTCATTATAAGGTATGTAGAGAGAAACATCTTCATAACTAGGATTCTCTATTTTAGTTTGGTTTGAGCTAACTTGGTATTTGATTATATAGTTTTCTCTAAAGAAGTGAAATAGAAAGATGAGAATCAAAATAACCCTATCAATTTTTAATAATTAATTCATATTATATATCTCTAAAACAGCTAGGTCATCCTTCTTTGCTATTTGATAGAGATTTATTGGCATATAATACTAATGAATTAACTATCGAACACAATGATGCAATATATTAACCAAGGAAAGAAAAATGACATGGCTTTCATATTTGTGTGCTCGATAGAAATCCAACAATCGTTGTGTTCTTTCTTTATCATGAAATAATTTTGAAGACAAATGTTGGTTCAAAAATGAACACCATTACCAATAGGAGATGGTCGTGTTGGCTAAGGAAAGGATGAATTGAAGGGCTCAAGGTCAGCCTCCAATACATAGTTATCCTTGTCACTACAAAATACAAATTTGTAATCATTTGCTTATCCAGGTAAAAAGAAAAGTGAGTTTGTATTTGTGTACTTGTGATAGTATATGAAAAGGAGAGCACTAGTGGAAATCAAAGTGTGTTGTCCCACCATTCAAGCTAACAGAAAACTTGTATATTTAGTTGTTGACTACAGTGGAAATCAAATGTAAAACCCACTCAATTTGATCTTTACATGACATAGTCATAATGAACTAGTAAAATAGAAGCATGCTAACTCATAAATAAGAGATGATAAAAATTAATAATGGAACATTTTTTCCTACCACATAATTGGCATGAATAAAATTTCCACAAAATTCATCCAAAAATTGAGAAGAACTTATGGCAAAAGAACATATCATTAGTGTTTTGTACCCTCTTTAACACATGTAGCCTAGGGAAGTAGAGGAGGCCAAATGTAGAAGGATTCCAATTGTGTGGGATATAAAAATAGAAATGTGGAAAAACACGCTTGCCAATTCACGAAATCTCACTCTAAATAATAGAACATGTTAAGGCTAGTAATGACGAAAATAGATCATGTATTAAGATCAAGCCCCTTATTGGTCATCAATTAGCAAGGAAGCGAGTAATTTTTACTCGTAAAAAAAAATATCATAATTAGTGTAATTACCGTGTGGATACTTTTGCGAATTTTTTTACATTTATATTATGGAATCCTTGTAGGAGAGAGTGATGAAGGTTCTCTAGGTTTGGTTAGACTGGGTTCTCCTTTCATATGCTTATGTGAATGGATGGAGAGCTACCTTTCTTCGGTTTGGAAATTCAGGTGTCCCTCCCTTTCATTCAATATGTGGAGATGCCCCACCATTGAAGTACCTTGATAGTTTTGAATCCAATCCTACAAACATAAAAGATGGATCTGGTCCAAATCAAGATGTTGCTATGGTGATTGGAGAGGGAGCAACAACTCGAGAATTGTTTAGTATTCCTCTTCTGCAGCTTCAAAGATAGTGTATTAAAAATGGTTTATTTATTTTTGGTGGTAGGAATGTAATGTTTTTTCTGATTGCTTAGCTTAGAAGAAGAAGAGAAGCATAAGAACCAAGATCAAGACAAGGATTTCATGTATAGGTATAACTTTGCAATCGGAGGGAAGCATACAAGAGAAACTAATGCTTATATACAATTGGGAGGGGGAAGGTGGGGCACAGGTGAAGAAGAAAATCCATAGTTTATGATGATAAGGACTATTGATCCAAGTGGCTCTAGAAACAGGCAGAAGTACCATAGGACTGTTGGAAATAATACTGAGAGGGGGGGTGAATCAGTATTATCAGATCAATAAAACTTTTTCAATTTCATACTCAGAAACATATACGCTACTTCAGTTAAGTGAACCCGCGTGTATACGCTGCTGTGTCTAAAGCAACTAGCGTATATCAAGAAATCTTATGATTCAATTAGCTTATCTTCAGTAAATGCATCAGAACATTATTAACCATATTAACAGTAAACAGGTGCAGTATAACAGAACAGATCATCACACAAAAGCCACACACATGAACACCATGATATAAGGTGGAAACCCAATGTGGGTGAAAACCACCTGCTACAATTTGTTTCTATCTTTCTTTAATAAGAAACTTCTTTTACAATGTACTGGTGCAGTCCTTTACCAGTACGCAGGCTACAACCTGCAGAGGGCTACAACCCTCTTAGCTCTTGTACTAGCCGATCCATTTACTAGTACGTAGGTGCCTGCCTACAGAATGCCCCAACCTTTACTTGTTCTCCAGCTGCTCCTGGAAGGGAGCTACAACCCCCTGGCTCATGTACTGGCTGATATGTTTACCAGTACGTAGGCGCCAGCCTAGTGAACTCTACGATCTTCCCAGGACCACGTTTCATACATTTTCATACTAGATCCATAAAACAACCTGCATCATCAATCTCTGAATCACCCAATACTGAATCACTGAAACCCTGTCAACAACATAGACAACATAAAAATAACCAGATCCAACTTCATCTTCAAATATCATACTTCACATTGTATATGCTACTTGGACAAACCCAGCCTGCGTGTATACGCTCTTTTTCCAAAGACAACCTGCGTACAGATCTGCAAATCCTAACTTATAATTCCGCAGCTATATCAGACATCAAAACATACCCAGATCATAACAATAAACATGCGTCAATAGATCTAGTCTATCCACAGTCAAACCATATGAAGATAATCATTCCAAGCTTTGAGATCCCGTTCCATAGTTCATCATCCTCCACATGAGTGAAACCATGGTTCAGATCACCAACCCATAACCAGCATTTGGATCTCACACTTCATCAGATATTCATTACTCACTCACACCCTTTGGCCTAATGATCTTCTCCTTATATAGGTTTAGGCCTTTCATAATACCACGGTCCAAAACCATAGTAAAACAATACCATCAACTCAATACTAGGGATCAACACGTCTGTCGAGATACTTTGGTCCAAAAACATAGGCTCAAGTACCGAGGACTAACTACCACGGACCAAAAGTAAGCTTTCCGACACGTACGCTCTTTTCCGTTCATGAACCTGCGTGTATACCCTACTTGGTATATATCGAACCTGCGTATACACGACTTGGTATATAGCGAACCAACGTGTATACGCGACTTGGGCTTAATGAACCTGCGTATATGAATTTTCTCTTCTTCTTATAGTCTGATCATCAATTCCTTGTTGCTGACCTTCTGCACTATGATTTGTCATCAGTGTGGTTTGCCATCAAGGACAACACTTATCTCATAATGCCAACAATCTCCCCCTTTGGACTTGATGGCAAAGCTAACTTGTCACACTTAGATCTATCATTTGAGCTGTCCTGCATCCCATGCATTCAGTCACATCTGATATCCCTTCTGTAGATTCATCTAGTTATATGTAAGAGAGATGATCTTTTGTGAGAGGGTTGCCATCAAGTACAACACATGCACCATAATGCCAACAATCTCCCCCTTTGGACTTGATGGCAACAACACCAAATCACTCTCCCCCTTTGACATCAAGGGCAAAGGGCTGTGCTCCCCCTGAGAACATGCTGATATCACTGCTCTGCTGTGCTGAACATGCTCCCCCTGACTGTAGGCAAGATCTGCAAAAGATGTTCTTCAAAAGAACCAAGACTTATACATCATAAAGGACCTTCCTATCACCAAAAGACTCAATACATACATCCATACTCCCAACCAAGAGGGGATACATCAGAAATTTACATATAACAACCAATTACATTACATCATTCATCCCAGGCATAGTGGGGAAACCAATCATAGGCCGTTACATGACCTTGACACCATAAAAGAGATATCATAAAAGATATATATATCATAGAGACGAAAAATCTAGATCAAGACTTATGAAAGTCACCAGCAGCATATGATAATCATCTTTTAGATCAACAACCAAGATTTCCTTCTGTGCTCCTTCTCCTGAAACCAACAACAGTTGTGAACTAGAACCAAAAGCATCTAAATGCCAACAATGCTTTATTAGACTTTAAGCTGCTCCCCCTGAAACTGTGCCTGTTGCTCCCCCTAAAACTGTGCCTGAAGGTCTCTGGCATACCCATCTCAGACCTTCTCCAACCAGAGTCTGCCCTTGCTATTCAGAACTCCATATACGCGACTTAACCTGCATAAATTAGTGTATGTACGCGGATATCCCTTATACAATACGCGTACAACACATTCTAGATCATCAACCTGTAAATGTCCTGTAGAGAATAAGTCATCAACCTATAACAAGATATGTCTGCATCAATTCATCCCTTTGAACAAAATTCAGAGTCATTCACATTATATCATGTGTGAAACCACCATAGCCATTTCATCAAACATCAAGATCTACATGATCCAACTATCATCAACATATGTAAGTATCAACCTATCATCATATAGGTAAGAGCTCATCATCATCATCTCTACCAGCTTTGAGCAATCATTCATGTATCGAAAACTATCATCAACATCAACAATCCTCATCCATAAGGGCACCAAGAACTGTAGGAATCTTGCATCATAACAATATTATATGTCAGCAGCATCAAGTAATGAAGATTGTGAGTTAAGCTTTTTACTGCTCCCTGTCCTTATGAGGATGCACCATCTAAGAACCAATCCACTAATATGATCTGATCATCAAATATATATAACCCTAAGAAACATATGAGATCACCTTATAGCCACAACATATCATAAGCATCATCACCAAGGACTATCAACCATAATGCCAACAATGCAATATTAAAGGCATATTCTCCCCCTCAACCTGTGCCATCTGTTTGTTGTTAGATCTGAACATGTATACATCAGTAGGAAGCATCAAGACATCATCATCATCAAGTTAGGATTAAACCACTTCTAGCATCTTACAAGTATCAAGACATTTCAAGACATTCTCAGCAGACTGTAACTGTTAACCAATAGAGCAGATACTGGATTGAATCACATCAGACCCCTTTTCTGAGCCTGTCCCCACTACTTTCCCACAGACTGACATATATGCAACTTTGCAGTGTATAACTCGCGTATATACGCGACTTCCATTTATGAACCTTGCGTATGAGTCTCAGGACACTAAAGTTTTACACCTTCAGCTCCCTCTGAATTTATTATGTCTGTGTTGTGCTGAACCTGAGTATTTTGTGCTGTGCCACATCTTTCTGGTTGAACTTCCTTCTTCTTCCATATCTTCATGTGTGATGTTGTTTTCTCCTTTTGGTGTGACGTTCGTCCTTTGTTCCTGCATTCCTTTGCTATATGTCCAAGCTTGTTACATGCATAACATCTTACATGTCTCATATTCCTCCTGTAACAATCAACAGCTTTGTGACCAAACATATTGCAAGCAAAGCAATATCCATAAAAGTACCTTGATTGAGATGACCTTTCTGCGTAATAGTCCTGAACCCTTCTTCTTCTACATCTAGCTGCAACATGTCCAAGATTATGACATACATAACATTCAACATTATTCATAGGAGGAGTAAAGGATTTTCTTTGAGGAATCTCTTTCCTTGGTTGATGATGAGATTGATCTTTCAATTCTTCGTTGATCACTTTAGGATTCTCTTTAGAGTTCCTTGCCTTACCTTGTGAACTAGATTCACCTTCAACAGATTCATGGAAACCAAGACCAGTCTTTATAGCAGGAGACCTTTGACTACTAAGAATATCATCGAAGACTTTAGAACTATCTTGAAATCGTAAAAGCTTATCCTTTTCTTCTAGTTTACCTTTCAAGATATTTACCTCAACCTGAAGATGTTCTTCCTTTTCAAGAGATTGCTTTTTCAAATCTTCTTCAGCTTTCCTTCCTTCTTCCATTTGTTCCCTTAGTTTGAGAATCTCCCTTTCTTGTTCTTCATTCAGATCCTGCTGCATTTGACGAACTCGGAAGGCACATTCTAGTTGAGATTTTAAGCTGGTGACTTCGTTTTTTTGTTTTGCAATAGCTTGGAGTAGATCTGTATTCTGCTTCTTTGATTCTTCAAGATTTCCTTTTAGTGAGAGGATTGTAGCTTCAAGATTTTCATAGTAGCTGGATCTATCTTTGAGTTTCTTGATGGTTGTGCTTCTTTCGTTGACTTCTTTTCTTAATGATGTCACTTCCTGCTGCAATTTTTGACATTGGTCTTCCTTGTCCTTGAGTAGCTTTCTTACCTTGTTTCCTTCTTCTAGTTGGGCCTTTAGTTTGGTAGCTTCTTCTTTGAAATCACATTCCCTTTTGTTCAATAGATCTTGTTGATCTCTAATTTTGTCTGTCAGCCTTCTGAATACTGCCTCTATTTGATACTTTTCTTGCTCACCCATAAAAGCAAATTCAGTAGTTTCACTATCACTTCCATCTCTTTCACAAGGAAATATAGCTGGAACATCAGAGGATAACACATTCATACCTGATAATGATTCTGAATCTGAAGAGCTTCTTATACCTAATCCCCAATCGACTCTCCCACTGTCATAGTCCTTCTGAGATGTCTTCTTCTTCTTATGAGCTTTCTTCTTAAGCTTCTTTCCCATTGTTCCATAGATCTCCTTCAAGCGATCAAGCTTCTATCAAAGGACCTGCTCTGATACCAATTGTTGGAAATAATACTGAGAGGGGGGGGTGAATCAGTACTATCAGATCAATAAAACTTTTTCAATTTCATACTCAGAAACATATACGCTACTTCAGTTAAGTGAACCCACGTGTATATGCTGCTGTGTCTAAAGCAACTAGCGTATATCCAGAAATCTTATGATTCAGTTAGCTTATCTTCAGTAAATGCATCAGAACATTATTAACCATATTAACAGTAAACAGGTGCAGTATAACAGAACAGATCATCACACAAAAGCCACACACATGAACACCATGATATAAGGTGGAAACCCAATGTGGGTGAAAACCACCTGCTGCAATTTGTTTTTATCTTTCTTTAATAAGAAACTTCTTTTACAATGTACTGGTGCAGTCCTTTACCAGTACGGAGGCTACAACCTGCAGAGGGCTACAACCCTCTTAGCTCTTGTACTAGCTGATCCATTTACTAGTACATAGGTGCCTGCCTACAGAATGCTCCAACCTTTACTCGTTCTCCAGCTGCTCTTGGAAGGGAGCTACAACCCCCTGGCTCTTGTACTGGCTGATATGTTTACCAGTACATAGGCGCCAGCCTACTAAACTCTATGATCTTCCCAGGACCACGTTTCATACATTTTCATACTGGATCCATAAAACAACCTGCATCATCAATCTCTGAATCACCCAATACTGAATCACTGAAACCCTGTCAACAACATAGATAACATAAAAATAACCAGATCCAACTTCATCTTCAAATATCGTACTTCACATTGTATACACTACTTGGACAAACCCAACCTGCGTGTATACGCTCTTTTTCCAAAGACATCTTGCGTACAGATCTGCAAATCCTAACTTATAATTCCGCAGCTATATCAGATATCAAAACATACCTAGGTCATAACAATAAACATGCGTCAATAGATCTAGTCTATCCACAGTCAAACCATATGAAGATAATCATTCCAAGCTTTGAGATCCCGTTCCATAGTTCATCATCCTCCACATGAGTGAAACCATGGTTCAGATCACCAACCCATAACCAGCATTTGGATCTCACACTTCATCAGATATTCATTACTCACTCACACCCTTTGGCCTAATGATCTTCTCCTTATATAGGTTTAGGCCTTTCATAATACCACGGTCCAAAACCATAGTAAAATAATACCATCAACTCAATACTAGGGATCAACACGTCTGTCGAGATACTTTGGTCCAAAAACATAGGCTCAAGTACCGAGGACTAACTACCACGGAAAAAAAGTAAGCTTTCCGACACGTACGCTCTTTTTCGTTCATGAACCTATGAGTATACCCTACTTGGTATATATCGAACCTGCGTATACGCGACTTGGTATATAGCGAACCAACGTGTATACGCGACTTGGGCTTAATTAACCTGCGTATATGAATTTTCTCTTCTTATAGTCTGATCATCAATTCCTTGCTGCTGACCTTCTGCACTATGATTTGTCATCAGTGTGGTTTGCCATCAAGGACAACACTTATCTCATAATGCCAACAAGGACTCAGAAAGGGTCAAAATTCAAAGTGGTCAAATTGCTCCCAAACGAGCACCAGATCGAAGTTCTCGTCACCCTGATTCGAATGGTGTGAATGACACTCAAATTCGATCTTGTGTGAGGGAGAAAGAGCCAATCAAAGTTTTGGTCAAAGTTGCCATGCGGGCCAGGTTTAATGGTCCTACAAATTGACTAAGGTCGGGACATGGAATTTGGCTCCCGATAGTGAACGAATTTGTTGGATGCATAATTTGTCTAATAACCCTTATATTAGACAAAATAAAAAAAAAAGATCTTATTTTTATAAAAATAAATGAAAAAAATAAATGAGGTGGTGGGCCGTGACCCTTGCCACCATCCCAAACTACATATTAAACAAAAAATTGTTATTAAACATGAGCTTAAGGGGCATGACCCCTGTCGGGCCCCCAACCATTGCCGTAAATATTACGTTATAACCAACATAGCATTTGGGTGGGCGGGCCACCTACAGTGTACCCGACCCACACCCCACCATTTCCATTTGTTACGTGAACTCCGAGGGTGGCAAAGCTTGAACTTGCCTAGCTGGTGTGGTCAGCCCACCTCTTGGGTGCCCTCACACCACAACGAATGTGGCACCATCTCTTACACAGTCAAACTCCACTGCATTCATGCCAACCCAAACCATAACAGTTCAAACGCGCCCAAAAACAATTATATATATAATCGTTACCAAAATTAAAAAACGTGCCAAAACATGCATGTAATTTTGGAGGGATGGGGATTTGATCCCCTGGCCTCTACATTCATAATTTATCCTCTAATCAACATGCCACAACGTCCTCATTGTAAACTCCACCAACATCTTAATATTTAAACCATCGTTTTCATTTTCACGCGAGGGGGATGAAACACCGAATAGGAGAGCGAAGGAATGGAGGTGTGGTAGCATAGAGGAGGTCCCTCCTAGGCATGGAAAATGAGGCAGATGCCCAAAATATTCTAGGGAATATTCTCATGCAGATTCTTTAAAGAATCTTAAGATTCCTTGTGAGGTAAAAATTCTTTTTTATCAGAATGTAATCGAGTTTATAGTCAATTTTCTCAGATTTTCCTAGGGAACACTATGGCAAGGTTGGATTTGTCTTTTGAGCAACATATTTTTAGATTCTCAGTGGAGGAGAATATTGAAAAATCTTGAGGGAAAGATACAGATTCCTTGGAGGCAGAAATTTCCCAGAGTTAGAATGCAACCAACTTTATACTCATTCTTCTAACAATTTCACCAAGATCTCAGTGGTAAGACCCATTTTCTTATCTAAGTAGCAGATCTTCAGATGACTCAGACGAGGGAATCTTTGAGGAATCTGAAAGATTCCTGTAGCCCTATATTTTCACTGTGTTATAATTCAGAAATTTGATAGTTGATTTTACACTATTAGATGCCACAAATATGATGGTGCAATGAGATTTTCCATTTGATCATTCCATTTTTCATCCACTATTCAAAGTGGAGTGCATATGTCAACATTGAATGTGCGAGCAATCATTTTCATGAGATTCAATGCCACGAGATTGATGGTGTAGCTAGATCTAGCAGTTTATAATCCTCTTCTTCAGATATGTCCTTGTATAGATCCCTGTTTGATGTTTGATGTGGGATCTTATTTTGTTCTTGATTTGAGATGTACTTATTGTCATGTTTCGATTGATATCCCTTTTTCGTCATGTTAATGAGATACTCATTTGTCGCCATGTATGTTTGAATTGAGATCCCTTTGATTCCATGTTGGTGGGATACTCATTATTAACATACATGAAATTATGTCATGCTAATAGAAGTCCCTTTTTGAATTAGAGTTCCTGTAGTGGAACATGTCCTGGAGCCACTCCTACATGAAGGCATATTCCTTGTATGATAGAGAAAACACATGCATGTACATCATCACTCTTTCTAGCACTTAATGTAGTCGCCTACACCATCTTGACATCGAGCCTGGAGACGTAGTCCCTCCTGGATGAACTTCGTTATCAATGTCTTGTGTTTTATGTTGTTGAATCTTGTCATGTTCCTTCTTCTTTACAACATTCATATATGTTCCTTTATGCTATTTTAAATACAATTCTAATCACATCACGAAAGCAAAAGATCTTGGTTAAATTGGAGAGTTGAGTCAACTCGGATCAACTATATATCATTATCATCATCTAGGAAAAATGTTCAAGAAGAATCATCTTTACGGTCATAGGTTGAGGAACGTGAATCAGTGGATGCCTCTTGCAGTGGAACTTTACCAAAAAATGTTGGTGTCATGATGGTAGCGTCATGTGATATGCCCCGAAAAGTTCAAAATATTCTAGGCAATGTCAACAAAAATTTCTTTCTCTACTCCTTAACTCATATTTTGCCCCATCCACATTTTGATAGATTAATTATCAAGACCATAGAATGATATTTTGTTTAATGGAGTCTAAGAGCTAACAATTTAAGGATATGATCATTTAAAAAAAATATGGATAGTCTTGTCTAACTTGCAAGGATTCGGATGTCAAACTTGCTATCGAGCCAATGTTATTCACATGTCGAAATTTTGAGTATGACTTGGGGTTGAGTTGGAATGAGAGGATTTTTCTTAATATTGTTTAGTCAAGGAAAAGAACCAAATTCATAATCCATTTGAATTATGATTCATGAAGCATAGTAACAGAGTTGGTGAGCTTAATAGGGCTCATCCTTCTCATGATGTGTTACATTCGAATGGAATGAATGCATGAATTTGAACAGGCTGAGATATGATAAAAATATTGGGAAATTTTGACCAAATAAATA
The DNA here is from genome assembly GCA_031772625.1 of Pinus tabuliformis. NCBI lineage: Eukaryota > Viridiplantae > Streptophyta > Pinopsida > Pinales > Pinaceae > Pinus > Pinus tabuliformis. The sequence goes on along the minus strand of CM062816.1, from coordinate 694,924,070 downwards.
ACCCAAACCTGACACTTGAGATATGATATAAATATTGGGAAATTTTAACCAAATACATAACCGAAACCTTAATCCTAGTATTCTGAAATCCATTGTTTGAAGCGTGGCTACTGAAGACAAATTTCTTAAATAATTTTAAAAATTAATATACAAATAATTTATAAAAGCATGGAATTTCGTTGTCAATCAAATGTCAAACTGGATAACAATTAAACCGATAACCCACAATGGCAATCCAAAATCAACAAGACATATTGGACAAATGTTCAAAACTCATTGGGAACATCCTAATCCTACAAGCTGCTCATCTAAAGCAACCAAAGATGTTACCTTTCCTAGGAAACATGGATTGTTAATGATATAAATGACAAAAAGATAAATAATTAAAACTAGCTATTGGAACCAGTGCAAACAACGAATGATAAACAAATTGAAAATGGGGAAAATGCCACATACCCACTCCATGAGACTGACATCCGGTTCCATTGTCAATGTTTCCCAAGACTAAGCAGGTCATTCCACTAGTGTTCACATCCTCGTATCCACATAAAACCTGCATTGGTCATACCCTTCCATAAAAAAAAGAAAAAGAAAATGAAGCCCGAAAGCCTTTTGACTGGTCAACAGTTTAAAGATTTTGAAGTGTGTATTTAAAAAGAAGATCCTCATACCAATATCCTTGCTTGCTTTGAAACTCTATTCAAATACATCACTTCCTCCAAAAACTTTACATATCATGGATCATCATAATTCAAGTCATCAATTAAATGAAGTTTTATCATCTCTAGAGCAGGGGTGCTCTAAAGAAAGCAACCTAATACAATGATTTCCCTATCATGAAATTTAGTTATGTCTACATAAACTTGTATATACGGAGATGAGAGAGTGGGGATATGAGACGTCATGGTATGGGATATTTTGAAAGTTTCTGCACTGCATTTCAAAACCACAGTAAGCCAACTCTGCACTCATTTACGACATAAAAGATATAAATATTCATTATGAACATCATGGAAAAAAACCATGGAAGAATTTTATGGTGTTTTCATATATTATGGCAGGTTAACATTTTTAATTTAGGCAGTATATATTTTCATTGATGAATAGATATGAAACAAAGTTGTTACTTATTTTTGTTTCATATCTATTGGATATACTGAATCTACAAACAGGACATAATAATGAACAAAAACATAATATTCAACCTAAGATACATCAATATATGCTTTGCATAATTTTTTTTTATGCTATACTTGACAATTAAGTAACAAATGGAAACATTCTTAAACATTGAAACATGTTGTTTTTTGCACATGTAAAAGAAAAGTAGAAATTCTTCTTTTATCAAGATAAAGTTGTCACCCATTAAAAAAAATTGGAGATTAGGAAGCCTCTCAAACAACAAATTGAGAAGACACATATTTATTTAAGCAAAGGCACAACACATATGACGAGCTCCTTTAATGATTTAAAGCTCCCCATTATCTCAATCAATATATCCACAAATAAATGGTATGCATTATCGGGATATGGGTCCTTTTACAGTGCAGTCAAATTACTTCCACGTTGCATAATGAGTCTCAAGATAGAGAATGAAAGCTCTTGAAACAATATCGCACTCACTCTCAAATATTTTATCATGTATGCCCCTGCATACACTTACAAGATAACTTGCATTTACAATGGTTTATATTTTATCCACATATAACCTGCATTTACATTGGTTTCGTTATAAAGCATTGAAACTTTTAGTAAAATCTAGACTTACATGGTTGTAGTTTGAAGCAATGCGATTGAAGAGGTTTTGTCCATCTCTAGCGGTTTTTTGACGCAAATTCAATTATTCCTCTACTGAGGACCACAAACACAAGGAGTGCATAGAAGGTCAAATGCTGACGATCAAATATTCTTTATGGTTTAGCTAGTCAAGTGGGGCAGCCAATAAAATTGGATGAGCATACAACTAAGCTTCAAAAGGGATCCTATGCAAGTTCTTTTAAATGATATCCCTTGGAAGCTTCAACATAGTACTCAGTATCATCATACAAAGGACCACCCAAAAACAAACCATCTGATCCTATCGAAGTTTGAAGAACCAAGTCACCCTTTTTAAGAAGATGGTTGTTACTATCATTTTCATAAATTAGTTTAATGTCAACACCTAGGATTGTTGGGAGCACTGACCCTGAATGTACTTTCCTAGGAACCTAACAAAAGAAGGAATAGTTGGTTGGCACCCATCAGTTTTAATAGTAATGTGCTTGTTAGGCCTCTATTTTGTCTTATTTTATATCCATTTTTATTTGGAAATCCCTCACAATTTTTCTTATATTGTGTCATTATTGTTGACATTTTGTGTATTCTTAGAAGTGTTAAAGTAATATTTATTGTGTAACACATCTCCCTTGTTTTAAAAAGATTTCACATTTAAGCCATTGTTAATGATGGTTTTGTGTTTGCAGGTTTCAACATGGTCAATTACCTTCTTACATATGTGACAACAGTTCTTGCACCACACATCAAATTCCTACACCAATTCAGTTTTTACAACACTCCTACACCAGCACTCTACACCAACATTCCTGCACCAGTTGTGCCTGCACCAATTTGGGGCTTTCATACATTGATACATTTCTAGGCAAATAAGAAAGAGGTTTTTGTTCAAAATGGTGTTTGAACACTTCCACATAAGCTAAGATACAGCCAGGATGTACAGATTTATATTTAGAGAATCATTAGTGCTTTAGCTTTGCATTCACAACAGTTTCAATGCTGCCAACATCCACCGCATTTTTCGTGCAGATGAAGGTGAATGGAGAAATTCTGGCACACGGGTTTTCGTCCCAATATAGAAAATTGAATTAAAGTCTAATATATTTCTAAAATTTGTAATGGTAGAAAAGTTACATAAGGGTCTTTGAGGCAATTTTATAAAATTAGACTGTTTTTCCAGAATTTCAGGATCTCAGATTTCACAAGTATCCAAACAGTCATCTTCAGGCACAATTCTGAGGCAATGGAGCTGAACTAGACAATTCTAAGAAAGGTTATTGTTTTAAACAGAGCATACTAGATTTCGTCCAAAAAAATTACCCAGATTCGTAATGATTAAGAAGATACAAAGTGTTCTTCAGAGGTAGTTTGTTAAGAATACCATTTTTTCCAGAATTCTAGAAAATGCCTAGATTTGTAAAATTCATGGTAAATATCCATTCTTTCAATAGGGAAATGGTTGTACTGATATTCTATTGATGATAATTAGTTGGGATTCAATCCCCATGTTGTTGCAAAGGATTGGCTTGTTTAATGCCAAACTGGTAATGTAAAAGGTTATAAAAGAAGAGTTATGGCTTCAAGCCTAGTTGGGTAGTAGTGGAGGAAAAAAAATAGTCATTGTCCATATATGTTGTTGGATCAAGCTTAGGGGGCTCTTCCCCCTTCCCTATGATCAGTTGGAGGCTAGATTCAAAGCTTCAATGTATACTTGCAGCAAATATTTGAGTTAACCCAAGGAGCTACACTAGTCAAGCATTTTCTTGTCTCAAAAATTTTGTGATCCATTATTTGCTATACTAAAGTTTGAGATATTGTAGCAGGGAAACGAGCTGGTTCACTAGGGCCTAGCCAACCCATCTTGTTCCCCCCTTATCGTGAGGTGTTTTTAACTTATATTTTTATGCAAGGTTGTGAAGCAAGTTAAGTTTGGCTTCTTTTCGTGAGTTATTGGTTCTTCTTTGCTAATTGTGTGATTCAAATCTAAAGCATTCAGGTTCAGTTTTGTTTATTTACCTTTCATGCTTTCTTGTGATGCATCTTTTATTTCCTTTCTGCAAGAAGAGTGTAATTAGTTGCTTGCACCGGTGTCTTTTCATTTCTGGATGTTAAAGTTCCTTATTTTATTTCTGCAAGTCTTTTTCCTGCAAGTTCATTATTTCCTTCTGCAAATGGTGTTTTGTTGATGAGCGATGTTTTAAGCATCCTTAGTATGAAGCTTCAATTTAGATTTAATATTATCTTTAAGAGATTTTAATGAAACAATGTTACATTATACAGATCTATGCTTGCACTATTGCCTTGTGGAATAAACTCGATTTAACACTGAAATTATTAAAGGGACTTTTGAGCTAAAACATTATTCATAATAAAGTGCAGATCTAATTCACATTTTAAATAGTCATCTTAGGAAGAAGCCTATTTGTATTTGGATCAAATAGTTATTTGTCACATGCAAGAAGTTTTCCTATTTTAGAAAGGATTTTCTTTGACTTTCAAAGCGCCTTTCATTTTCAAATGCATTATTAGTTAAAGAGCCTTTTGCTTATGAGTGTTTATTTTCTTAGCTCTATTTCACCTTGCAATTTATTCTTAGTTAACACCCTTTTCATTTTCTACAAGTGGTTTGGAAATCCAGTACAATAACATTACATACTTCCAGTGTAGGAACATCGCTTTAGTAAATGAACATTGTTGCAGTGCAAGAACGATGGCTCAATGCAGGAAGGAAACATCTTCTTAACAGTTTAATTATTTATTTGTCCTACGACTACACTGAATTCAATCTCAGATAGTAATCTTTCATTGATCAAGAATTATTTGAATTTCCTTTCCTCGTGTTTGTGATAAGCATTTTTCTTGAGTGAATCCAATTTCTAGAATAGTGTGATGTCATTTTATTAACTAGTGCAGGTTGATAAAGTCTTTCTATAGCATTTCCAGTGTTGTGCCTCTAAGTTTATGAACTCCTAGATTGACAATTAAATGTTAGGTTGTTTATTATGCCCAACATTTTGGCGTCGTTACTGGGGAGGTGCTTAGGGGATTGACCTTGGTAACCTAATCCAGTTTGGTTTTCTCTTTACCCTTTTTTTTTCTCCAAATTTTATTTACTTTGAATTTTTTTCTTTCTTGCATTCTTTTTAAGTTTTTTTTTTCATTTCTTGGGTGCTGTAAGAACCCCCCCTTTATCTATTCAACCACGTGCTAACAATATATACCAACTAGCTTGTAAAGATAGAGAAATGGTATTTCGAGGCATTTTTCAATGAAGAGTTTTGAGGCTAATATCAATCATTCAATGCACCTATTTCACTGATTAGTTTCCAGGAACATTCAAAGAAGGAGTCTCGAAGTAGTACATGGAGAACCTCTTTTATTTTGGTAAGAAATGGAAAACATTGTTACTTTTGAATTTCCTATCAAAGATCTAGGAGTGGCTCAAATGCATAATATTCCCCCATCTGCACTACCAAAATTTCATGGTTTGGAAAATGAAGACCTAGATACATTCTTATTTGAGTTTGAAGTAATTTGTAGAGGATATGGTTGTTGTACTAATTCTCAAAAGGTTGCAAGTGTTTTCTCTTACTCTTAAAGGAGCAACTCTCCGATGGTTCATGAGCCTTGGTAGGAACTGCATTCAAACATGGGAAGACATGAAGATTGTATTATTGGAGAAATATCAAGAATACTACCTGGCCAGTGAAGATATTTTTGGGATAAAACAACGGAAAAATGAAAGCTTGGAGGATTATGTTGAGTGATTTAGATACAACCTCCAAAAATTAAAACATGAGAATTTTGGTGAAAGAGACCTTCAAAACACTCCTACTCAAAGGAATCAAAGATAAATTTTTAGAAGCTTTAAATATGATAGGATAAGGTGATGTTTCTCACTTAAAATATGATGATGTTTTTAAATTGTGCATTAGTTATTCAAGAGGAATCCATAAGATCGGTAGGAATTCTAGAGAACTTTCTTCTCAATTTTTATAATCTACTACAAAAATAGTAGCTACAAAATCTTTTCTAAATTTACAATTGTATGAATTGCAGGAAGAATGGAAGCAGTGTAAGGGGGATCATTCAACAAATTATTTCCCGTCATTGTCGGGGTTTCAACGGGTATTTAAGGAATCAAGTAAGGAAATAAATTGGTCGCCATGTATAACTCAAAACTCATCATCATTTAGTACTTGGAGTAATATTTATTGTCCCTAGCAGGTTCCTCAACACATCTACAACCCCACAGTTCCATGGCAGACTTATAATCCTCCTTTGGTTCAATACCCCACCATATTCCTGCAATGGCCCTCTCCCTCAAGCCAGACATTCTCGCAGCCTCAAGCATGGTTTGGAGCCTCCTCTCTAGGGAAATTCCCAATGAAAATTTCATTACCTGAGCCACAACAGTTGCAATTCCCATCCAATGTACCGCCATTTTATCCCTCTCTATGGTCCCATCCATTTGTACAACCAAACCCTAATTTCAACAATCAAGTTTCACATCAATTTAAAACACTTATATTTCCTACTCACTCCCCTATCAAATGTAATGTCATATATTTAGAGTAGCGAGAGGAGTGAATCCATAAACTTCCCCTATTACCACACAACATTGACCTCAGGAAGAAACTTCAATCCATAAACCATTAGAGTAGCAACCTATGATTGGAACTTGTTCGAAAATTGTTGTTGAAGCTCATAAAGAAGAAGATCCTAGAGTTTCCCTTAACCATCCTTGTCAATTTAAAGAGAGAAATATTCAAGCTGTGGAAGATCTATAAAAGTTGGAGAACCATGAATATGTGTGTCCTATTGAATCTTGGTTCCAAACAATTGTTAGTACACCCCATTCCTTCATCATTCCATAACTCTTGGTACCATATCAAGTAAGTAAGTTAGTTTCTCATACTTCTATATGTGTTAAAGTTTGCATTTTAAACCTCAGTGTGAGTATATTTAGTATTTTGTTATGCACATGGCTACATTGTAAGTATTCCTACACTTGAAGGAAATATTCCTCTATTTAAACTAGGGTAGGGTAATATGGAAACAATAAATAAAAATTTCATTTGGAATAAAATTGATATAGCAAAACTCTTGAAACTACAATTCCTTAGGCACAACTATTGAACTTTCTGTCATAATGCACTCTTGTGGTAAGACTTTTCTGAAGCAATTCACTCTTAATGCCTCATATTTTATAAAATGGCTTTGATTATTAGCTGATATTATTCATTGGGTGTTAGGTCCCTATAATACTAGTGATTCCCCCATTACTATTATCGTTGTATCCCAAGTTATTGTTATTGTTGTGCCCTTATTGTCCCCATATTGTTATTATTGTGCCCCATAGATTCCCTCTATTGATATTTTTGTGCCTTTATATTATTATTGTTAGGTCAGCTTGGTTATATTGTGACCCCTTAGACTCCTATATATACAAAGGAGGTTTTGACATTTCAATCATTAAAGAATTGTTCATTTGTGTAATGTAAATGAGGTTTCCCCCTTAAAGAGGCTTATTTCTAAGGCATTGATCTATATTTTCTATCTTTTTGTGAGCTAGTTTCATAGCATTTGGTATCAGAGCTTTGGGATTCTAGGGTTTTGCTACTCCAAATAGGTCATCGTGGAATTTTTTCTATAACTTTATTTTTGTGACATTTCAGAATCGAAAAAAAAACCTTTTGAGACGAACTCTTGATGAACCTTGGGTCTGAATTTCATATCTTGTCCTGCTATATTTGCAGAGATATGATCTGATGAAGTTCAGGCTTTTGCAAGCTCTATAATTTCATCTAAAACAAGTCATTGTGGAATTTGTGCTATAACTCTTTTGCTACAAAGTTTTAGAAGCCAAAAAAAACCATTTGAGAAGAAATCATTCTGAACCACGGCACCAAATTTCAAATCCTGTCTCATTATATTTTTCGACATATAATATGAGGAAGTTAGGGTTTTTGGAGACCCTTGAACTACATTCCAAACAGGTCACCTTGGGAAAATCATCATAACTTTCTCTCTGAGCATCAGATTGAATTTTCATAAGAAGTTATAGAAAGAGGATGGACTGTAGTTTTTTGGATACCACTCTTAAATTCTAAGGTTGAAACAGTGACCCACAACACGTCGTACATCTTAGATCTACAGAACAAGTCTATACTCGGGTCATCGTGGAAGATTTGGCATAACTCTTCACTGGAGAATCCAATCTTGATCAGACTTGCAAAGTTAGAAATATTACTCATAGGGTTACTGTAGGAAGAAATTTTAGACCTTGAAGATCTAAAATTACAAAAAAACAGTAGATTCAATATCAAGCTCCTACAAAGTGAAAAAAAAAGGTGTGTAGCTTTTTTTTTTTTTTTCATAAGCTCGGTTTGAAAAATTAGTTTGAAGGAATTCAAACGTCATAGTGAAGCATTATTATCAGTAATTGATGCCTCGAAGAAAGAAAATGGAAACACCTAGTAAGCAACCTAAAAGCTCTAGCATGACTCATGAAGAAGAGGAAGAAATGCAACATAATAAAAATTACAATACCATGTGCAACAAATGTCACTGGCACAAAATGTACCAAAATCTAAGATGGATGGTTTAAAGAAAGACATAGAAGCTAAGATGGATGGTCTAAAGAAAGGAATGGAAGCTAATATGGATGGTTTAAAGAAAGGCGTAGAAGCTAAGATGGATGGCATGGAAGCTAAGATGGAAGGCGTGGAAGCTAAGATGGAGAATTTGAAGATAGGCATGGAAGATTTGAAGACATGAATGGAACATTTAAAGATAGATTTCAAGACATATTTGAAAACGTTTCTACAAGAAATGCTTACTAATGGCGAAAGGTTAGTAAAGGAAACTCATGATGAGAACAAAGTAAATGTTAATCATGATTTCATAGACTCTAACATTGGATCGAAGAACCACCATGTTCCAAATATCGATATGAAGATGCTTGATGGCAAGGATCCCGGAACATGGATACTACAAATGGAGCAATTTTTCGATATCCATAATGTTCAACATACAAAAGGTATGCATTGAAACTTTATATTTGGAACCAAGTTAGTTTGTATGGTATCGATGGCTCTTCTCTCCTAAACAAATTGTCACTTGGGCTATTTTTACGGATGAAATGATAGCACATTATGAGGATACAAAAAGCAACCCTTTTTTAGCCAATTGATAAATCTCAAACAAAAGGGTTCAATGATGGAGCAGATTGAGGACATCCAAAAATTGAATATAAGGGTAAGAGATATTACAGAGGAGCATAGGATTGATGTGTTCATAGGGACTTTAAAAGATAACATCCAACATGAGGTTCTCCTTTGGGAACCAGATTGATTGGAGAAGGCATTCAGGTTGGAAATAAAAATGGAAATCAAAATTATGGCAACAAGGAAGCCTAACACTCATAATCATAAAGACGGAAGTGTTACTGCCCCTAGCCATCCACAACCTACAAGGTTGACACTACAACAATTGGAAGAAAAAAGAGAAAAAGGGCTATGTTACAGTTGCGATAGCAAATACACTAAAGGTCATAAGTGTGTCAAGAATATATTATTTTACATACATTGTGAAGAGGAGGAAGAAAAGGAACAAGAAACATCAAATGAAGAGGAGATACATCAGGAACAAAACTTTGAGAGAGAAGAAATGAATCCAACCATTTCTTGTAATGCATTGACCGGAATTACCACTCCTCAAACTATCAAGATAGAAGGGCATATCAAGAAGAAAAAGGTAATAGTGTTGATTTATTCGGTAAGTACCCATAATTTTATTCATTGTAAGATAGCCAAGGAATTGAATTTCCTCCTATATCTAGCACTAGAGTGTCAGGTGATGGTTGCAAATGGAGGAAAGTGCCATAATTTCAAGTTATCCATGGGAGAATATGTATTGAATAGCCCAATGCTTTCCATTCCAATGGGTGGTGTTGATGTTGTACTAGGAGTTCAATGGCTACAATCCTTGGATACAATAGCTTTTAATTTTCAAGAACTTTTCATGAAATTCTCTTCAGAAGGAAAGGAAGTTGAATTAATGGGTATTGCAGGGAAACTGAGAAAGATAATTAGCTCTAACGGAATGACAAAGCTTCTAATGAAAGAACAATGATGCATAATTGCACAATTATGTTCACTAGAGGTTCCCATATCAAAATCATCCATTTCTCCAGATCTCCAAAAAGTCTTGGACAATCATTCCAAGGTATTTGAGACTCCCAAAGGCCTCCCACCTATTCGTGATCATGATCATGCTATTAATTTGATTCCAAGAAGTGTTCCTCCAAACATCAGGCCTTACAGATATCCCTATGCCCAAAAAAGTGAAATTGAAGGATGGATCATGGCACATGTGTCCAGATTATAGGGAGCTCAACAAGCTCACTGTTAAAGATAAATTTCCGATTCCTATCATTGATGAATTATTAGATGAATTGCATCAATAAATTTACTTCATGAAGTTGGATCTTTGTTCAGGATATCATCAAATCAAAATGAAGATGGAAGACATTCTAGAAACAACATTTAGAACTCATGAGGGTCATTATGAATTTTTGGTCATGCTTTTCGGCCTTACTAATCCACCTTCTACATTTCAAGGTTTGATGAATTCCATTTTCAAACGCTTCCTTAGAAAAATTTTGTTAGTATTTTTTGATGATATACATGTTGACATGGTGCTCAAACTATTGGTGGAGAAACAATTATATGCAAAAATCTCCAAATGTTTCTTTGGAGTACAAGAGGTGGAATATCTGGGTCATATTGTATCTCATGAAGGTGTTAAGGTAGATCCTAGAAAAATTAAAACCATTAAGGAATGCAAAATCCCCACATCCATAAAGCATCTACGAGGATTTCTTGGGTTGACAGGGTATTATCACAAGTGTGTTAAGAATTATGGGAGAATACTAGAACCTCTAACAACATTATTGAAGAAGGATGTATTTTCATGGCTTCCAGAAGCAACGAAGGCCTTTGAACATCTTAAAGAGGCAATGTGCCAAGAACCAATCTTAGCTACACTGGACTTCAAAAAATCCTTTATTCTAGAATGTGATGCCTCAGAAAATGGAATTTGTGCTATTTTACTGCGAGAAGAAAGACCCATTGCTTTTGAATGTCGTCCAATCAAAGAAAGGTATTTACACAAAGCTATTTATGAGAAGGAAATGCTGGCAATACTACATGCACTTAAGAAATGGTGACCCTACCTAATGGGAAGACACTTCAAGGTAAAAACATATCATGATAGTCTTAAATACTTTTTAGAACAAGGATTATCTTCAGAAGAGCAGCAAAAATGGGTTAAAAAGATGTTGGGTTATGACTTTGAAATCGTCTACAAAAAAGGGAAGAAAAATTTTGTGGCAGATGCGCTCTCAAGAAAGGATGAGGATGTGGAAGAATTTATTTGCGCCATTTATATTATCCAACCAGATTGGATAAATGAAGCAAGGGATGAATGGAAGAATGACGAGGAAGTGTGGGCACTCATTCAAAATATACAACAAGATCCTAGTACATCTGATACATTTAGCTGGAAAAATGATTTGTTATGGTACAAGGATCAATTATACCTATGTAAGAATAGCCAAATCAAACAAAAGATTCTTAGGGAAATGGACACCTCTCCCTTAGGAGGGCACTCAATATTTCTAAAAACCTACCACAGGGTTAAGAAGGATTTTTTTTGCGATGGCCTTAAATCAGATTTTCAAAAGTTTTCGCGGAATGTTTGGTTTTCCAACAAAATAAAGTTGAAACAATTAAGACCCCAGGACTATTACAACCTTTATCCATTCCAAGCCAACGTTGGGAGGAGGTTTCAATGGATTTTATCACAGGTCCAAAGTAAAGAGTGTTATCATGGTGGTAGTTGATAGAGTTACCATGTATGTACACTTTTATACATTATCTCATCCATTTAAAGTGAGTATAGTTTCTACTACATTTATGGAAACAATTCAAAAGCTACATGAAAACCCAAAGATTATTGTAAGTGACAGAGATCACATTTTCACTAGAAATTTTTGGACAAAATTATTTTCTTTTCTTGGTACTCAGTTAGCTCATAGCTCATCTTATCGTCCTCAATCTAATGGGAAAACTGAGATAGTAAACAAATGTTTGGAAGGATATGTTCATTTCTTTGCATCTGATAAATAGATACAATGGGTCAAATGGTTGCCTCTGGCTGAATGGTGGTATAATACTTGCTTCCTTACTGCAACAAAAATGACCCCATTTATGACAGTTTATGGATATCATCCATCATCCATCACGTCATATTTAAGAGAAAATTCTAAGGTTCAAGTAGTGGAAGATCACATCAAGCATCAGCAACAAGTTCTCCAACTCTTAAAGGATAACCTCACCTTGGTGCAGAATAGAATGAAACAACAACCAGATCAGCATCGCAGCGAAAGAAGTTTTGATGTAGGTGATTGGGTATTCCTACGGCTACAAAAATATAAACAAATGTCCCTCAAGCAAGCTAAGAAGGACAATAAATTATCACCAAAGTATTATGGTTCGTACAAGGTGTTGCAAAAGATAGGTACTATGGTGTACAAATTGGAGCTTCTTGCATCTTCCCGAGTGCACCCAGTTTTCTATGTTTCATGCTTAAAGAAGGTTATAGGTGACAAGCTTCTAGTTCAAACAATACTGCCATAACTTGATGAGGAAGTAAAAATCATATCGGAGCCTGAAGAAGTCAAAGAAACAAGAACTAGTCAGCTATGAAATCAATCAATTTCAAAGTATCTCATCAAGTGGAAGAACTTACCCATTGAAGATTCCACATGGGAGGATGAGAATTTTATACAGAAGCATCTAGAACTACTCAAGCATTGAGGAAAACACTTTTTTGAAGGAGAGGGGCATGTTAGGTCCCTATAATACTACTGATTCCCCCATTTCTATTGTCATTGTATCCCTTATTGTTATTGTTGTGCCCCTATTGTCCCCATATTGTTCCCCATAGACTCCCTCCATTGTTATTTTTGTGCCTTTATATTATTATTATTAGGTCGGCTTGGTTATATTGTGACCACTTAGACTCCTATATATAGGAAGGAGGTTTTGTCATTTAAATCATTGAAGAATTGTTCATTTGTGTAATGTAAAGGAGGTTGCCCTCTCGAAGAGGCTTATTTCTAAGGCATTGATATATCTTTTCTATCTTTTTTTGAGATGGTTTCATAACATTGGGTCAGTTAGGGGGATTATTATTGTCATACTTTCCACTCATAAGCTTAACATACTTCAATCCAAGAAATATTTTCAAGTTTCTCTTCGATGGTATGGATGAAAATCCTCCTATGGTGGATCAATCCTATAAAACCATAACGAGCACTCATAAGAACCCTAGCATGATAAACTTGAGGAATCTTTTAGTCATTATCTCAAATGTCTTCTTTAAAATTAGTCTTTAGGGTAGAAGGACCAAATAGTAAAGATTGGTAATTAAAAACCTTTCATGCCATCCTGTGATCTTAAGGAGTTGATTTGCCTCCCCACCTATTAAGTAACCTATTTAATGTTTATCATGATCAAATTTTTCTTTTAACATAAATGGATTAATTGATGGATAGGAGGTCGCATTACAAGCCAACCTACTATGATCATGGGTCTTAACAAGAATGACATTACCACCACTGGTCACCAAGCCAAGGTAATGGCTTTCAATTGGAAGTTGGAAGACAAGAGGTCTCATCACGAGCTGGCTTATTCATTCTTGTTATCTCTTGTGAATGGCACTATCGTTCGCTGGTTACCAAGCCAGGATAGTGGCCTTCAGTTAATTCCCAAATCAAATTAAATGCTTTTAAACGACTCTGAATCTATATCTAACAGGTGGGATACATGAATTTCATTGTGTTAAAAAGCATCCCTACCAAGGCAATAGATGCCTATTGGCAGCAAGGCCATGCTTATGGTATTAAAGTTAATTTTACACTATGATTTACTTGGTTTTTTTTGCCTTCCCCTTAACTCATTATCATATCTCTCTAAGAATGGCTTTAAGATCCTTTCAGTAATGTTCTTTTGAGTTCTATCTTTCAGAAATAATTTGGTTTTTATGGATGTGGGACCCTTAGTGCATGTGATTCACTTTGCTTGAACAAGAGGAGCATCAGCTATATGCTTGGGTAATGGTAAGATGGTCATCATGGAAAGGTATTATTTTGTTTTTCAGTATTTCCATCCATATTTAACGTTGTGACTTTCAAATCATCTCACTTATATTTGCAATGAGGCTATTGAGGTGAAAAACTTCTATCTAAGGCTACTCTTGAGAAGCTTTATGGAAATTTTGATGGTTGTCTATTTCATTATGACACTATCCTTGCAGTTTAGCATTTTTTTCCTTGGTATCATATTTTGTTGGAATAAATATTAATGAGTGAGTAATCCAGCAATAAACCAACATATGGGGACATGCAAGATGATTGGCATGGGGGAATGTTAGGCCTCTATTTCGTCTTGTTTTAATTCCTTTTTTATTTGGAAATATCTCACACTTTTTCTTATATTTTATCATTATTGTCGACATTTTATGTATTCTTAGAAGCGATAAAATAATATTTATTGTGTAAGACATCTCCCTTGTTTTAACAAGGTTTGACATTTAAGCCATTATTAATGATTGTTTTTGTGTTTGCTGGTTTAAACATGGTCAATTACCTTCTTACCTATGTGAAAATGGTTCTTGCACCATGCATCGAATTCCTACACCAATTCAGTTTTTACAACACTCCTGCACCAACATTCCTGCACCAATTGTGCCTGCACCAATTTGCGGCTTTCATACATTAATACATTTCCAGGCTAATATGAAAGAGGTTTTTGTTAGAAATGGTGTTTGAACACTTCCACATAATCTAATATACACCCAGGTTGCATGGATTCATATTTAGGGAATCATTAGTGCTTTAGCCCCGAATTCACAACAGTTTCCAGACTACCAACTCCTGCCTCTTTTATCATGCAAATGAAGGCGAATGGAGAAATTTTGGCACATGGGTTTCGGTAACAGTATAGAAAATTAAATAAGCCTCAAATAGATATTTAAAATTCATAATGGTAGAAAATTTACATAGGGGTCTTTGAGGCAATTTTATAAAATTAGACTGCTTTTCAAGAATTTCAACATCCCAGATTTCGAAAGTATCCAAATAGTCATCTTTAGGCACAATTTCCAAGGAAATGGAGCTAAACCAGATAATTCTAAGAAAGGTTATTGTTTTAAACATAACAAACTAGATTTCCTCCAAAAAAATTCTGCAAATTCGTAATGGTTAAGAAGATATGAAGTGTTCTTCATAGGCAGTTTGCTGAAAATACCATTTTTTCCAGAATTCTAGAAAATGCCTAGATTTGTAAAATTTGTGGTAAAGCTCCTTCTCTCAATAGGGAAATGGTTTTATTGATATTCTATTAATGATAATTACTTCGGATTCAATCCACATGTTGTTGCAAAGGATTGGCTTGTTTAATGCCAAATTGGTAATGTAAAAGGTCATAAAAGAAGAGTTATGGCTTCAAGCCTAGCTAGGTAGTAGTGGAGGAAAAAAATCAGTCATTCTCCATATATGTTGTTCGATCAAGCTTAGGGGGCTCTTCACCCTTCCCTATGATCAGTTGGAGGCTAGATTCAAAGCTTCAATGTATACTTGCAGCAAATATTTGAGTTAATCCAAGGAGCTACGCTAGTCATGCATTTTCTTGTCTTAAAATCTTTGTGATACATTATTTCAGCTACTGAAGTTCCAGATACTGTAGTAGCGAAACAAGCTGGTTGGCTAGGGCCCAGCCAACCCAACTCGTTCTCCCTTTACCATGAGTTGTCTTTAACTTATAATTTTTATGCAAGGTTGTGAAACAAGTTACGTTTGGCTTCTTTACATAAGTTATAGATTCTTCTTTGCTAGTCATGTGATTCGGATCCGAAGCATTCAGGTTCAGTTGTATTTATTTATCTTTCATGCTTTCCTGTGATGCACATTTTATTTCCTTTCTATAAGAAGAGTGTAATTAGTTGCTTGCACCAGTTTGTTTCCATTTCTGCAAGTTAAAGTTCCTAATTTTATTTCTTCGAGTCTTTTTCCTGCAAGTTTATTATTTCCTTCTGCAAATGGAATTTTGTTTATGAGTGAGGTTGTAAGCATCCTTAGCATGGAGTTTCAATTTAGATTTAATATTATCTCTAAGAGATTTTAACGAAACACTATTACATTATATAGATCTATGCTTGCACTATTGCCTTGTGGAATAAACTCGATTTAACACTAAAATTATTAAAGGGACTTTCGAGCTAAAACATTATCTATAATAAAGTGCAGATCTAATTCACATTTTAAATAGTCATCTTAGGGAGAAGACTATTTGTATTTGGAACAAATAGTTATTTGTCACATGCAAGAAGTTTTCCTATTTTAGCAAGGATTTTCTTTGACTTTCAAAGCACCTTTCATTTTAAAATGCATTATTAGTTAAAGAGCCTTTTTCTTATGACTTTTTATTTTCTTAGCTCTACTTGACCTTGCAATTTATTCTTAGTTAACACCCTTTTCATTTTCTACAAGTGGTTTGGAAACCCAGTATAGGAACATTACATACTTCCAATGCAGGAACATCGCTTTAGTAAATGATCATTGTTGCAGTGCAGGAACGTTGTTGCAACGCAAGAACGATGGGTCAGTGCAGGAAGGAAAATCTTTAACAAGGACAAATGTTATTAAAAACTTAATTATTTCTTTGTCCTACGACTACATTGAATTTAGTTTCAGATATTTATGTTTCATTCATCAGTAATTATTTGAAGTTCCTTTCCTCAAGTTTGTGACAAGTATTTTTCTTGAGTGAATCCAATTTCCAGAACAGTGTGATGTCATTTTATTAACTAGTGCAGGTTGGTAAAGTCTTTTTTTGGAATTTCCAATGTTGTGTCTCTAAGTTTACGAACTCCTGGATTGACAATTAAATGGTAGGTTGTTTATTATGCCCAACAGTGTCGACTTCTTGGATAAAACAAGAGCTTTTCAAAATTGTTTTTCTCACTAGCATTCCTTTTATCTCTTAGAACAAATACCATTTCATCTTCAAGATTGGCCTAGTGAGTGTACTGATATACAACAATGTTGCTTGGTCCATTATCACTTGAAACAAGTTTGACATTATTGATCATATCTATAAATGCACGCTCCTTTTTCCATATGTCTACAATAATGCTTGGAGACAACTCATTTGCTTTGGGATAAGAACTTGAATCAACATGTATTTCACCACTCAATAGATATTTTTCACCAGTCAAATATATAGGCTTATGGTTCAATACATTGAATTCTAATGAAAGCATTCCAAAGAAAATGCACGAGTTCAAGAAATGAAGCATGTGCACAAGAGAAGCTTCTTAGCATATTTGCTAGCATCCTTTCTCGATCAAAAAAGTCAATGGTTTTTTGTTTGGTTGTACGATGTAAGAAGCCATAGGATGATTAGACATAATATGCAACCAATAGCCTTTTTGGATAAATACTCTCTCTGAATGATCAGAAAGACCAACATTGTCATCAATAACCTTTCTCCCCCAACACCATTCATCATCCCAATCTAACAAATCAGATGAAGGTCCATGTTTTACCTCAATATGCAATCCACTAGGTAGGACTTTCTCAAATATGAAATCACTGCTCTCAGTTGTTAAACTTAAAGAGTTAAGATTTTTTGAACCTAGATTTTAACAACCAGAGAAGTAAGTGATATAGAAACTAAATCACATCCTTCCTTGCATATCACCAATCCACAGATATCAACAAGGGCCTTTATAAATTCAATGCCAAACATTGGTCTAGTTACTATCACATCAATATGCGATGGTGAAAATTGAAGACCAAAATAATGTTCTGTTGTTGTGGTCAGTGGGGATATTCGATATTAACATGGTTGAACCTCGAAGCAGAAGTTTCCCATATCATCAATCCTCTTTAGTTGAGGCTTAACAATGTCTGGCCCATGTGTCAAGCTAACTCGATGCTTTCCATAATAGCCATTTGTCACTAATGTGTTGCTTCTATCTTTGGGATTGAAGCCATGTTTTGTACAACCATGAAATTCTCCAAACTGCTAAACTCAAAGTGATCCTTCTCAACCTTGATTTTATGGCATGCTGATGTTGCATGATCAATTTTGTAATATCCCTAGACATATTTTGTAGCTCATTCTCTTCCATCAACTAATATCTTAACACCTTCAAAAAAGACTCCTTCAGAACTCACCACAAGTCCTCCAACTAAGAAACTTGTGACCTGAACTGGCTGAGATATATTAACATGACTGTGCTTAACAAGAACCTCTATAGATGGAAGTGAAACATAAAATATTGTATTCTCACCCTTGTAGAATGGCAATAACCTTTCTTTTCCACATGGAATAAAATTAAAAGAAAATTCCCCATATGCATCAGATATTGAATGACAAAGCGCTTGATTTGGCCAAGGAGATTCTTTGAGGGCACTTCACCACATAGACATCATCTGAATAAAGCTATACATAAACACCTAAAATAGGGTTACCTTGAGAAACAACTAAGCCATCCATATCATAACTTGGGACATAACAGATTTCATCTACCACTAGATTTCAAAAGCCCAACTCCATCTCTGGAGAGCCTCTTTGGACAATTGTTTAGAGAAGATGAGAATCAAATATTTGAAGGATAATATTATAGAAAATGTAATTTATAAACCTCAATCATTATACCTCATGCGTAGCACCATCCTAGCTAGGATCGAAATTAGGTATGACCTTGTATCTTCTTCCTTTTTATGAAACTAGCTGACAAAAAGATAGAAAAGATAGATCAACACCTTAGAATTCGGCCTCTTCGAGGGGGAAACCTACTTTACATTACAAAAGTGAAAAAATCTTGGAAGTTTAAAATGACAAAACCTCCTTTCTATATATAGGAGTCTAAGGGGTAACAATATAACCAAGCCGACCTAACAATAATAATATAAAGCCACAAAAATAACAATAGAGGGATTCTATGGGGCAACAATAATAACAATATGGGGACAATAGGGGCACATCAATAATAAAAAGGGATACAACGACAATAGTAATGGGGGAATCACTAGTATTATAGGGACCTAACATGCCCCTCTCTTTCAAAAGAGTGTTGTCCTCAACGCTTGAGTAGTTCTAGATGCTTCTGTATAAAATTCTCATCCTCCCATGTGGAATATTTAGCAAATAAGTTCTTCCACTTGATGAGATACTCTGAAATTGATCGATTTTGTAGCTGTTGAGTTCTTGCCTCTGTGACTGCTTCTGGTTCCAGTATAATTTTTCCTTCCTCATCAAGTTCTGGCAATATTGTTTGAACTGGGATCTTGTCACCTATAACCTTCTTTAAACATGAAACATGGAAAACTAGGTGCACTTGAGAAGCTGCTGGAAGCTCCAATTTTTATGCCATAGTACTAATCTTTTGTAACACCTTGTACGGACCATAATACTTTGGTGATAGTTTATTATCCTTTTTAACTTGCTTGAGGGAAATTTGTTTATATGGTTGTAGCCGTAGGAATACCCAATCACCTACATCAAAACTTCTTTCGTTGTGATGTTGATATACCTATTATTTCATTCTATTATGTGCCAACATGAGGTTGTCCTTTAAGAGTTGGAGAACTTGTTGTTGATGCTGGATGTGATGTTCCACTGCTTGAACCTTAGAATTTTCTCTTAAATATGATGTGATGGATGGTGGCTGATATCCATAAAGTGCCATAAATGGGGTCATTTTTGTTGCAGTATGGAAGGAAGTATTATACCACCATTTAGCTAGAGGCAACCATTTGACCCATTATGTCTGTTTATCAAATATAAAGCAACGAAGATATCCTTCCAAACATTTGTTTACTATCTCAATTTTCCGATCAAATTGAGGATGATAAGATGAGCTATGAGCTAACTGAGTACCAAGACAAGAAAATAATTATGTCCAAAAGTTTCCAGTGAAAATGGGATCTCTGTCACTTACAATAATCTTTGGGTTTCCATGTAGCTTTTGAATTGTTTCCATAAATGCAATAGAAAGTGTACTGGCTTTAAATGGATGTGATAATGCACAAAGGTTTTCATACTTGGTAAGTTTGTCAACTACCACCATGATGACACTCTTTCCTTTGGACATGGGTAAACCTATGATAAAATCCATTGAAACCTCCTCCCAATGCTATCTTGGAATGGATAAAGGTTGTAATAGACCTAGGGTCTTAATTGTTTCAACTTTATTTTGTTGGCAAACCAAAAATTCTGCCACAAACTTATGAATCTCTGATTTAAGGCCATCCCAAAAAAATTCCTTGTTAACCCTGTGGTAAGTTTTTAAAAATCCTGAGTGCCCTCCTAAGGGAGAGCTGTGTAATTCCATACGAATGTTTTGTTTGAGTTGGGAATTCTTACAGAGGTATAAGCGATATTTGTCCCATAAGGAATCATTTTCCAGCTAAATATATCAGATGTACTGGAATCTTGTTGTAACTTTTGAATAAGTGCCCACACTTCTTCATCATTCTTCCATTCCCCCCTTGCTTCATTTATCCAATCTGGTTGGATAATAGAAATGGCGCTCAAAAATGCTTCCACATCCTCATCCTTTCTTGAGAGTGCATCTGCCACAACATTTTGCTTCCCATTTTTGTAGATGATTTCAAATTCATAACCCAACATCTTTGTGACCCATTTTTGTTGCTCTTCAGAGGATAATCTTTGTTCTAAATAGTATTTAAGGCTACCATGATCCATTTTTACCTTGTTGTGTCTTCCCATTAGGTAGGGTCACCATTTCTTAAGTACATGTAGTATTGCAAACATTTCCTTCTCATAAATAGCTTTGTGTAAATACTTTCCCTTGATTGGATGACCTTCGAAAGTAATGGGTCTTTCATCTTGCATTAAAACAACACAAATTCCATTTCCTGAAGCATCACATTCCACAATAAAGGTTCTTGTGAAGTTCGGTGTAGCTAAGACTGATGCTTGGCACATTGCCTCTTTAAGATGTTCGAAGGCCTTTGCTACTTCTGGAGTCCATGAAAATGTATCTTTCTTCAATAATGTTGTTAGAGGTGCTGCTATTCTCCCATAATTCTTAACAAACTTGTGATAATACCCTGTCAACCCAAGAAATCCTCACAGATGCTTTATGGATGTGGGGATTTTCCATTCTTTAATGGCTTTAATTTTGCTAGGGTCTACCTTAACACCTTCATGAGATACAATATGACCCAGATATTCCACCTCTTGTACTTCAAAGAAACATTTGGAGCTTTTTGCATATAATTGTTTCTCCTCTAATAGTTGTAGCACCCTGTCAACATGTTCAACATGATCCTTCCATGACTTGTTGTAGATTAGTATATCATCAAAAAATACTAACACAAATTTTCTAAGGGTTTGAAAATGGAATTAATCAAACCTTTAAATGTAGAAGGTGCATTGGTAAGACAAAAAGGCATGACCAAAAATTCATAATGACCCTCATGAGTCCTAAATGTTGTTTTCAGAATGTCTTCAATCTTCATTCTAATTTGATGATATCCTGAATGAAGATCCAACTTGGTGAAGTAAATAGATCCATGCAATTCATCAAATAATTCATCAATGACAGGATTGGGAAATTTATCTTTAATAGTGAGCTTGTTGAGCTCCCTATAATCCAGACACATTCGCCATGATCCATCCTTCTTGTGCACCAATACTACTGGAGCAGAGAATGAACTTTGACTAGGTTGAATTATACCAACCTCTAGCATTTCTGTAACCATACATTCAATTTCACTCTTTTGGGCATAGGGATACCTGTACGGCCTGATGTTAGGAGGAAAACTTCCTGGAATCAAATGAATAGCATGATCATGATTATGAATAGGTGGGAGACCTTTGGGAGTCTCAAATACCTTAGAATGGTTGTCCAAGACCATTTGGAGATCTGGAGAAATAGATGATTTCAATGTGGAAACATCTAGTGAACTTAACTGTGCAATTACTCCTCGTTGTTCCTCTTTTAGAAGCTTTGTCATATCGTTAGAGCTGATTGTCTTTCCTGGTTTCCCTGCAATACCCCTTAATTCAACTTCCTTTCCTTCTGCAAAAAATTTCATGAAAAGTTCTTGAAAATTAAAAGCTATTGTACCCAAGGATTGTAGCCATTAGACTCCTAGTACAACATCAGCACCTCCCATTGAGCATTGGGCTATTCAATACATATTCTCCCATGGATAGCTTGATACTATGGTACTTTCCTGAGCAATTTATGGTTCCTCCACTTGCAACCATCACTTGACACTCTGGTGCTGGATATAGGAAGAAATTCAATTCTTTTGCTATCTTGCAATGAATAAAATTGTGAGTACTTCCTGAATCAATCAACACTATTACCTTTTTCTTCTTGATATGTCCTTCTATCGTGATAGTTTGAGGAGTGTTAATTCCAGCCAATGCATTACGAGATATGTTTGGATTCATTTATTCTTTATCTAGGGTTTTTTCTTGGAGTATATCCTCTTCCTTCGATATTTTTTGTTCCTTTTCTTCCTCCTCTTCACGATCTATGTAGAATAATTTCTTCTCAGCACACTTATGATCTTTAGTGTATTTTCTATCACAACTGTAACAAATCCCTTCTACTCTTTTTTCTTCCAATTAGTGTGGTGTCAAACTTATAGGTTGTGGAAGCCTAAGGGCAACAACACTTCCATCTTTATAGTTTTGAGTGGTAGGCTTCCTGGTTGCCATAATTTTGCTTTCCATTTTTCTTGCTAACCTGAATGCCTTCTCCAATGAATCAGGTTCCCAAAGGCGAACCTCATGTTCGATATTATCCTTTAAAGTCCCTATGAACACATCAATCCTATGCTCCTCTGGAATATCTTTTACCCTTATGTTCAATTTTTGGAAGTCCTCGATGTGCTCCATCATTGAACCCTTTTGTTTGAGACTTATCAATTGGCTAAAAAAGGTGTTGCTTTTTGTATCCTCATAATGTGCTATCATTTCTTCCATAAAAGTTGCCCAATTAACAATTTTTTTATGAGAGCAAAGCCATAAATACCACACAAAATGATTTGGTTCCAAATATAAAGTTGCAACCTCGATGTGCTCCATCATTGAACCCTTTTGTTTGAGACTTATCAATTGGCTAAAAAAGGTGTTGCTTTTTGTATCCTTATAATGTGCTATCATTTCTTCCATAATAGTTGCCCAATTGACAATTTGTTTATGAGAGCAAAGCCATCAATACCACACAAAATGATTTGGTTCCAAACATAAAGTTGCAATATGTACCTTTTGTGTGTTTTGCACATTATGGAAATTGAAAAATTTATCCATCTGTAGTATCAATGTTGCAGGATCCTTGCCATCAAACTTCCTCATATCGATTTTTGGAATATGGTGGGTCTTCAATCCAACTTTAGAGTCTATGAAATCATGATTAACATTTCTTTTGTTCTGATCATGAGTTTCCTTTACTACCCTTTCACCATTAGTGACCATTTCTTGTAGCAACTTATTCAAAATTATGTTCAATTCTTCCATCTTATCGTCCATGCCATTCATCTTAGCTTCCATGCCATCCATCTTAGCTTCCATGCCATTCATCTTAACTTTAATGCCATTCATATTAGCTTCCATGTCATTCATCTTGACTTCATTTACCTTTAGTGAGAGTGAAATTTGTTCTACTTGGTCTTGTAATTTTGATATATCATGTTGCATTTCTTCCTCTTCTTCACGAGTCATGCAAGAGATTTCTGGTTGTTTACTAGGTGTTTCCATTTTATTTCTTCAGGGCATTAATTAATGTTAATAATTCTTCACTATTCCCTTTGAATTCCTTCAAACTAACTTTTCAAACCAAGCTTATTAAAAAATTTAGAGAAAATCTACACACATTTTTTCACTTTGTAGGAGCTCGATATTGAATATAATGTATCTCTGTAATTTCAAATCTTTCAGTTCTAAAATTGTGATATACAATAGACCTCTGTGTCCTCTTTCGAATGCCACCAGTCTGATCAAATTTAGATTCTCCAAGAAAGAGTTATGCACAATCTCTCAAGATGACCTGATTATATACCTCTTCAGAAGAGAAAAATTGTATGAAGTGCCACGTGTTGCTGTTTTGACCTTAGTATCTGAGAAATATATACAGGAAAATACTGTCCATCCTCTTTCTATAACTTCTTACGAAATTTTAATCTGATGCTCAAAACCAAAGGTATGACTATTTTCCCCAAGTCACCTGTTTGGAATGTAATCCGGGAGGCTACAGAAAGGCCAACTTCCTCAGATCATATCTCTACAAATATAGTGCAAAATTCTCTGAAATATTGACCTAAGTTTCAGAATGATTCAAACCCAAATGGGTTTTCTTTTAGTGTCTGAAACATCGTAGAAAAAAAAATTATAGCGAAAATGCCACAATAACCTGTTTGGAGCAGTGAAACACTAGAATCCAAAACTCTGATACCAAATGTTATGAAACCAGCTCAAAAAAAGATAGAAAAGATAGATCAATGCCTTAGAATTCAGCCTCTTTGAGGGGAAAACCTCCTTTACATTACACAAATGAACAATTCTTCAATGTTTCAAATGAAGAAACCTCCTTTCTATATATAGGAGTCTAAGGGGTCACAATATAACCAAGCCAACCTAACAATAATAATATAAAGCTACAAAAATAACAATAGAGGGATTCTATGGGGCACAACAATAATAATAAGGGATACAATGACAATAGTAATGGGGGAATCACTAGTATTATAGGGACCTAACATTCATCTATTTAACAATTAGCTCATAGAGTCCGCTTTTTCCACTTCTTCACGTTTGATTTCAAGGAGGGCCTACTGTGTCCTATGGACACTCATCCTTAAGGAATCTCCAAACTTATTCTTCTTATCAAATGAAGGAAAAGAGAGAAAAATATCATGGAACTTCCGTTTTGAAAAAAAATGTAGTGGGATTTGATATGACTTGATATTTGTATACTGCTTGAGGACTGATGAAGTTTATGTATTCATGATGGGAAGAAACCAACCTATATTTCCTTGGAGTAATATTTGTAAACGTGTAACTACCTCCCTATGATGTAAACACATCATTGATTGGATCATTGTTGGTGGAAATGAGTTCAATGTTCACATTGGCACGACCTCCATTTATATCTGGACAACTTTCTGCTCCAACAACCCCCATCGCTCTCCCAGAAATAGTGAACCCAATGAAGTGAAAATTGATGTCTTCATGGTCATTGAAACCACTGTGATCCACTGATACATATTCACCCATTTAAGATATATTCACCAAGTTAGGGAATATGAATATTTCTGATGTAATTTTCCACTCAATAATCTTAACATAAAATCTGAAACTGTCTTGTTCATCTTCACATCAAATCCAAAATTGTCTCATTCATCTTCAAAGAGCTCTTGAAACAATTTTTCAAAATTGTATCAAATCTACACAAATATATTAAAAAAATTATTAATGTATGTTGCTTGATTACCAATCAAAATGTTTAAAACAATACAACACCAATAAATTTGTATTTTATCTCCATTACACATAATTCACCTTCCTTTATAGAATGCATATGGCTCGTAGATCTTTTCCAGGTGCTTCAATTGTTGTAACATATATTTTGTAGATGATCTTGATAACCCCGCTATCTGCAATATGACTATCAGTTTGCAATGATTCATTTTATTGCTTTTACTATTATTATTATTATGGTGAATCAATAATTCTTTAAATTAAATAATGAATTTACTCCTTGAACAAAGATTATATGCAGAAATTATATGCAAAGTAAAATTTGCATGAGTAAATTTTTAACTTTTCAAATTCCACGTATATTCATCAAAATTGAGTAAGAAACACCGAGTAGCGTTACAACTTACCTTGTTTGGTGAACTAACCATTATGTCCAAATCCTGGCCATAATTCTCCATAGTGTTAATGCAGGTCAATTACTTCAACAATTTTACAAGGTTTCATTTGCGATCAATGTAGGGATTACATTTAAAATGTTCAAATATTATTTTTATGAATTCTTGAATTGTTATGAGATTTACCATCGAGGAAGTAACCTGATAAACCTTTAATCCATTCTTTCCTACATGTTTGTCCATGGCTACTAAAGTTCCATTCGCAATCATATCTGCCGATATCTACAATTTGAATTCAACCAAAAAAAATAACACATTTAAGAGAAAAAGGATAATGGTTTTTTGGGTAGACGTTTCGAAGACATATATGGAAGATTTGATCTCACAAGAGAAATAATAAATATTGAGAAGCTCCAAAAAAATCAAATAAACATAGTTAAATAATTAAAAATTGTAAAAACACCCGGATGCGAGTGTTAATGTGCTGCATTTATGAGGGCTCGCTCAATGCAGGCAGCTGGCCCTGCATCTGGCTGGAGGACGAAGACTGCAGACCTCAATGGAATGCGCATTTATTTGGATGTTGAATGGAATGTTGGTCACACAAATCGTCATTAATGTGCGCCTGGTTCGAGAGTTCATGCTCAAGGTTTTATGTATGGCTCAGTATTTGGTTCACGCCATTGCTCCTGGTTCTTTTCACCTCCACCTGTTGTTCTTCCCGCACCCCTGCCTCGCTCAGGTAGTCTGGAAGCACGCCTGGGTTATCTGTATCGTCGGGTTCCTCTGTGCTCAATCCCTCTCCCATCAGCTCCACCATTTTCCCTTTCTCAGCTGCTCTGTCAATTCGAGGATGCCTCGCCGTCGAGGAGTCTCTCGCCGAGGAGGTAATACCGGTAACAGAGGCAGAGCCTCTCGTTCTACTCCTCAGAATGTAATCCCCATTGCTTCGGCCTCCCCGTCCTCACCGCCCTCTGGCCATGCTGGGCCTCTCCCGCACAATTCCTTTCAAACTACCCGCTTCACCTTCCATAGCAGGCTCAACAGGCCAGTTTTGTCTGCCAGTATCACGGTTATTCTTGCTGAGGAAGAGGACAATCCCAACAGCTCAGCCCACACCACCACCTCTCAATCTCAGGAAGACAGCGTCCTTCAGGGGGAGATGGCTGGGGTTGTGTTTAATGCAGATAATATGCAGGAAGATAGCCCTGTTCCTGAAGCGCCTCCGCATCCGGCTGATTCAACTCAGCACGAGATCCTTGCTTGTGGACCGATTCATCATGCAGGCAACATCCTCAACCTGGTAACTCCTCTAGAAGGTGGTATCGAAGGAAATGAAGATAATGGATTCGTCACCTGGGTTGCCTCGTCCAGCCAGGTGGACAAGGATGTGCCCGACTCTCCACAACATGCCGATTGATGCTGGTTCATTACCGACGGGTGGCACTCTTGCCTTCGCTCTGTCTGATTTTATGCTATGTGTCTATGTTTTTTGGGTCTCTGGTTATGGGTCTGGTCTTAGTTCTTGTTTGGTCTCAGCACGAGCCAACCTGTTCTTGATCTGCAGCAACAACTCTGGGTTGGCGAGTTCTGTTTTGCCTCTTTTTGTCCATGACGGGTATGACAGCATGCTTCCCAGTAAAGCCTCTGCAGGCAATAGTTATGATGTATTAGACTCAGAACAGAATTATTTTTTGATGGGTCAGTGACTAACAAATCAATTTTTTGAAGTCTTTAATCCTGAAAGGGCAGATAGTAGGATATGTATGTCTCAGAATCTCTGGCTGAGGGCTGGCCTCTGCCCCCTCTGAGGTCTCGACCTCCATGTACATATTTTTCTCTTTTTTAATAGAATTAGTATTTACGCAGAAAAAAAATAATAATTAAGAATTGTAAAAACTAAGTTTGGAACCATCCATTGTCATCTTCCAAATATAGATGAAAAACGTAATCTAATAAACGAAAAAATCAATATGGAAATACTCTAGAAAATCTAAAACTAATTACGAAATGCTTTTTCACACTTTGTTAAGAGTTACTGACTAGATCTAGCATAGTATTTGTATCGGCCAAGAACAAAGATAGTTTACCTTTGACATAGTACGCAATGATTGGATCAATCATTCTGCAAGCTAAATATTTGATTTATCTCAACAACAATGTGAGAGTAATCGAGCATCGAATCCGAAGGTTTCCTCAAATTTGTTAAAGACCGACTTTTGATGAAATCTCAACATCCAATGATCCGTCGGCAGTGGTTCAAACTTCCAGACATGTAACCAACATCTGAAGCACCCACCATCTCTCCATTACAAGGAACTTTGAATCTAAAAGCCTACTAGTTTTTTTCTAGGTTTCAGCAGCTCACTACATCTCTCTTTCTATATTTCCCAACTAGTTGTCGCTAGTTCAATGCCGATAGAATATAAAATCACTCTGATGGTTCCAGGGTTGATTTTCAGGGGCACCAAACACATGGATCCACTGAAAATCTAGCAGCACAATTTGGATCAGCTTTATCCTCCTAGAGATTTGGATAGATGTTACCCTGCTAGAAATAGTTTCCAGATGTAAAATAATGACTTTACATTACCAATTATCAAGGCAAGATAATCTATAACCCCTATGGTTTAGCGAAAAATCACCCAAAACCCCAAATTTTAAGTTATTTGTAATTCAAAGTTTAAATAAAATAATTACAAATCTCTTTACTCTCTTTGAAAATAGAAAGAAACTTTTCATTCAAATAATATTATTTTTACTTTCAATTAATTGAAATTTATTTTAATTAATATAAAATTGCTTTTGGTTATTTATATGTATTTTTCAAAGTTATTTGTAATTTCATATTAAAAATAAAATAATTATTGCGCCCATGCAGTAGATCTCACATAAAAACGTAAACATGTAAACTTAAATGTAAATGGAAATGTAATATTTAACATTTAACATTGTTAATCTAATGTTGGCCCTATTTAAAAATAAATCTAATTATTATTATGTATAAACACGACATAAATTTAAAATATAAAGAGGTTTATGAATATTAAAATAAAAGAGCTATGGTAAATAAATAAAAATATAAATAAACCACAAGTATGGCAAATAAATAAGTTTTTTTTTTTTTTTTTATATTTACTCCGTTAACCTCTTTATATTTATGAAAACTCAAAAATTAGGTTTTATTTAGGTGTATCCTGTGGGACACATAATTATTAATACGATGGGCCAATTACGATATTTATAAAAGAGATATGATAAATAAATAGATATAAAAGAGGTATAAAAATGTATGGTAAATAAATAAAAACACATCAACATCTAATTATATATCAAGCCTATGGACCAAATACCATTGTAAATAAAAGAAATATGATAAATAAATAAAAACATAAGTAAACAAGAGGTATGGTAAACAAATAAAACCTCTTTTTGTATTTGCTCCATAAACCTCTTTACACTTTCTAACACTCAAAAAGTAGGTTTTATTTAGGTGAAGCCTATGAGAAAAATAGCATGGGCCTTATTAATATAATGTAAAAAATACTATTAACCATGATATTAATGTTAAAACATTATTATTATTATTATTATTATTATTATTAAATCTAATATTCATATTAATATATCATAATATTGATATTAATAAATATAATAACTTTATTTTAATCCAATATTAAATTTGTTATATTATAATATTTATAAATATATCATGATATATATTAACTCTATATATATGGGAGGTAAGAATGAAGACATAAATTTATAGAGGTGGAAACATATAGGGAGTGACAAGGGAGAGTTGGAGATAAATTGAAGGAGAGGGGAGAGGAGGAATAAAAGGAGAGCAAGGTAGAGAAGGATAAAAGAGGAATAGGGAGACAAAAAGATCGAGGGGGGAGAGAGAGGAGAGTGGGAGGGAAATAGTGATAGGATTGGAGGGCAGAGAGAGAGAGAGAGATGGGGGAAGAGAGATAAACATATGAGAGGAAGGGAAACAGAGGAAGGATGAGAGAGAGGAGGAGAGAGGGAGGGATAGAGATATGGAGTTGGAGGGGGATAGAGGAAGGGAAGAATAAAGACATAGAGAGTGAGAAGTGAAGAGAGAGAGGGACTGACAAGGGAGAGATGGAGAGAAGGAGTGTCTGTTTATGGGTGAGATAAAGAGATAAATAAGGAGAGATATAGAGAAGGGGGGAGAGAAGGAGAGATAAGGATAGAGGGAGGGATATAGTAACATAGCTAGAGAGAGAGAGAGGGTAGAGAGAGTGAGAGTGAGAGAGTGACAGAGAGGAAGAATGAGAGATAAAACTTGAGAGAGATAAGGAGAGCGATGGGGTAAGAGAGAGGATTAGAAGGAAAAAGGAGAGAGAGAGAGAGAGAGAGAGAGAGAGAGAGAGAGAGTGATGGGGGAAGAGATGGAGGTAGGAGAGAAAGGGATACAAAGGAAGTACGAGAGAGAAGATTTGAGAGAGAGGATGAGAGAGGGATGGATAGGGAGATGGAGTTGGAAGGGGAGAGAGGGAGGGAAGAAGAAATACATAGAGAGTGAGAAGTGGAGCGAAAGAGGGAGTAACAATGGAGATATGGAGAGAGAGTGTCTATGTTTGGGGTTGATATAAAGACAAAGAAGGAGAGATGGAGATGATGGGAGAGAAGGATAGAGGAAGCGATATAGTAACAGAATTGGAGGCTAAAGAGTAAGAGAGAGAGAGAGAGAAAGAGAGGAAGGAAGAGAGACAGAATGTGAGAGAGTGGAATGATGGAGGGAAAGATAGATGGAGTTGGACGGGGAGAGACAGAGTGGTAAGAAGAAAGAAATATAGAGAGAAAGGCAGAGAGAGAGAGAGAGAGAGGGAGTAATAAAGAGGATGGAGAGAGAGGGAGAGAGGAGATAAGTAGGGAAGAGAAATAGAAGCGGGGGAGAGGGAGAGAAGGGGAAGAGAAAGAGAGAGAGAGAGGCAGGGAGAGGAGGATGGAGGGATAGATATATAGATTGAGGAAATATAGTGTATGTTTTCGTGTTGATATAGAGAGGCAAATGGAGATAGAGATATAGATGGAAAGTGAATTGAGGAAAGAAGAGAGAGATGGAGAGAGGAGAGAGGGACAAAGATATTGATAGATATGAAGTGAAATAGCATGTGTGTTTGGGGGGTTAAGATAGAGTGGAAAATAAGGAGATATGGAGGGAGATATATATATATATGGGGGGGGAGGGAAGAATATTTCTTGCACTAGATATATTGATTTCAGTGTAGATGGTGATTTCTAATCCAATTTGATCTCTTGAACTAGATGCATTGATTTTAGTGTAGATGTTGATTTCTAATGATATTTGATGGCTTTCACTAGATGCATTAATTTGAATGTATATGATGTCTAATCACATTTGATTTCTTGCACTAAATGCATTGATTTCAATGTAGATAGTCATTTCTATTCCTATTTGATTGCTTACACTAGATGCATTAATTTCAATGTAGATGTTAATTTCTAATAATGTTTGATTGCTTCCACTAGATGCATGGATTTCAATGTAGATGGTGATTTCCAATCTTATTTGATTGCCTGCACTAAATGAATTGATTTCAATGTAGATGTTGTTTTATAATCCTATTTGCTTACTTGCACTAGGTGCATTAATTTCAATGTAGATGTTGGTTTATAATCCAATTTTCTTACATGCACTAGATGAATTGATTTGAGTGTAAATGTTGATTTATAATCTTATTTGATTGATTTCATTAGATGAAGTGATTTTAGTGTAAATGTTGTTTTCTAATCGTATTTAATTGCTTGCATTAGATTCATTAATTTCAGTGTAAATGTTTTTTTTTTTTTTTTATGTAATTGAATGTATGATGATACATTAATTTTAAAGTGATTAGATTAAAATTGTGCATTGAATTCAATGTAAGCACAAAAAATTATTGATAATGTACATTGATTTTTGTGTTATAGTAATTCAACCTATTAATATTGGAGAGAAGGAGAGACAAGGAATGATGTTTACTACAATATATTGAGCTAAAGATTTAAATGGTTTATGGTTTAACATGTCCTTTTCATATAATCGATATTAAAATATGACAATCAACATGAAAAGATGACAAAAGTAAAAAGGGTGACAATAAGAATAATAGAAGAAAATAGTTTTAGATTAACCACAATGAAGACTATTGATAATTGACTATATTCTTAATATTCACATTTTCTATGATTCAACACTATTACATGTCCCTTTACATTCAAAATTTATATTTCATCATTTTTCATCATTAAAGTAATTATCATCACAACAAACTAAGGAAAATAAGCAAATTTAAAATTAAAATATATAGATTAATCCAACGCATATGAGCATATTTAAAATGATTATATTAAGATTAGATGAATTTACGTATTATTGATAAAATTATTCATATGTTAGTTAGATTTT
Organism: Pinus tabuliformis; assembly: GCA_031772625.1. NCBI lineage: Eukaryota > Viridiplantae > Streptophyta > Pinopsida > Pinales > Pinaceae > Pinus > Pinus tabuliformis. The sequence continues at coordinate 694,891,863 of CM062816.1, read as the reverse complement.
CTTTGGCCTCACATGACTGAAACCAACCTACATCCATCTTAACTCTAGATCTATCAAGCACCGAGAGGGATCAAATATCTCAAGGTACAAATCTTTCCTCAAGTTTTACACTCAAAAAAGAGGTTTGCACCTCAAGAGATGTGATCCCTCTCGCCGTTTGATAGATTTGAAGTTAAGATGGAACTAGGATGGATTTATTTTAAAATTGAGGAAATTACAAATATTTTTGAAAGTAACTTTTCATTAAAATAATAGTTCTTTACTTTCAATTACATAAATTGATATATAACTAGCTTGGATCTATCTCAATTTTAGATCTTAATTTTGGATTTACCAAGGCCAGAGGGGATCAAAACTCTTTTCACTTTAAAAAAGGCTTGTATATGAAGAGATTTTATGCCTATGACACTTGGAAAATTAGGAGTAATATGATTGAATTATTAATTATAATTATAACTATTAATTTTATATTTCACTTTATTTATTTTTATTTTTATAAATTACCCCAACTTTATTTTTCATAACATTTTTCACATTAAATTTTATTTTACAGAGTTTCCTCAAATTAGATGTTAAAATTGATTTTCAAATAAAATAAATTGGTTATATTTTTTAATACTAAGGGTTATTTTTAGTTTTCCCCATGGTGTAGATTAGTTGATGATAGAATGGGTTGTTAAGGCATTTCTTATGATGTTATTGGTTTAAACTTCGATTAGCTCAGTGTGGCATGTGTGAGGCAATGTGGGTACACTTGGAGGTGATTGTGGTAGTGGATAAAATCAATCCTTAAGTAAAAACATGCTATAGTTGTCTATTCTTTCATATACAACAAAATAACAACAATAATAATAATCTTGTTTTTTAATTTTATTGAATTAATTATTTATCAAAATTAGATTTTATTAAAAGCACATGATTTTATTGAAAGTAGTTTAGGTGATGGAAATAAAGGAAAATAATTTTCTTGTAAACATTTTCTAAATTGTATCTCCATTCAAACACTCTCATAGGAAAAAGAAGTCTTGGCCTCACCGATCAAGCAAGCCACCCAGCGTCACCTTGGTGGCCTTCTCTCACTCTTTAGTCCACAAGAAGGATATCCTTATCTAGGGGGGAATCCTTAAATATCGAGCTAAGCTAGGTCATTGAGTAATGAAAGGAAGTTCCTTAATGAACACTGGTGATTTGACACTACTCACTCTCAAAGTAAAAGGTAAGTGATAAGTGTGCGAATAGTCAAACAAACCATGAATTATTAACAAATTTTGAATGATTTTAATTACATAACTATGGTTATTCATGCAACCAAAATTATACTTGAAAAATTAAAGATAAAGTTTGCTCAATTAACCATATAGCATGAGATGCTAGTGAAGCATATATACAATGGCACAATAAAAATAGAAAATGAATCATAAATTGTCTATACAAGTAAGGCATTAGATCATTCATTCATCATATTCATGAGCATTGGAGATTGAGAGTTTGTTATCATCATAAAGAGGCCATTCCACAATTAAGAGATCATACACCAACAATATTAACTATGTTTGGAACAACAAAGAGTTAAGTGTTTGTGATGATAAATAAAGGAAATATTCAAACTTGTCATTCTTACTAAGGAAAATGAAGACACCAAAGTTGAATGTGGACTACTTACACATTTGTAACATTAAAATGTCATCCATTTATCATCATGCAAGTCGCATGAAGGAAATTTGGTAGTGGTACTAAGTGAACATTCTTTGATCAAAGTTCATACCCTCTCCTTAGCACTACCACTTTGCAATTCAAAGAAGAAATGTGAAATATATGTGCAACCAACTAAATAAGTTGGAAAGTTTGTTCCAACATATATAGGTGGTCATGTCTTGTTGCAAACGGAGATGTTGGCCCACTCCCCTTTTCAATAATTTGTCAACCTTTGAATTTGATTCCCTGTGCATGTGATCAAATGATATGACCCTAAAGATTCTAATAAGCTCCATAAGTTTAATCATCCTTTGATCCAATAAAGAGGTGTACAAGGAAGTATAACCTTTCACCCAATCTAAAACAACCTTTGAATCCATTATGACTTGTAAGTTTAGATTGTTGAAGTGACACAATAAAAGTGATTAACATAAACGATTAATTCATATTATTCTAGTTTTTGTTAGGTAATCATATTTTTTTCCTATACTAAATTAGTCATTTTTAATAGTATTACTTATTATCTAGTCATATATTTTAACTGGTGACTAAAATAGTCATTTATGTTAGTCATTTTTAGTTCGGTATCTTAATATTGCTAATTTTTTGTAGTATTACACTTGGAAAAGTTGTGGTGACTAACGTTTTTAATCACCTAGTCACTAATTTCACCATTTTCTACTAGTCATATGTCCTTTACTAAAGACTCCAATGATGATAAGCAGACCATCATTGGAAATTTCTAGTCCTTGTAGATTTAATAGATTTGAGAAACCATTTAATCTTCTAACTGTAGTGAAAACATATATTATTAGTAATATATTAGAAAGATTGTGGATTATTGAATCTGCATGGCAAGTTGTGTTTGATCTATGTCAAATTGGTCAAACGTGAGCTACAGGGAGACATGGAATTCATAGACACTGACCTATTAACATTACAATAACTTGACTCACTCTATGAACTAGAAAGAGAAAAAATAGGTTTCCCAATGTTGATTGAATGAGGCAGATCAAGGTTGCATGGTCTGGGAAAATCATAAAATTGGAATACATTATTTCTCGGTGTGGAGACATAGAAAATCAAAGAGAATATACGTATTTCAAGGTGATGCTAATTGTTCAGGATTTAAAAATTCCATGTATTACATATGAATATAGATTAATTGAAAAGGAAAAGTTGATAGTTGATTTGGGGAAGCTAAATCAATCATAGGAAACAAAGTTCAATGATATAACTCATTTTAGTACAGACGAAATTAGCAAATGGTTAATTACTTTTGTTGGTGTCAATGAAGAGTAAACTACCTTGGTTTTTCAATTGCAAGAAGAAGGGAAAGAAATTGAGGATGACATATTTAATGAGCATGTTAAGCAGGACATTATCATTGCTCCAATGAAAGAATTCATTGAATCTAAAGTGAATTAATTCGTTGCAGGAAGCCTGATTGTGAAATACAGCAGACGACTAAAGAATATCAGACACTTCTTTTCCATATTGTAAGTGTTTTAATACATTAGAGGATTTACCTTGTCATCAAAGGATTTTACTATTTAGATCTTATATGTGTGTTATAATGGAATAGTCTAATTCCTAAATGCAATTTTTTGTTACATGTTTCAGATGACTTTCGGAGATTACAGTTGAAGGGATTGCAATCACAACTCTCATTTGGAAAATGCACTTAGATTTTTTATTGACATATTAGCATTTTTAGAATTTCTTTATGAAATAGAGCATGTTTCCTCGAGCATGGATCTGTCTTCATAACTTATTTGAATTTTGATTACCGTTTTTTCTATCCCTTTATATGTTTACTACTTATGTAAAAAATTGTGAGATAATGTTTGACATGGGATGTTGTATGGACTTGTGGTCTCAAACATTGTACAAAGAATAATAATTGAACACTTATTTTCTAGTATTTTCTTTGATCTTTTATATATTACCTAATGTTCTATAGTGAATGATGATTAAAATGGATTTATGTTTACCTTTTTTAATATTGAAATTTCTTATTGGTTATATCAATTATGCTTCGATAATATTTTACATGTGAAGTTGTATCTATTGCAAATTTTGTGACTCATATTTGAATATGAATACAAGATTGTGTTGATAAATATTGAACGTTGCTTGGCCATAAAATGTGACTTTTCCATTCCATTTGTCTTTATTTATTAATGCATGTACAAAAGATAGAATTGTACATATCGATGTTTGATTGTATGAAGTTTTAATTCTGTTAGGATTAGGGTTACAATTTTCATTGTGCAGAACAAACTACATGGAGAAAAATCTTTGCACAACAACATGTAATGGTAATAATAATAAATAATAATTATACATTGAACTATGGTATCTATTTTTTTGAACCATTGTGAAAAGTACTCCATATTCCATTTTACAATAGTCAATTGTAAACCAGAATTTGTAAGTAGTTTTCTTATAGACATATATAGTTTATTTACTTGAAGAAGATAAGTATTTACATAAGTCCTACTAAAGATAGAAACTTGTTTTATTGTGGGGATCCTTTTTCTTGTGTGAAACACATTTTAAAGTGTATGTTGTAAATCATAAATGTTATAGTATTCAATTTTAAATGCGTATTTATAATGCATTACTGAGTATGCAAGTGGCTATGCAGAAGTGGTTGTGTGTGTGAGCTCACTATGTGGCAAGAAAATGCATCCATGGAATTAAGTAGTTATATAACTCATGATATATATATAAACTTGTTTCACAATGTCGAGCTTTTCTTGGGTCAAGCCCATAATAAAGCTTTATTTTTGCACAATTAAATCTTTTATTAAACAAAAATAAACCTAAAAACCATAAAACTAAATTAAATAAAATTATTTAATAATAAATTTTACCAATTGAAAGAAGCAATTAATAATAATGTTGTGGTTGAAGTTTTACTAGTGATTGTAATCAATGCAGGAGGCATACACTGCATATCAAAAAGAGGCAGAATTACAAAATTGCATTATGTAGGAGTGGCAGAAAGAAGAAGAAAAAAAATGGTTTCAGTGTCTGAAGTGTTGTTTCCCCATTTTCAGACTCGGCATAATGACATTAACACATTGGTACCCTTTCGTCGAATAGAAAAATTGACACGTAATTGAGAATGTAAATTCCATTACCTCTAAACTGACACTAATATAGTAGTGGATGTGATTATTGACAACATGTAAGGTAGTTATCTTTATTACAAAAGATTCACATTTGATTTGTTTCATACAGGGAGTAAGTTGTTTCTGAATATCGAGATTTGTTGTTAAACTATTTATGCTATTTCTTAGAAACCTCTTCTTTGTTTTTTTAATTGATATTTAATCAAAATGTTCCTTAAAACACATTTCACATGAAAAATAGTAACATGTGGCGGAAATGGAGAAAGGAAGAAAATTTGTCACTATAACCAATTACTCTGATAGATAAAATAATGCAATTTAACAACGATAGCTGGATTTTCCAAACAACAATTCCCAATTTCTAAAAATTATGTCAAAAATTATACTTTTTTTTCTACCAGAATTGTGGTGAGTTTAGATTATGTGAATTATTTCTAATATTTCTTGTAAATTCAAATTTCGTATATATTGAATTGCTATATATTGGAAGTTTCTTTTAGAAGGTATTTCAGAGGCATAGTAGTAACAAGTGGTAGGTGTTCAACACACGATGATTTATATCTATAGTGCATTGACAATTTTTCTAGTTGAAAAAAAAAGTTCAGAGCAGAAATGGGGTCAAGTATAAGGAAATAAGTTATTTGAATTGATACTATTAACTCACTTGCACTCATCCATTAGAGCTTTCAGTGGTCAACTACGTATCAATGATATATGAATTTGTCTATGCAGGAGAAGAGTAATGATAAGATTTGGTCTACCTGATAAGAGAATTTTTCATGCATTCTAGAGGTATTTGATTCTAGAGAAATCATTTATTTATGCATAGAGAAATTTCTTTAAAAAAAAATAGGCTATCATCGAAATATACTATCATTTCTTTAACTTTAGAGACATTCATCTGGATATTGAAGCCACTGATTTCAGATATGTTCTTAGATTTGTCAAAAGAAAATAGTTTTTTAAAATCCTAGGTATGTGGCTTGAAAATCATATAGGACTTCATTTGGCTAGTTTCTGAGGCTCCTTTTGATCTTTCCTCTCTAGATATTACTTCTTCTGAAGAATAGTTTAAATATTTTTGTTGGTTGTAAGCTTGTTTATGGGCTAAGAAACTATGACTAGTGTTCCAACATCCATCCTCTATGTACTCAATTATTCATATAAAAATATTTATGTATTCGACTAGCCTGATCTTATTTCAGATGAAGTGTGTTTTCAATTAGTACATTTATTCAAGAGAATTAGTTTCTTCATGATGGCGTATTTGGTAATAGACCTCATGTCAATCCACACTTTTGATGAGTTACCACATAACCCTAATTTCAATTTTGATAAAGGACCGATGTAGTTTCGTTATTCCATACTGTGGAAGCAAGAAGTTATTTAATGTTTTTTTCTAATTCAAGATTTTTTCGTAAAGCAAGTTATTTGCATGATAAATGGATGAGAACCCCATAGAATATCTAATGAAGCACAAGTTTTCCTCTAGGGGAAAATGACATGAAGAAAGAGGAAATAATACAGTTATTTGAATTTATTGGTTTTGAGGTAAGCCACTATTGCTTCCAAGAATTGTTATGGATAGACATTTTGTTGGCGAAGTCTAAAGAAAATACTATGATTGGAAATTTAAATTTTAATGAGAAAAGAAGAAAATATTTATATCTTTGTCATTTACTATTGGGTGAGTAACCATGAAGAGTAGAACCCATTTTGCATATTTTGTGAAGTCTTTAAATTGTTTTAACTTAAAATAAGATGGAGGTTGGTGAGACATTGATCCAGAAGTCCTATTAATCACACATATAGGTTTCATAAAATGGGAGAGCTTGTTGAGAAAAGCTACAAGTGAAAGTGAAAATAGTCACTGTTCTGTAAGAAATAATCAAGAAGGTGTTATCACTCACAATTTTTCCTTTGGTTGTAAAGGAAAATCCCCTAAGGTAACTCTTTCAAACCAACTTTAGGCCTAAAGGACGGTCCCTTCAACCCAGAGAAGGCTCTCTACTTTATAATTCAAGTACCTAGTGTCACCTGAATAGATGGTTGTGTCTTTAGTATAGTGGCTTGATCATGAGTTGAATAGGGTTTTGGAAATGATGGTAACACAGAGAAAGTGTATCCTTTGGCACGCAGTCATAGAAATTGTAAATTAATCAACAATCACAGGGATACTAGTTATAGTTACAGTGTCTAAGAAAAAGATAGTCGACATATCCTTAGACAACCTTGCTCTTCAGAGTGGTGGAAGAAAATATCAATGTTCTTTTTTATATAGAGCATCAGATAGATTAATTTCATTCACTTTAGATAGTAAAAGTTATACTTGAATGCTGAAGAGAGAGCATGAAAATGAAGCATGAATTAAGCCTTTAATACCTTCATTAAAGCATAAAGAATAATTTTTTTTAATGAAAATAATAGAGGTAAACCACATTCACCAAGAAACATACTACAAATGAATTCTCATTTTTGAAACACTATGTTCTTTTGATCACTTGTCACCTATGATTAACCAGCATAAATTGAGCACATACACAGATTACAATTTTTTCTCAAAATCCAAACCATTGGATTGCCTTCAATATCAGCTTTATAGAGTACTTACAAAACCATAACCATGTTTTTAGAAAATCCTTAATTACAAAGTATCTGAATAGGTAAGAAAATCTCTAATTAGAACTAAATACATTACATTACTCAGTCATAAAACTCGATGATAATATTATGTATCTAAGAATTATGTTGTTCATGAAAACCTGGCTAAACCTAAGGGTCAAAATTGACTACTGATATTCTTCTCATATTTTTTGAAAAATCTTGCTTCTTCATCATGCTTGATGTAACAATTTCTATAATTAAATTTGGTTACGATCCACAAAAATGGGAATCTGGTATGTAAATCCTTCCTCCAAAGTTGTATTCACTCCAAGTTGCTCCTTATTGACTTCACCAAAGTCTTTTCTTGAGCACTGACTTATTAACCAGCATGCCTCATATAAGGAGAAAAACTAGGAACCACTTACGGATTAAATGTCAACATTGTCTCAAAATAGAGAAAAATTCACGTTGACAATCTAATTGTCAACATTCATCCAAAATGAGACAAAAATAGCACCGACATATTAACATTCTGATAATCCAACTTTCAACACAGCTAAATCTCTTAAATAAAAAATTTAAAAATTTTCAGCATTATACTCCAAAGCTAGACTAAGATAATAACTCGCACTAGTGGGGATGTTCTCCTCCCTCTAAGGCAGCAAAGAACTCATTGCTCCAATGTCTGGTCCATTGCAATTTATTGACATGAAATAAAACTGAAATACAATACTTAAAATTCAAGTAAAAACTTTGACAAACACTATTCTGGATCTTAGGGCCTTCACTTTAGGCTTCAAATATTTTCAATTGTTGTCCACACCTGCAACTTATTTCAAAATAAAATAGATAATATAAATGGAAAATGGGAATTTCTCTCACAAGATAGTTAAGGGTTGAGAAAAATCCCATTTATTAGGCCTCCACTGATTAGTTCACCCTCTAAATCCTCCATAATGAATGTGTTCTTACCATGAAATGAAACTAGTTTATATGGGTCCTTCTAAATATGTTCAAACTTACCAATATTCCCTTTATCTTCACTTATAACATCCCATTTCAATACCATATCCTGAATCTAAAAGTTATCTGCTTTCACCTTTTTATCAAGCGCTTTCTTAATTTTATCCTAGAATAGTTGTGCTTGGTTGTATACTTGTTCTCTCAACTATTCCATTTCAATAAGTTTATTGATTCTTCTCTTAAAATCATTGGGTTTTGCATCACGCTCATATAAAAGGCTCATTATCGGTATACTCAAAGAAACTAGAAAAAATTCATTTGTACCATAAACTAGCCTGAAATGGTGAAAAGATGATTGACTTTTTGGTATTAATTATATTTGCCCATAAAGAAAATTTCATATTAGTATGCTAGGATTTTGTGTTACCCTCCAACAGCTTCTTAATAGTTCTAATTAGGATTTTATTGGATGACTCCACCAAGCCATTACCTTGAGGATATTAAGTCGTAGAATGGCCCAATTTGACATGATATTCCTCACAAAAATTGATCATCTTGTGGGATTTTAAGGCTTGAAAATTGTCTGTTACAATCTTCCTCGAGCAGCCAAATCTAAAGAAAAATATCTTCTAAAACTGAATTATTGCACTCTCTATAGCTTTCATTATTGGAGTTTCTTCAATCCACTTTGTGATGTAATTTGTGGCAATCAAAATCCACTTATGCTGACCTGAAGAATTTGGGTGAATCTCTCTATGAATTCTGATCCCCATTGCTAAAATTGGGTTTCTAGTCAGATACATCTGAATGGTAATGACAATAGATTTTATTTTCCTCCAAATATCTTACATTTGAAACAAGCTACCACTTCCTTGTGAACATCTAAAAATAGAGTTGACCAATAAAAGCTTGCCCTGAAAATCTTATCTGTTGTAGCCTTCTAATAGTGGTTTCCTCCACAAACACCCTGATCGAACTCCTTTACAATTTCATTTCCTTCACTTTCAATCAAAAAATTTAGGAGATTTCATAATGGGTCCTTCTAGTACAAATAGCAACAAGATAACAAAATTTAATTGCTTTCAACTTCAATGATATAGCCTAGGTTTTGGTTGTCACTGGGGGAGCCTCCAAATTCTACAAAATGTAGATTATATCATTATACCATGGGGAAATTCTTAGTTCGTTAGACACTTCCAAACTCATCTTGTCATCTGTTTCATTTAAACATATTGATAAGATGTAATACCCCTTTGTGGTTTTAATGTTGTTTTCTTTATTTCGAAATGAGTTATGTTGGTGTGAATGGCAGAAAAGCCATGAAGTAAATTGCAATACTGGTGTAATAAATGATTTTATTAATAAATAAATAATTGGATTGAAAGTACTTGGGAATGAGACACTTGAATATGAGATTCTTTCCAAAGGGGGGAAAAATCTCATTAGTAAATGAGATTGAGCTAACTCTTCAATGACAAAGATTCTAGATAAAATTTTATGGATAGGAGAGAAAATAAATGAAATCGCTTAGCTAGGGAAATATGTTAAGCATGTATAAGAATAAAATGTCATGGGAGGGAAAAGTGAGCTTTCATTGAAAAGCCTAGGCAAGTGGACATTATGGAATACAAAATATGGACACTGCTAAAGGAAAATTTGATCATGGAACAAAGGCATACAAATCCTATGGACAAAATCAATAGAATTTGTTGATTTGGTGAAAGTACATCTCATCTTAGGGGCGAACTGGATGATTTTAGTTGAAGGTTGGGTGGAAAAAGGTGTAGGATTCCCAAGTGTCTTTCTAGAAACCTCACGGTTAGATTTTATGTTATATGATTTTATGTTACAAATAGACAGATGCATATGATAAAGCTAGAACTACAACATGTTATGTTATTTGATGGTGCAAAAGAATAGGTGCAGATGATAAAGCTAGAACTACTATTTATATTACTATTTTATATTGAAAAAGAATATGTGCAAATGATAAATTTAGGCACACTGGTTGTTATATGATTTTATGTTGAGCAAGAATATGCACAGGTGATAACGATAGGAATACCATCGGCATGGAAATCAGTTAAATTAAAAGATTAAAAGAATAGTGGAACTGATTTTGTTGTGGTTATCTTAGAATTTATAGTATTGGTGAATGAAATTTTAACACTTGATAGAGCTAATTCTAGATGCATGTTTTGAAAAAATAATTATTTTTTGTAGGACTAATTTCATTTATAGGGTCTTAACTTCACGCATATACTACTATGCAAAGTATGATCTTAGAAACACAGACTAGGTATAATATCTTCTTTACACATAAAACTTTCAGCATTCAAAAGTATGATGGGAGACCAAGAAGAAAAGGAAGATCTAACAGGAGGAGGAACTATAGGGAGTATATCTGTGGAAAGACTAAAAATTAAATAATCGTGTGCACTGGGTCATATATTTCTTTAGAAACTGACACTTATGGTACCATCAGAATTTGAGGTTCTTGGTGAATTAGGGGAACCCAAACTATAGGGTTCAGTAAAACCAATAAAAAGTAAATAAATACATTGGGTGGTACCCAAGAAATCTAAAAACCATACAACCTGGTCTTTAGGTAAATGTTACGACTGAGAATGAGTTAAATGTTATCCTTTAGTATTAATATAAGAGAGAATTACTAGAGGAGAAAAAAATCAACCAAAACGTTACTGAATTTATTTCTTTCACTTCCATAAGAAGAACCTGTGGAAATGCAAAACTACCAAATGAAATTATGTTGCTAATAATGAAATATATATAGTTAGCCTAGTATACTAATATAATGGATCAGTAAGGCTATACAACAAATAATAAAACAAATCTAAGATAAACATATGTATGTTGGAATATAGATTCAACTATATTAGGAAAAACAAAATAATAACAAAGCTTCCCTAATAAGGGTCATTATAACGAACCAAATTTCCACAAAAAATACATCATGTTCAAAACATGAAGCACAAGATATTCTGATGAGAGAAATTTCAAATAGTCTCTTCTTAATTATGTCGAAGAATAGAAAAATAAAACATATTACTTAGGTGTTACTCTGCTCGAGCCATTAAAATTGTGGACCTGGTAGCCAGGGGACTGGGAGAATTTAAGTGCACAAAATAAAATAAAACATACAGTGGAAGGAGGCCAAACTAAAATTAATAACTGTACACTGAAAACATATGTATTCAATCCCATAGTTTAGTGAATTAATACTCATATTTACCCTTGACATATCCTAGGAAGAGCTCCAATAGTACTAGTGCACACCAAATTTTAAACATTACCATTAAATGGGACTAAGCTCAAAATATTTGGGGTAACCAACCTAGATGAAATAAAGGGTGAAGGTAAGTGAGGACTTTCTTTCATAGCTTCATAAGGAAACGAGATGCTCCAAAGGGTATCCTTGTACCTCTAGGACAAGGGAGAAAATTTTAAGTATTATACAATAGGTAGTTGAGTAAACAAAGAATTAGTAGTGACATAAAGGGAGTGAATTCTATACATGTTATTAAATAATCATTGGTGTACTTCAATCTGTGACCAAATTAGAAAGGGATATGTTTAGAAATGTGAATTAACTAGTAGAATCTATTGTCAAGACAAAAATAAAATAACAGAACTTGCAAGAGGGATAACATGGCTTCACTCAGGAAATAATAATACCTAACAGAACATGGAGCAACCCTTCATAGAGGTTACATATTTCCCTGTTGACAATACTGAAGAATTCCATAGCTTACAAGTCTTCCTTTCTTGCCTCGTCCAACGAATAGGGTCACCCAAATGGTTGGATTGGCCTCTACTACTACTTGTACAATAAAAGTAACAACAAAAGAAAATAAATTAGAAACATTTATATGTGATGGTATACTCATACAAACCAAATTTAAGGAAGAAGTAGGAAAAAAAAGAAGCAAAGGGAAAAAACTTGCAGCGCAAATGGATAATTGAGCTGAGAATATGGGCTCTCCATTCAAGCTATTCCATAAAAACAATTAACCAACAAGAAATTAAAAACTAAACTCTTACCAGTAAGCGATAGAAGAAAATAGCCCTGTGCGAGTAATGCAACTAGAACCGCATGAATCGAAAAAACAAGCAGTATTTCCCAAGGGGGGGGGGGTGCAGTATGGAGCACACATTTAGAAAAAAAACCCCAAAATACTGGAAATATACCTTGCATTTTCCTTCATAAATTAGGCCGACATAATCAAGGGGTTTGCATTATGATGCTTCCTGTATAGGAAAAAGGGGAATAAAAATGTAGTTAGCTCTAATTGGATATGAGTACAAATCCATGAAAAGGAGAACAATAACAAAACACATGAAATAAAACTACAAATCGACCATTACCTTGATACTACTATAAAGTAACATTAAAGGAAAGGTCTCTCAATCTTGACATCACACCTGAATTGGGAAGCCCAAGCATACCAACATAGACCCTAGAGAAGACATAAAAATGAGGTGCAAAGAATTATGGAATTACTCCACAAAAATACCATAGTAGGGGGGAAATGAAATAAAGTAGATAGAGAAAAAAATAACATGTAAAATGTTGGGAGGAACAAATGATGGAGGTTCATGGAGTTTGTCTACCGTCATGAACTTTGTGCATCCATGAAAGGCCAGTTGTGAAGGTTTGATAGAAAGTGATGTTGAAATTCCACCAAACGTTGTTGGAAATAATGATAAGAGGGGGGGGTGAATCAGTATTATTAGATCAATACCTTAATCTTCAAAAATTGATTTTTGTATGCTACTTCGGCTTAGTGAACTAGCGTATATACACAACTATACTTTATGCAAACAGTGTATATGTAGAGATATTTTGATTTACCCAAATTATCATGCATTGAACTTTAACCAGTATATCAGGAATTCATTAGACAGTGCAGTAAAAATAGAATAAAGCATCACATATAAGCAACACACTTAAACACCAATATATAAGGTGGAAACCCAATGTGGGTGAAAACCACCTGCTGCAATCGTCTCTGTCTTCTTTTAATAATAAGAATATTCTGTTTACTATTTTTGTACTGGTGTAGTCTTATACCAGTACATAGGCTACTACTTGCAGAAGGCTATAACCTTCTCTCATTCTCCAGCTTCTATTGGAAGGGACCTACAACCCCTAGCTCTTGTACTAGCTGATATGTTTACTAGTACGTACGTGTCAGCCTACAGAAGGCTACAACCTTCTCTTTTCTTCCAGGGACCACGTTTCATAAATTTTCAGACTAGATCCATCAAAAAAATCATTCAATCATCAAATATATTTGCATCAACCAATCTCCTTTTGAACCAACCATAACCGAATCAATCAATCACTCCATCAAACTGATCATTCAGAATGTTGTCACCATAAAATAATAACCAGAACCCAAGCAATAACCCAGAACACTGCAACATCAAACAAAAGCAACTAAAACATATTTAATAAGGTATACGCTACTTCCATGTGTCAAACCTGTGTGCATACCGACTTTCCTCAAAGTGAACCAGCGTACAGATCTGCAAATCAAATTTATGATGTATACGATGTTTTGATATGTAGAACTAGTGTGTATATTATTCTTTTCTAAAGTGAACCTACATACAAAACTGTAAATGATGATTTAAACATAACAACTATTCTAGACTTCAGTCATACCCAGATCATCATATTTATAGACTAGACCATGCGCCAGTTAATCAGATACATGATCAAACCAAATAAAGATAATTCTCTTCAAGCCTTAAGATCATAATACATCATTAAATCTTATCCTTCATCACACGCTAAGGTTCATCCTTGGTTCAAATCAAGCAAAATTCCATAATCCAATAACCTGCATATTAGATCTCACACTACATCAGATATTCGATACTTGCACACCTGGCCTAATGATCTTCTCCTCCTTTTATAGTTTTAGGCCTTTCTCTATACCATGGACCAAAACCACTTAAGACCAATACTTTGGACCAAATATCTGGGGTCAATACCTTGGACCAATACCATGGACCAAATACTTCGGACCAAACACTTATATTTCCAAGGTATACACACTTTTCCTTTTGTGAAAGTGCGTGTGTACGTATGCACAACTTCTATACAGTGAACCCACGTGTATACATGGCTTGGTCAATGGTGAACCTGTGTATACCTCTCTTTCTTCATTCTGTGTAGTTTGATTTGTAACTCTGTGCTGTTAACCTACAGTACTGTTATTTATCATCTAAGTGAGTTGCTTTCTAAACTGATTCATTAAAGTTACCCTACATTTCATCACATTTATAAACACTCATGTCATACATTCTGTCACATCTGATATCCCTTCTATAGATTCATCTAGTTACCATATACAAGAGAGTTGTTCTGCTACAAGTGGGTTGCCATCAAGTACAACACATATATCATAATGCCAACAAACGCATAAGACGGAATCATAAAGGACACACTAAAAAAAAATGGATAAAAATGATTAGGATCATAAATATCAATCTTATCGCTCGATTTCAATGTTTGCATCCTAGTCATTCAAATTCTTCCATGGTGGTGACATGCAGTCCATGTGAAGGAGGTGGGTGTGGTATGCATTGATTACAGGTTAACTTCCCAAGATGGGGTAGGATAGGTAGCTTTAAAATTAATGATGGGGTTGGTATTTATTGTACAACCATAGAACACAGGAGTTAGATCAAGCCATATCCCATAGTTATCAGAATAAAAACAGAAATGTCACATAACCTTAGGGAGGCGCATTCCATCTAACCTTACAAAGTGACCTAGTATTAGTATTACTATTATAATCTGCATAAGGAATCAAAGGAACATATATTATTTATTTCGATGGGAAGTATTATAATGAAGCATGTTAATGCATATAATAAACCTCAGGATAAGAAGAACCTCTTTTGTGCAGAGTGAAGGTAACATTTCCAAGGATAAGTATACTTGATAATAAGTTATGAAATAAACACGGAAGGATATATATATATATATATATATATATATATATATATATATATATATATATATATATATATATATATATATATATATATATATATTATGATGAAGCATGTTAATGAATATAATAAAGCTCAGGATAAGAAGAACCTCTTTTGTGCAGAGTGAAGGTAACATTTTCAGGGATAAGTATTCTTGATAATAAGTTATGACATAAACACACAAGGATATATATATATATATATATATATATAGATATAACTCACAGAAAAATAATAGTTTGGAAAAGTCATGATACATGATGATAATAGTATCTTCGCTATAAATACATCTATGAAAAAAAAGTATGATTTGTTTTGTATGATGAGAGTTGTGACATAAGAAATCCATACCCAAAGAATCAACATTCCTCTTTGTCATCAATTTTTTTAAGCCCTTCCCTTTAATTATCTTTATTGGCTTGATCTCTAAGTAGTATTACAACAATTTAGTGATCCACTTACATCTTCTTCCATCGATATCAAGTTGAATTAAAATACCTTTAACTACGTTGTTAGGGACAAAATATTTAACATGAGAAAGCAAAATATATACTCTAAAATCATTAAATGTCTAACAAGTGCAAATGCATAATTCTCCATGATATTGTACTTCAATTTTGCATCCCTAGAAAGGAAATAGGTTGCTCTTGTTTGTCACTATTTTTCTTTAGTAATACTCTGGAAATGGTATGTTTATATGAAAAGGAAAAGACCAGAAATTCCTTTGAGAAATATTTACCTATTATAACATGTGCATGTGTTAATACATGCTTAATTCCATCAAATACTTCTCTAGTTGAAACTTCACACTTAATTTTCTTGTCCTCCTTTAGCATATTGGCAATTTCCTTTACAACTTCTGCAAAATTCAGAACAAAACTCATTAGAAAATTAACTTTACCAACGAAAGACTATATATACTTTTTACTTATGGGAAGTTCTAGCCTTTTTATCACTGCAACTCTATCTAGATTGATTCTAATTCCCTTTTTAGAAACTATGTGACCTAATAAGCTACCCTCCTGCATAGTGGAGTTTCACCTCTTCAGATTGAGAGAGATGACAAAATTTCTACACTTTAGAAAGACTTGTCTTAGATGTTTTAGGTGATCCAAATATGATGGTGAGATAATTTTTATGTCATCCTGATAAACCACTACACACCTATATTTTTCTTCCATGAATGTTATGTCCATTTCCCTTTGGAATGTTGCTCTAACATTCATCATCCCAAAAAGCATTTTAGAGTACATGAAGGTGCCCCATGGCATAATGAATGTTGTCTTGTATTCAACCTTTGAATTCACCATTATTTGGTTATATCCAGAAAAACCGTCAAGAATAAAAATACACTCACACCCAACTACTTTCTGCAATATATATTCCACCTTGGGCAGTGAATAATTGTCTTTCAAAGAAACCTTATTAAAATTTCTTAAATCTATAGAACATCCAATTTATCCACTCTTTTTTTCTAAACATAACCATATTGGCAATCCAAATAGAAAATATTAATAGTACAATAATCTTAGCAGCAAGTAATCTCTTAACTTCCTTGTCTATCAATGGAAGCAACATTGGATTAATCCTTTTGAGCTTCTACTTTAATGGTTTCTCATTTTCTCTGAGTGGGATAGTGTATTGAATGATTACTTTATGATAAACCTTTAAATCTTCATACCTCCAAGAAAAAAAACCTAAAACCTCTTTCAATAATTCTGCATATTGTTTCTTTTCTTTAGTTTCCAAAGAATCGGAAACCTTACCTACCTTAGTGTCTTCCTTTTCTCCCAAATTGTAATCCTCCAACTAATTATCACTTGGTATAATTCTATGTTTTACACCTACATCATTGTTGTCAAACAACCTTTCTAGAAGGACCAAACCTTTGGGAATAAAATTGTTTCTTAGCTGAATAATTTATTGCCCAACTATAGAATTCATAAAAAAAAATCATTCTACGTTCCAATTTTGTTACTCATCTTCATTTTGATCAATGGGGGTGTTTGCAAATTCATTGGTCATATCTAATATTCCCTAGATTTGTTAATCATGCTAAAAAACCTATCAATGTGTGATGTTGTCAGGGATGGAGGGACTATGCCTTACATTAATATCATATTTTATATTTGGATAAATTGGAATTCTTAAATAACTAACAACAATAGATAGGGAGTCATTTATACCATTTTATTCTCTAGAAACAACAAAATTTTATGTTTTGAAAAGAAATTGTCAAACATATCCCATACCTTATTTTTATAAGTTGTTATGAAACCAGCTCACAAAAATATAGAAAGGATAGATCAACACCTTGGAAATAAGCCTCTTCGAGGGGGCAACCTCCTTTACATTACACAAATGAACAATTCTTGGATGATACAAATTTAAAGACATCCTTTCTATATATAGGAGTCTAAGGGGTCATAATACAATAAGAGATGTCATAACAAGAAGAATGTAATTGCATAATAATAACAATAGTGGGCTTCTATGGGGCACAATAAAAATATATGGGGACTACATGGGAACAACAATGTAATAATGGGGTTGCACTAATAACAATAAGGGGTTACACTAGTAGTATAGGTACCTAACATGCCTCTCCCCTTCAAAAAGTGTTGTCCTTAATGCTTAAGTAGTTTTTTATGCTTCTATATAAAATTATTGTCCTCCCATGTGGAATCTTCAGCGGGTAAATTCTTCCACTTGATGAGATACTCTGAAATTGATCGATTTCTTAGTTGTCAAGTTCTTGTTTCTGTCACTTCTCCAGATTCGAAAATGACTTTTCCTTCCTCATCAAGTTCTGGCAATATTGTTTGAACTGGGATCTTCTGCAACTTTGAATGAGTTCCCACCCTTCTTCGGCATTATTCCATTCATCACTTGCTTCATTTATCGAATTTGGTTGGATAATAGAAATAGCACAAAACAATGCTTCCACATCCTCATCCTTTATTGAGAATGCTTCTACAACAACATTTTGCTTCTCTTTTTTGTAGATGATGTCAAAGTCATAACCCAACATATTTTTGACCCATTTTTTTTGTTCTTGTAAAGATAATATTTGTTGTAAAAATTATTTAATACTATCATGATCCATTTTCACCTTTAAGTGTCTTCCCATTAGGTAAGGACACCATTTCTTAAGTGCATGTAGTATTGCCAACATTTCCTTCTCATAAATAGCTTGCTTGAGATGTAGCCATAAAAATACCCAGTCGCCTACATCAAAACTTCTCCCACTGCGATGTTGATCTAGCTATTGTTTCATTCGATTGTGTACCAAAGTGGTGTTATCCTTTAAAAGTTGGAGAACTCGTTGTTGATGCTCAATTTGATCTTTCATTGCTTGAATCCTTTTCTTCTTGATATGTCCTTCTATCTTGAGAGTTTGAGGAGTGGTAATTTCTTCCAATGCATTACAAGATGTCGTCGGATTCATTTCTTGATTCTCGATGTGATCTTTCACTTCCTGAACATTTTTCTTCTCGATATGTCCTTCTATATTGAGAGTTTGAGGAGAGGTAATTCCAGCCAATGCATTATAAGATATGGTCTGCTTCATTTTTTCTTTCTCAATGTGATCTTTCACTTCTTGAACCTTTTTCTTCTTGATATGTCCTTCTATCTTGAGATTTTGAGGAGTGGTAATTCTTGCCAATGCTTTACAAGATATGGTCGGATTCATTTCTTCTTTCTTTGGGGTTGGTTCCTAGTGTATATCCTCTTCTTTTGATGTTTCTTGATCATTTTCTTCCTCGTCTTCATAATCTATGTAAAATAATTTATTCTCAACACACCTATGAAATTTATTGTATTTTCTATCACAATTCTAACAAAGCCCTTTTTCTCTTTTTTCTTCCAATTTTTGTGGTGTAAACCTTGTAGGCCGTGGAAGGCTATGAGGAAAAAACTTCCATAATTATAGCCGTGAGTGGTAGGATTCCTTGTTTCCATAATTTCACTTTCAATTTTTCTTGCCGATGTGAACGCCTTCTCCAATGAATTAGGTTCCCAAAGAAAAACGTCATGTTGAATGTTATCCTTTAAAGTCCCTATGAAGACATCAATCCTTTACTTCTCTGGAATATCATTTACCCTTATATTCAAATTTTGAAAGTCCTTAATGTGCTCTGCCATTGAACCCTTTTCTTTGAGATTTATCAATTGGCTAAAGAAGGTGTTACTCTTTGTATCCTCATAATGTGCTATCATTTCTTCCGTGAAAATTGACCAAGTGACAAGTGCTTTATGAGAACAAAGCCCTTTATATCATAAAAAAGGATTTGATTTTAAATATAAAGATGCAATATGTACCTTTTGTAACAGTCGCACCTCATGTATATCAAAATATTTCTCCATATGTAGTATCCAATTTACCGGATCCTTGCCCTGAAACTTCCTCATATCTCTTTTTCTTTATTTTAGGAGCTCGTTGTTGAATATGTTGTATCTCTAATATTTTGGATCTCCAAGGTCTGCAATTGTGACCTACAATATCCCTTTGTATCCTCTTTCCAATTCCATTAGTCTCATCGAAATTGAATTCTCCAAGAAAGTGTTATGCCCAACCTCCCAATATGACCTAATTATATACCTTTTCACTAGAGCGAACTTATATGAAGTTACACGTATCACTGTTTTAACCTTCAAACCTGCAACTGAGACACGGAATACTACAGGCTATCGTCTTTTAGAAACTTCTTACAAAAGTGAAATATGATGCTCATAGAGAAAGATATGATGATTTTCCCCAGGTCACATGTTTGGAATGTAATTCAGGAGTCTGTATAAAAGCTAACATCCTAAGATCATATGTCTGAAAATATAGCGAGGCAAGATCTGAAATTCGGAGATGAGGTTCAAAATGATTTAGGCTCAAATGGGGTTCAATTTAAGAGTCTGAGCCATCACAACAAAAATGTTATAGTGAAAATTCCACAATGGCCTATTTGAGATGGAATTCTGGAGCTTGCAAAAACCCTAAGTTCCTTGGATCATATCTCTGAAAATATAGCTAGAAAATATATGAAATTTGGACCCTATGTTCAAAACCATCTCAGCTAAAATGGGTTTCTTTTTTAGCTTCTGAAACTTCGTAGCAAAAAATCTATAGCGAAAACTCCACGATGACCTGTTGGGAGCAAAAAAACCCTAGAATCCAAAGCTCTGATACCAAATGTTATGAAACCAGCTCACAAAAAGATAGAAAAGATAGATCAATGCCTTACAAATAAGCGTCTTCAAGGGGAAAAACTCCTTTTCATTACACAAATGAACAATTCTTGGATGATACAAATGAAAAGACCTCCTTTCTATATATAGGAGTCTAAGGGGTCATAACACAATCAAAGCCAACATAAAAGTAATAATGTAACTGTACAATAATAACAATAGTGGGCTTCTATGGGGCACAATAATAACAATATGGGGACTACATGGGAACAACACTATAATAAGGAGGTTGCACTAATAACAATAAGGGGTTACACTAGTAGTATAGGGACCTAAAAAATCCCTCATCCTTGGATTTTTATTTTGATACGTACCCTTTCAGTTGCTTCACAAACAACTCAAAGTCTCTGAAGACATAAAACTTTTTTCTCTTTTTTTCTCTCAACAGATTTAATCTAATGTTTAGAGCATCATACTCTGCAATGTTGCTGGTGTATTCAAAATACAATTAGGAGTAAATGACTACTAAGGTTTGGTAGAGTGCTCCAGATACCTACCCTTGAACCATCTTTGCAAGTGAAACCATTAAAATTCATGTTCCATATCCCATTATCTTCAACAACCTGTACTTTTTCCTCCTGATCTTAATATTTAATTGGTTTTTGTTTCTGTTCTTCAAAGCACAAATCACTATAGAAAATTTGAGAACCAATATCAATGTCAACCACATAAACATTATGATTCTCTGGTTCATATTTGTTGCTTACCACATAGGCCATCTAAACCTCCATTTAAATTCTCCTTATTTCTCCAAACACTCGAATGGATGCATAAGACATACCCATCTGAAGGGTGTCTCCCAAATTAGCTAACCAAGACTGCAATAGTAGCATTCCAAACCTAGGTGGGATATCCATTACTACCACGTCCATAACAATACTTTTTGTAGGAATATGGGTCAAATATACCACAAGATCTTTAATACTAAGCACTTGACCTTTCTTGAATCAAAGGAGAACAAATATTTGTAAGCCATAGTAATATCAAGCCTTAAATTGTCCATGACTAATTTTGGCATCAAATTATGTAACGCTCCCAAATCAAGTGTTGCATTATGTAAAATCATGTCATGAATATTAAAGCTAATATAAAAGGGAGGAGCATCCTCACTGAAATTAGTAACATGAGGAACAAATAAGAAGGTAGGATGATCATCCTATATGTTTAATGAATCCCGAACAATAATGTTTATCTGATCGATGTTTGAACCATCACCATTGTAATGATTTGTTTCCTATACTTCTCATTCTTTAACAGTTTAGAAAACAAATTATAGGAAATTTCAACCTAAAAGTGGCCTCCTAAGGAAAAATAATAAAATAAGAGTTATGAATTTTGGAGGGAAAAGAAGAAAACTATTTTTTTGTATTGTATTTTTGGCTTATCTCCTTATAGGTTTACTCAAATATCAAGTGTATACACTCATTGGTGTGGAATTAAATTCTGCATCGAACGCGTACCCATTATGCATACTTTTCAGAACACTTACATTGATAAAAATTAAAGATACGTTAATAAAGCATGTTATATTTTATCAATGTGGATGTTCTTAAAAGTATGCATAATGGGTACTCATTGGATGCGGAATTTCGTTATGCATCCAGTAAGTGTCTACACTTGAGATTTGAGTAAACCTATAAGGAGATAAGCCAAAAATACAATTAAAAAAAGGCAATTTTCTTTATTTTCCCTCCAAAATACATGTACCTCTTTTTAAATTTATATTATTTTGATTGGTTTACATATTATGTACGTGAAAATTTCATGCGCACTTTCAAGACAAAATTACCTCTAATGAGGATGGAAATTTTGATCTTACCAATTTCATTCTCTAAATTGAATGACACCTAGGCCTTTTCCAACTCCTTTGATGAGCACCAATATTGCAGCAAGAATGCTGCAACTCCTGGGGTTACCAACTTTACTTTATCAACCTGGGGTTCGTACAAACTTGGAGGTGACAGTGTTGTATACACAAGTTAAAGTGATGGTTCTTCCTTTTGTCACTGTTTAGCTGGCGAGAAATACCACTAGGGTTTTCAAGCCAGACTTCTATGGATTCAGAAGAAGCTTGATTACTAATAAAGAAAGAGAAATCTCCTCTAGGAGAAAGCTTGTCTACTGCAATAATAAAAAAGATTGAAATCCAATGCTAGAACACACCATTTCCTAACTAAATACTGAGAAATTATGCTTTACAAGAATGCCAAGCTAACATGTATGAAATTCTACATTCCTAAGAATGGAAGTTCAAAACATGAAACATTAATACTGTGCATGTAAATGACTAAAATAAATCTGTTTTTTTCTTTTTGTTCTCTTTATGGAAAAACAAGTGTGAAAGCTAATATCCTTTGGTGATGTGGCAGGTGGCTTATGGATGTTTGTGGATGATTGGAAGGTTTGGGAGACCTTGAGGTGACCTTTTGTGGCTTCATGGAGGTTTTCCCTCAATTCGGCCTCAAAACAGGCCACTACAAGAAAACCTACACCATCTCCTAAACACCTACAGGGTTCCCTGTATTTCTAGAGGATACATCCGAGAGAAAAGCAATGGGTGTTGAAGGGGATGGGAGGCCTAGGGAGGGTTGTTAGTGGGTGAAATGGAGTGATAAAATGCTTAGGATTATTCAGAACTCAAAACCAAGGTTGGGAGATGGTTGGATTTGCTCAACATGCTTGGAGAAGTTTCCATGTAAAATGATAAAATTGGTGAAGGTATTAGTGAAAGCAAGGAATGATTATGGATGGATGAATTTGGAAGGTGGTTGCCTACTATGAGATATTTCTCTACTTCTGAAACACTTTCTCTACATCAAACAATGATATTTGCCAAAAAAAATTATGTAAACAAGAAGAATTTCACTAAGCTAAAAAAACAGAGTTTAATGGGCTAGTTGTCTACTTCATGCATGAGGGAAATTGCATATTAAAATGGAATCATTGATGAGATCTACTATAAGACTGAAAATGGAGGAAATGGTAATTAAATACTACACTTGCAAACTAATCAAATGCTAGTTCAAGTATAGTAAACTCTAAATTCTATGAGAAAGTATAAATATGTCTTTTTGGGGCTGCATAGGGGTCCTTTCCTAAAATCATGATCCCTGAAGGAAGAAGTGAGGTAAAGACACATGTTGATGGATTTTTGGTGTTCCTTTTATCCCTTCTAACCAATTTCTAAAGTAAAGCATAAAGGGAAGAAAATAATAAACAAACTAATCAAGTCTACACTACTTGCAATGAAATACTTCTAAGGACAATTTAACCATAAATCTACCAATCTAATCTAATAATATAGATACATGAAGAGGATCCTTTGCTGCTATGGTTGGGACCTAATCGATGAGCTTCAACCCTCTGAGTTAATTCAATGATGGATCAAGAAAAAGCTCATTCTCATTATCAAAGCAAAAAATTACATAGCAATGTCTTCCACAAGTATGGAGCTCGAAAATAACTAGAGTTTTTTTACAACAAAAATTTGAATCCTAATGAGGCTCTAGGCCTCTTTATTTATACAATTGAAGTCCCTAGCGGCTTCCTTAAATCTAGGCAGGCTCGGATCCCAACTCAAGATGAACTTTCTCTTTGACTATCACTTTCTTGGTTGCCTTTTGATCTTCATGACTGGGCTGCTTGTACTCCAAGCTGGTGTGATTTATGGAGGAACATTCGAATGAGGGAGGAGTAAATAAGGAGGATTTACCTCCTACTATCTCTCTTCCTTGTCCCATTCGAGTTTTAGCCATTAATTTTGCCAAAATTCCCTGATTTTCTCTCACAAACCTATATTCAATGCATGTTATTCCACTAGGCATAATATCTCACTTTAACTCATCTCATTAAGAAAAATATAATCAAAACATGTAATAAGTTGTGAGAAGTGTCAATTTGACTAATCTAGGAGGTGAATGAAGGTCCATATAGTTACCCAATGATTAGGCTCATCATCAACCCCCTGCTGAAAGTATTGCTCATCCTCTGAGCAACGCAATCAATATCCATGTCTTTCATAGCTCTAGTGGCATCCCTAACATCCCTTGCTTCTGTTCTGGTTTCCTCTTTTTGTGCATAGAATCCTACGATCCTTTCTACCTCCTTCCACTGATTTCTTTCTTCCTCTTCCTTCCTTCCTTCTAACATCCCCAAGAGTAGTGGTGGACTGAGTCTTAAGCCAATCCAATTGACTTTGAGCCTTTGGATGGTTTGTTCATACATGGGTGTCTTATTGAGTGCCTCTCTCATCCTTTGAGGAGAATGGTACTCTCTGATCTTCGAACTATATGGCAAAGTATTCCATCTCCTTTGGAAATATTGCATGTTGTCATCCCCTAACAGTGTGAACATATCCTCAAAATGTGTAGTTGCTTGCTTTTGGGCAGCAAGATACGTGGGTACAAGTTGAGGATCATTTGAAATTAAATTATGCGTGATGATGATAACCATTGGATTTGACTGCTTAGCTCTTATCATGAGAACCTTTGTTTATTCCATTGATGATATCTTCTTCATTTCTGCAACCATTGCTTCCTCATGTTTTACCCATGATGCCAAAGCCATCAATTGTAAATCCCCTAGCTTTTCATTAGCATCCCATACATTCATATCTGTGAAGGCCATGTTATGCAAGTAGAACTAAAAAATCTTAGCCCTGTCTTCTAATGTGCTTTGATCACAAAGATCAATGAACTATCTATAATCCTGGAATGTCATAGTGCCTCTCTATGCTAGGGTCTTGATTTGGAACTGCAGCCACTGTTCCTTAAGGTATAATGTGTTATGAAACAAGCTCACAAAAAGATAGAAAATATAGATAAACAACTTCAAAATAATCCTCTTCGAGGGGACAACCTCCTTTACATTACAAAAATGAATAATTCTTGGATGATTCAAATGAAAAAACCTCCTTTCTATATATAGGAGTCTAAGGGGTCACAATATAACCAAGACGACCTAACAATAATAATATAAAGGCACAAAATTAACAATAGTGGGATTCTATGGGGCACAATAATAACAATATGGGGACAATAGGGGAACAAAAATAACAATAAGGGATAAAATGACAATAGTAATGGGTGAATCACTAGTATTATAGGGACCTAACATGCCCTTCTCCTTCAAAAATGTGTTGTCCTCAATGCTTGAGTAGTTCTGGATGCTTCTGTATAAAATTCTCATACTCCCATGTGGAATCTTCAATGAGTAAGTTCTTCCACTTGATCATATACTTTGAAGTTTATCGATTTCATAGCTGTCGAGTTCTTGCTTCTTTGACTGCTTCAGGTTCCGATATTATTTTTCCTTCATCACCAAGTTCTAGCAATATTGTTTGAAATGGAAGCTTCTCACCTATAACCTTTGTTAAGCATGAAACATGGAAAGTTGGGTGCACTCGAGAAGCTGCAGGAAGCTCCAATTTGTATGCCATAGTACCTAGCTTTTGCAACGCCTTGTATGAACCATAATAATTTGGTGACAATTTATTATCCTTCTTAGCTTGCTTGAGGTACATTTGTTTATATGGTTGTAGCCATAGGAATACCCAATCACCTACATCAAAACTTCTTTCGCTGCAATGTTGATTTGCCTGCTAGTTCATTCTATTATGCACCAAGGTGAGGTTATCCTTTAAGAGTTAGAGAACTTGTTGCTGATGCTTTCTGTGATCTTCCACTGCTTGAACCTTAGAGTTTTCTCTTAAATATGATGTGATGGATGGTGGATGATATCCATAAAGTGCCATAAATGGTGTCATTTTTGTTGCAGTATGGAAGGAAGCATTATACCACCATTCAGCTAGAGGCAACCATTTGACCCATTATGTTTATATATCACATACAAAGCAATGAAGATATCCTTCCAAAAATTTGTTTACTATCTCAGTTTGCCCATAAGATTGAGAATAATAAGATGAGCTATGAGCTAACCGAGTACCAAGACAAGAAAATATTTCTGTCCAAAAATTTCCAATGAAAATGGGATCTCTGTCACTTACAATAATCTTTGGGTTTCCATGTAGCTTTTGAATTATTTCCACAAATTCAGTATAAAATGTACTCACCTTAAATGGATGAGATAATGCACAAAATTGTGCATACTTGGTAAGTCTTTCAACTACCACCATGATAACACTCTTTCCTCTAGACTTGGGTAAACCTATGATAAAATGCATTGAAACATCCTCCCAATGTTGGCTTCGAATGGATAAAAGTTGTAATAGCCCTGGGGTCTTAATTGTTTCAACTTTATTTTGTTGGCAAACCAAACATTCCGCCACAAACTTTTGAATATCCAATTTAAGGCCATCCAAAAAAATTCCTTCTTAACCCTGTGGTAGGTTCTTAATAATCTTGAGTGCCCTCCTAAGGGAGAGGTGTGCAATTCACTAAGAATCTTTTCTTTGATTTGTGAATTATTACATAGGTATAACTAATCCTTGTACCATAATAAAGCATTTTTCCAACTAAATATCTTGTTGTATCTTTTTAATGAGTGCCCACACTTCCTCATCATTCTTCCATACATCCCTTGCTTCGTGTATCCAATTTGGTTGGATAATAGAAATGGCACAAAGAAATGCTTCCACATCCCCATCCTTTCTTGAGAGTGCATCTGCCACAACATTTTGCTACCCTTTTTTGTAGATGATTTCAAACTCATAGCCCAACATCTTTGTGACCCATTTTTGCTACTCTTCTAAAGATAATCTTTGTTCTAAAAAGTATTCAAGACTATCTTGATCTGTTTTTACCTTGAAGTTTCTTCCCATTAGGTAGGGTCGCCATTTCTTAAGTGCATGTAGTATTGCCAACATTTCCTTTTCATAAATAGCTTTCTGTAAATTCTTTCCTTTGATTTGATGACTTTAGAAAGCAATGGGTCTTTCTTCTTGCATTAAAAAAACACCAATTCCATTTCCTGAGGCATCACATTCCACAATAAAGGTTTTTGTGAAGTCCGGTGTAGGTAAGACTGGTGCTTGGCACATTTCCTCTTTAAGATGCTCAAAGGCCTTTGTTGCTTCTGGAGTCCATGGGAATGCATATTTCTTCAATAATGTTGTTAGAGGTGCTACTATTCTCCCATAATTCTTAACAAACTTGCGATAATACCATGTCAACCTGTGAAATCCTCATAGATGCTTTATGGATGTGGGGATTTTCCATTCCTTAATTATTTTAATTTTGGTAGGGTCTACCTTAACACCTTCATGAGATAGAATATGACCTAGATATTCCACCTCTTATACTCCAAAGAAACATTTGGAGATTTTTGCATATAATTGTTTCTCCTCCAATAGTTTGAGCACCATGTCAACATGTTGGACATGATCCTTCCAAGACTTGTTGTAGATTAGTATATCATCAAAAAATACTAACACAAATTTTCTAAGGAAGGGTTTAAAAATGGAATTCATCAAACCTTGAAATGTAGAAGGTTCATTAGCAAGGCCAAAATGCATGACCAAAAATTCATAATGACCCTCATGAGTTCTAAATGTTGTTTTTGGAATGTCTTCAATCTTCATTCTGATTTGATGATATCTTGAATGAAGATCCAACTTGGTGAAGTAAATTGATCCATGCAATTCATCCAATAATTCATCAATGACATGAATGGGAAATTTATCTTTAATAATGAGCTTTTTGAGCTCCCTATAATCTGGACACAGGTGCCATGATCCATCCTTCTTGTGAACCAATACTACTAGAGTAGAGAAAGAACTTTGACTAGGTTAAGTTATACTAGCCTCTAGAATTTCTATAACCATACGTTCAAATTCACTCTTTTGGACATAGGGATATATGTAAGGCCTGATGTTTAGCGGAACACTTCCCGGAATCAAATTGATAGCATGATCATGATCATGAATAGGTGGGATACCTTTCAGAGTCTCAAATACCTTGGAATGATTGTCCAATGCTTTTTGGAGATCTGTAGAAATGGATAATTTCGATGTGGGAACCTCTAGTGAACATAATTGTGCAATTATGCCTCATTGTTATTGCTTTAGAAGCTTTTTAATTCTGTTAGAGATGATTATATTTCTCAGTTTCCCTGCGATACCCTTTAATTCATCTTCCTTTCCTTCTGAAGAGAATTTCATGAAAATTTCTTGAAAATTATAATAGTGGAAGCTATAAAAAGCTTCCCAACAACCCTCTTAAGAAGATTTCTAGGACTGTGGCTCTTGCCATCAAGTCCAGTAGCTCAGTGAGTTCCCTTTGCCATAAACTCATCGAGAATAGTCCCATTACTCCAAGGATTTATGGGCTTCCAAAGATTCATAAGGATGGGGCTCCCCTAAGGCCCATTGTCAATACCATTGGTGGTCCTACCTACCTTTTGGCTAAGTTCCTTGCCTTGAAGCTTAAACCCTTAGTTGGCCATACAGAGTCTTTCATCAAAGACTCTGCATCCTTTGTTGAAGAACTCAAGAGCATAAAGCTTGATGCTGGGGACATTCTTGTTAGTTTTGATGTAGTCTCCCTTTACACTTGCATCCCGATAAAGGAGGCTATGGAGGTGATCAACCGTCTCACGGATCTTGATACCGCTCAGTTAGTTGAGATTTGTCTCACTTCCACTTTTTTCAGTTTTGAGGGCATGTTCTTTGAGCAAACCTGTGGTGTTGCCATGGGCTCACCCCTATCCCCAGTTGTTGCTAATATTTTTATGGAAGATTTTGAATCCAAGGCTTTGGCCTCGGCCCGTCTCCTACCCAAGCTCTGGAAAAGATATGTAGATGACACTAATGTCATCTGGTCTCATGGTCAAGAGGAGTTAGATCTCTTCTTCAATCATCTCAACAGTCAATCCCCCGCCATTAAGTTCACCATGGAACAAGAAGTAGATGGTTGCCTCCCTTTCCTTGATATTCTTATTTCAAGGAAAATGGACGGTTCCCTCTCCCACCAAGTGTTTCGGAAGAAAACCCATACTGAGCAGTATTTTCATGCCAGTTCCCATCATTTCATTCTCAACACCTTTGCTACACGCGTCCTAAGGATCTCTGATGAAAAGAGCTTCGATGAAGAGAAATCCCACCTCCTTAATGTCTTTGTTGAGAATGATTATAGTAGACACCTTGGTCAGAAGGGTTTCCTTAAAGCCTCCAAAAATGCAGTAGTTAAAAAAGAACCTAAAGATAGAATCCCAGGGGTCCATCTACCTTATGTCCAAGGGACCACTGATAAGATTGCTAGGATTCTTAAGAAACATAATGTTCCCTCGACCTTTAGACCCCTTAACACCATTCGTAAATCCCTCCCATCTATGAAGGATCCTGTCGAGTCTAAGGACATGAAGGGTGTTTATATTATTCATTGTTCCTATGGGACCCCCTACATTGGTGAGACTGGACGCTCTATTAATCAAATAATTAATGAGCATGAAGCTGACCTAAAACATCAGAGAACCAAGTCTTCCGCACTAGCGGAGCATGCGGAGAAGACCAAACATCATGTTCGTATTGACGAGGCCCAGGTTATTCCTAAGGTTGAGCAGTTACATCATTGTAAATATTGGGAAGCCCTTGAGATCTAAAAAATATCAAGCAATCTCAATAGAGATGACGGTTGGAAGATCAACAGTTGTTGGATCCATGCCCTCTCTTCCTAGTAGTTTCTTCCACTCCCTGTATTAATGACTTGTTCTAGATTTCTATAATTTACCCCTTATTATCCTTTAACCTGCTTTCTTTATCCTTAACTCTTTGATTTTTTAATCTCCCTCAATGTTTGTTCCTTATATTCAGGATTTGGTCCTTTTCCATACTATCTAAAGGATTTATAATATCTAGTTTAAGATATTTTATTAATTAGTTAACCAAACCATTGATAATATTATTATTATTATAACATTATTATAATATAATAACACTATTTTATTAATTAATATTACTTTATTCTAAATCCTTACATTTACTAATATCCCTAGATATTTTAATATTGGAATAATAATATATCTAATAATATAATAATTATTATTATATTAATAATCAATATTATTATAATTAATATTAAATCCTAACTATCTAAAGGAATTAAATTATCGAGTATAAATTTTTTTATTAGTTAGTTAACCAAACCCTTAATAATAATAATACTATTATTATAACATTATTATAATAATTCTTACATTTACTAATATCCATAGATCTATTAATATTTTAATAATAATATAACTACTAATATATTAATAATTATTATATTAATAATCAATAGTTAATGTTAAATCCTTACACACTAATCTATTAGTGTTTTACTAATAAATTCATATTAAATAGTTACCCTAGCGATTAATAATTCTATTATAATAATATAATATTAATATTATTCAATTACTAATAATACAAGTTAACAATTTTATCATATTCCCTAGATTTTTGACTCATAATTGGTTAACTTTTTACTTAAAATAAAAATTAAAATAAGATTCTTTTTAACATAATAATATTATTTTAATTAAATAGTCAAATATAGTCATTTCTGGATCAATTATAGCCATTTCCCCAGTCCACTCTAATATAGCCCTTTTTTAGTTAAACCTAGCTGTTGGAAGGTCTGCTCTCCCTATTTAATATGTAGCCATGATCTGATACTTCAACTTGTCCTGACGATGAACCACACTCATTGGTTTGAAACATGTCGACAAATGTATTATCATGTGATTTACGCCGAAAAACTTTTCGTAAATTTAATGTGGATCACAGAAGTCTCAATTCAACAATTAAAAGCTATTATACCAAAGGATTGTAGCCATTGGACTCCTAATACAACATCAGCACCACCCATTGGAATGGAAAGCATTGGGCTATTCAATACATATTCTCCCATGGATAGCTTGATATTATGGCACTCTCTTGAGCAATTTATGGTTCCTCGACTTCCAACCATCACTTGACACTCTGGTGCTCGATATAGGAAGCAATTCATGTCCTTCTCTTTTTTAAAATGAATAAAATTATGGGTACTTCCTAAATCAATCAACACTATTACCTTTTTCTTCTTGATATGCCCTTCTATCCTTATAGTTTGAGCAGTGGTAATTCTAGCCAATGCATTACAGGATATGGTTGGATTCATTTCTTATTTTTCTAGGGTTTGTTCATGGTGTATATCCTCTTCTTTTAATGTTTCTTGTTCCTTTTCTTCCCCCTCTTCACAATCTATGTAAAATGATTTCTTCTCGACACACTTATGACCTTTAGTGTATTTGCTATCACAACTGTAACGAAACCCCTTTGCTCTTTTTTCTTCCAATTTTTGTGGTGTCAACCTTGTAGGTTGTGGATGGCTAGGGGTAGCAACACTTCCATCTTTATGATTGTGAGTGGCAGGCTTCCTTGTTGCCACAATTTTCCTTTCCATTTTTATTGCCAACCCGAATTCCTTCTCCAATCAATCTAGTTCCCAAAGGCGCACCTCATGTTGGATGTTATCTTTTAAAGTCCCTATGAACACATCAATCCTATGCTCCTCTATAATATCTTTTACTCGTATATTCAATTTTTTGAAGTCCTCAATGTGCTCAATCATTTAACCCTTTCATTTCAGATTTACTAATTGGCTAAAAAAAGTGTTACTTTTTGTATCATCATAATTTGTTATCATCTCATTCGTAAAAATAGCCCAAGTGACAATTTGTTTACAAGAGAAAAGCAATTGATACCATACAAACTATTTTGGTTCCAAATATAAAGTTACAATGCATACCTTTTGTGTGTTTTGCACATTATAGAGATGGAAAAATTACTCAATTTGTAGTATCCATGCTCTGGGATCCGTGCCATGAAACTTCCCCATATAGATCTTTGGAACATGGTGGTTCTTCGATCCAATGTTAGAGTCTATGAAATCATGATTAACATTTATTTTATTCTCATCATGAGTTTCCTTTACTACCCTTTCACCATTAGTAAGCATTTCTTGTAGAAACTTTGTCAAATATGTATTCAAATCTTCCATGCCTTTCTTTAAATCATCCACCTTAGATTCCACGCCCTCCATTTTAGCTTCCACACCATCCATATTAGCTTCCACACCATCCATCTCAGCTTCCATGTCATTCATCTTAGTTTCTATGCCTTTCTTTAAACCATCCATCTTAGCATCTGTTATGTTTTGTGCAAGTGACATTTTTTGCACTTGGTCTCATAATTTTGATATATCATGTTGCATTTCTTCCTCTTCTTCATCGGTCATGCTAGAGATTTCAGGTTGCTTACTACGTATTTCCATTTTATTTCTTCGGGGCATCAATTACCAACAATAATGCTTCACTATGCCCTTTGAATTCCTTCAAACTATTTTTTCAAACCAAGCGTATGCAAATTTTTTTAAAAAACTAAACACTTTTTTTCACTTTGTAGGAGCTTGATATTAAATCTGATGTATTTCTGTAATTTTGGATCTCCAACATCTGATATTTCTTCCTTCGGTAACCCACTGAGTAATATTTCCAACATTGTAAGTCCGATGAAGATTGGATTCTCCAATGAAGAGTTATGCCAAATCTCCCACGATGACCTGATTATAGACTTGTTTAGTAGAGAAAACTTGTACAACATGTCGTGGGTCACTGTTTCAACCTTAGGTTCTGAAAATAGTACCCAAAACACTACAGTCCGTCCTCTTTCTGTAACGTCTTACGAAAATTCAATTTTATGCTGAGAGTGAAAGTTATGACGATTTTCCCAATGTGACCTATTTGGAATGTAATTCGGGCTTATGCAAAAACCCTAACTTCCTCAGATTATATCTCCAAAAATATAGTGAGTCGGGATCTGAAATTTGGAGCTAAGGTTCAGACCGATGTCTTCTCAAATGGGTTTTGTTTTTAGCTTCTGAAACTTTGTAGTGAAAGCATTATAGTGAAAATTCCACGATGTCTTGCTTTAGATGAAATTATGAAGCTTACAAAAACCATAACTTCCTCAGGTCATATCGCCACAAATATAGTGAGACAATATATGAAATTTAGACCCAAGGTTTAAGGAAATTTTCATCTAAAATGGGTTTTTTTTCACTTCTAAAACATCACAGAAAAAAAACTTATAGTGAAAATTCCACGATGACCTATTTAGAGCAGCAAAACCCTAGAATCCAAAGCTTTGATACCAAATGTTATGAAACCAACTCACAAAAAGATATAAAATATAGATAAACGCCTTCAAAATAAGCCTCTTCGAGGGGGAAACCTCCTTTACATTACACAAATGAATAATTCTTGGATGATTCAAATTACAAAACCTCCTTTCTATATATAGGAGTCTAAGGGGTCACAATATAACCAAGTTGACCTAACAATAATAATATAAAGGCACAAAAGTAACAATAGTGGGATTCTATTGGGCATAATAATAACAATATGGGGACAATAGGGCAGAACAATACTAATAATAAGGGATACAACAAAAATAGTATTGGGGGAATCACTAGTATTATGGGTACCTAACATAATGCATAGGACTTAGTTGGCATCCTACATTGGATTTCTTCCAAAGATAGACTGACCATGGATGCCAATTGATTCTCTCTTTGTTGTAGTTGTCCTTTCAACCATGCATTTTCTTCCTCCAACTGATTTTTTATTATGGCCTCTCTATCCCGCAGGCTACTTAGTTCTCTACCCATCTCTTTGAGCTTATCCTCCATGTGACGAATGTCCTCCACTCCCTTGGACTTGGTAATCTGCATCCATCTATGTGTTCTATTTCTTTCTTTCTCAAGCTCAGAGAATAATGGGATCACAATTTTGTGTGGAATGAGCCTTCCCTTTTCAATATATCAGTGCTAGGAGTCAATGTTAGTTTTAGGACTAGGTTCCCTTACCTCTAGGTCCTCTCTCTTCGTTTCTTGCTATATACGTCCTTTCTTATCCAATTTCTGAGTTTCCTGTATCTATAGCAGAGCTTCTTGCGGGACTACCTCTGCTTACTATAGGTCCTACTATGTATCATGTAGGATGTCTATTCCTTTAGATGAGGTAGATCTAGTTAAAGGCCTTCTCTCATAAGTGAAACGATACTTAGGGGAGGTATGTAATGAGGATCATTCTCCTTGAGTTTTTAGAAGAAGATTCATCTTCTCTTGCTATTTAGGTGAGTCCTCAATAACAATGGGAACCATGGTTGGAGTTTGAGGTTTTCCTTGCCTTATCTTTGTACTTTTTCTTGTTCTCAAGTATAAGGCGGTTTTCCTCTGTCTTTTGCATTTTTGTTCGATAGGGGTGCTAAGGGTAGTGAGGGCAGTTGTTGCCTCTTTCTCAGTGGGTTCTGTAGATACCTTGGGTGATTCCTCCTTTTCTTCTGGCTCCTATTTTCCATTTCCTTTTTAACTATTGTCTTTCTCCTCTTCTTCTCCCTCTACATCCTCATATTGTTTATCAATTTCCTCCTTGACATCTGCCTCTGTTTCTTCATCACCTTCCTTCTTTTTCTCTTTCTTTTCCTCCTCATCTATTTCCTCTTCATCCCTCTTTGGTTCTTCTTCATCTGTTTTAGTCTCTTCTTCATCCTTTTCACTAACAATAGGGCTAATATCATATTTGAGGGCTTTCATATCCTCCTTTATCTCCATGTCTCTGAAAATTTCCCATTGGATAGGAATTATGAGGTTTTGGAGGGCATCTTCTATGATGATTCAAATTAACCCATGGTGGGCTAACTATTGGTAGTTTCCTTCCTGCACCTTTAAGCTCATATCTATTAGTGATTGCAAATGGAAGTATGATATGCTGACCATGTGGTGAGGAGGTGTTTCTGCTCCAAACCTCAATTCTTGAAGAAGCCTAAAGTGATATCCATATACCACACTATACCTACCTTCACATGATATGTATTTTATAAGATGGTATCTTACCACATTCCACTGGTATGGTAGGCTTTCTCTCCTCACTCCATTTTTGTCTTCAATGGGCTCCTCTCCCTCTAGAAAAAATTTCTTCTTGGCATTTTGGTTGTTTCCCTTCTCTTCCTTTCTCCCAAGCACTCCTAAGCAAAGTGTGGTAATTCTACTTATGAGTTCAAGGGTGAGCTCCATGGAGAGGCCTCTCACCATAACAATGGCATGGGCTCTGGTCAGTGGAATGAGGGAGAGAGAAAAATCTCTGGCTACTTCATCATCGTACCCACTCAATTTCACAAAGTACCCTATCGAATTATGCCTTGGGAATATTTCTAGCACAGGAGGGTGTTGGTGAATCCTTACAGTGTTAATGGGCTACCTTCTATTATTCCCCCCCTGTCATTTTGTTTGGTGAATTTGAGGAGCAGAGATGTATGATAAAAAATTTTAATGAAGGAGGAAATGGGACTGAAATTTCCGTGGATACAATTCCCTTATACAACTATCAATTTCAATCAAAATAGGATATTTTTCGATTTTTTTTACTTGGAAAAATGGAAGGAAATGTAGAGCCTACCTCCTCATAGTGCTTGTTCTAGCCAACCATGTGTTTCACCCTCTGAAATTTCTCTCTGACAATCCTATAGACTACGTGATTGTATCTTGTAGGATTCTTGTGTGATCCTGTATAATTTCCTGTAGGATCCTATAGGAAGTCCTACACAAGAAAAAATCGAGTTTTCCTCTCCTGTAGGTTTCTTGGGGATGAGAGTGACTTTCCTAGAGTGAGCCTCGAGAAGATGAATGCATGAGTGCATGGGGATCAACATTTATTTTCTCTTATGGTCAAGTTGAGTGAGTTGGTGTGTTGGCAGTCGAGGTAGGAATTTCTATTTTTGGACCATTGGTCCCCATGACCACATCATCATTCCCCTCATCTCATAATCAACTCCCACTTTGGGCATCCGTAGTCTCAACTACGTCTAACCTCATTCTCCTTTTCTTTGACTTGATTGTTGCCACGTGTGTGAGGACTAATTTTTTTGTCATCATTGACTAAACGAAGATGGCCAAGTTATCTAACCACCTTTCGCTTATAAACCAACTTGTTCAAAACCTTTACATCTTTTGATTACATTATGAAAATGAGAGAGCGAAGTGAGATACTTACCTGTGGTAATAGTACCTTTCTACAGTTTGTTGAAGAAATGATGTTTTTGTTGTATGTTGGCTGCATGCGATCTCTCCTTCTTCTTTTTTTCTTTTTTATTTTATTTTATTGTCCTTTGATGATTTCCTTGATGTGTAGGTACCTGGTGTTGAAGATTATTGTCTTTTTATTGGTCTGGAGCTTCTTCTACCCTGGATCTACATGCTGGAAACTTTTTACAACGTATTATTTTTATTCTGTTGGATACATTGCTGTAGGATTTCCTACAGGATGTCCTATAGCTGCTTCTCCCTTAGAATTTTTAATCATTTCTACTGTTGTGACCTAAGCATGATGAACATGGATAGAGAGGAGGTCTAGGGGTGTGTGAATAATGAGAAATAACCTTCAAGTGTTGTTCCCCTTTGCTCTCTGTCTCATTTTATCTCTGTTTTCTTTCTTGAAGACTATATTTTTTTATTTTTTTTTTGAAAACTCATTTTCTTTTAAAGATGAATGTAGGGGTGATCAAGGTGGAGAGAGGAATGGTAATGAAGTGGTGATGTAGGGATTTTTTTTTACATGGGCAGGTCATTTCCTTACCCTAGGGTTACTTCCTTTAGGATTCCAAAGCCATTTTAATTCGTACAAGATCATCTTGTAGGTTTTCAAGGGATCTTGTAGGTTTACAGGGAATCCTGTAGAAAACATAGTACCCTTGCAAACTAAGACAAATGAGTGGAAAAATGACAGGAATGGTGGAATGATGAAGGATAATGAATGGAGAAATAAAAATATGAGTGGAATAGGTCCCTTTTGATTCTCATTTCATCTCTGATCATCCTCCTACTGACGTGCAAACAATTTTTCATGATTTTTCTTTTCTCTCTTTTTTTTTTGGAAACAACAAGTCTGCTTCCAAGAGGTTTTCATCCTAGTTTCTTGCCCCGGCTGCCTCAAGAAAGGTTTTCACCCAGATATCTTTTTATTTTATCTTTTATTTTTTTGACACCATTCGGCCGCCTAATAGGTTTTAAAGCCAATAGTGGGACTAAAGTGCCTCATCGAGGTTTTCACTTGAGTCTCCTTATTTTTTCTTTTTCTTAGTGACTTGATGAGATGGGAGCTGAGAATTGCTCCACCACCATCACTAATTTATTGATACCATCAATGAACTCTTACTTTGATAATGGCCTTTTGTAAACTTTCCACCTGTACCCATTAACAAGTAAAGGAATGGCCTCTGCATCTATGGTTCTAGTCTGTACTGAACCATTATCATGACATCTCTCTATCACATAAGGCCCTAACTATCTTGTACTTAACTTGCTCTTAAATTCTTTATATCTTGATTCATATAAAAAAGCCCAATCACTTTCTTGAAACTGCTTATCCTTGATTTTCATATCATGCCAAATTTTCCTTTGAATTTGAGTTACCTCTATGTGTAGGAGGGCCTACATTCTGAACTCATCTAAACCATTCAACTGGAGAAATCTCTCTTTTTGTGTACTGCTTAGATCTAGATCTATTTGGGCTACCATCATCAATGTATTATACTCAAACTCAATGGACAGTAGGGCCTTTTTCCCATAGACCAGCTCATAGGGTGTGAATCAAGTAGTGGTCTTTGAGGTGGTATTATAGGCCTAGGTGGCCTCAACTAGTCTATCTGCCCAATCTTTCCTACTGCTACTAACCACTTTGTTCAGGATGCCCTCCAGCGCTATGTTGGTCACCTCCACTTTCCCATTAGCTTGTGGGTGACAGGAGTGGAGGTTATATGCTTGATCCCGTTCTGGTGTAGCAAGTCTTCAATCATGTTGGAGGTAAGCTGGCTGCCGTGATCAGTGACCAGTTCTCTAGGGTATCCAAACTTGTAAAATACATTCTCCCTTAATAACTCAACCACCTTCTCCTCTATTTCTACCTTGATT
This sequence comes from Pinus tabuliformis, assembly GCA_031772625.1. Classification (NCBI taxonomy): domain Eukaryota; kingdom Viridiplantae; phylum Streptophyta; class Pinopsida; order Pinales; family Pinaceae; genus Pinus; species Pinus tabuliformis. The sequence continues at coordinate 694,853,246 of CM062816.1, read as the reverse complement.
TCCTTGGTTTCAATCCACTTAGATAGATAGTTGGTGCATACAATGATATACTTCTGTTTCTTGGAAGTAGGGTCAATAGGTCCAATGAAGTCCATGCCCCACTTGTCAAATTTCTCGAAAGTCACTTGAGGTTCCAAAGGCATTTCATCTCTTAGAGTAGGCTTTCCCATCCTTTGTCACCAATCACATTGACTAGTATATCTTTCCACATCCTGATGAAGAGTGGGCCAATAATAACTAGCTTGTAACACATTAAATGTTGTCCTCTTTGCTTCAAAGTGACCTCCACAAGGCCCATCATGACAGGTTAGAGGATGTCAAAGACTTCCTCCTCCCTAACACACCTTCTCAGAATTTGATATAGACCTAGTTTGAAGAGGTTGCCCCCAATCCAAGTGAAGGGGGGCCTCTTCCTCACAATATTTATTTTCTCTTTGGAGGACAAATTCAATGCGAACTGTGTACATACCAAATAGTTTTCTCTATCAGAAAACAATTGAGAGAGAACTAAAATGGTGAATAGGTGCTCATCCGGTAACTGATCATCAACCATTCCCTCCTCACCTCCAGGAAATGTTAATCTAGACAAAAAATCTACGACAACATTTTCCTTACAACGCTTATCAACAATAGTTAGATCAAACTGTTGTAATAAAAGTAACCATCTAATAATCCGGGCATTCACATCAGGTTCATTCATTAAATATTTGATTGAAGCATGGTTAGTGTGTATAAATGTTTGATAGCCTATAATATAATTCCTACATTTGTTCAATGAATGCACAATAACTAGTCGCTCCTTTTTGGTCAATGTGTAGTTTAGTTCAACCTTTGATAGATTCTTACTTATAAAGTAGATGCCATAAGGCAATTTTTCATCTATCTAGCCTAAGCCTGCTCATATGGCTTTGTGTGAGGCATCGGCATGTATATGAAAAGGAAGGGCCCAATTTGGGCCTTGGAGAATCAGTGTAGTGGTTAACTTGGCCCTCAGGGTGTCCAGGGCCTCTTGACATATTTTTGACCATACAAACTCAGAGTCTTTGGTAGACAACCCAAATAAAGGAGAAGCCAACTTGCTGAAGTATTTTATAAACCTCCGGTAGTATACAACTAACCTTAGGAAACTTCAGACATCTCTCTGCATTTGTGGATGTGGGAGCCTTTGGATGATAGCTATTTTGTTTGGGTCCACCTTGTGGAGTACTAAAGAAGGTATGTTTTTGGTAATTATTTCAGCATCTTTTCATTAGAACTTACAAACCTTTTGCATCATGAACTAGAAAAATGATAAGGAATTGTAATAAAACCTGTGAGATTAATGTGCAAAGTGAAAACACTGACAATTGTCATTTTCTTATGCAGAAAGAAGGGAAAATGAAATACTGCCATTCCAAAGGAAAGAACAAGGCCAGGTTAACCGCTGTCCCTTTAACGGGGAACCGTATGCAAACAACGCAAAACAAATCGAAGCGAATCAGCCCTGGAAAGAAAGTGTATATGTCGGCTTAGCACAAGAAGGAAAAGAGATAACTAAGAACTAACAGTTTGGCAAATCCCCCAGGATCCTTTGATCCTGAGGGATCCCTGCTTTAACTATTTTTGCACCTAGACATCTCCGCCTTCACCATTATAAAAGGGGTAGCACTGTTAGCTCGAGGGGGTCAAGTCTGTTATGTTTTATGTAATTTCTCTCAAGATTGAAACTTTGATAATCGAGTCTCGTTGAGAACTGATCTACTGTAATTCCGTCTTATGCATTAATATAAACTCGGTTTCTATTTCATCTCTGAGTCTGGAATAACTTCAAGCGGTGTATGCCTGGAGGCTAAGGGCCTGGCCCTAGAGGACACTTGCTCCTGTACTATTACGTTTGGTTTATGCGTGGTTTGCTTATCAGCATTATTTGGTAATCTGATATGTTTTGTTCGTTTACATTACATGCTCTGTTATGTTTGATTTGTTAAAGTTTCTAAAGAGAGAACTATTGCATTAACTTGGCAACGTGTCACTGTTCTTTTAAGTGTTGATATAATACTGTCGGTCTTTACAGAATATTGTTGCTGTTCAATTACGGAGCCTCCGTGCTGTAAACTTATTCATTGATATTACGGAATTCATCTTAGCAATTATGTTCTTTGCGATTTTTGAGTATATAGACATTATTGTTCCATTCTGAAATACAGTCGTAATCTTTATAACTGAGATTGATAACTGGTTTACCAAGATCAGGTTACTATTAAGGTGTGCCAAGTGCATATATGGTTTTGAAGCACTGTTCTATAATTCATCATTAATCAGTGTTGTTCCATTTTTGTGTGTTGTTCAATTCGTCCTTAAGAGTGGAGGATTGCCATCTGATTCCTGTAGGTTATGATTGGTGCATTTGATCTTGTAAATTAAGGTGTTACTGCTTGTTAGACTTAATTGCTGTTACAGTTTCTTGTTTGCTGTTCCATTTCAGATTTGCTGTTCTATTTCTTATTTGTTGTTCCATTTCTTATCTGCCGTTCCATTTCCTATCATTTGTTATTTTGGTGTGAAGAACGATCCAAGGCTATAGTGAGCACCGACATTTGTTGTCCGGCTCCCAGATCCACGATCTGTTCTCTGATTTCTTTTAGTTCCATCAATTTACAAAGGGATGAGTTACTGCTACTGAACCCTTGACTGATAAATTGCTTAGTTTTTTGAATGCGTGGTTTCATCTTTTGAAGTAGCTTGCTGTAAACAAGCATCTGTTTACTCTTGTATTGTTTAGATAATCTTCGGCAAAATCACATAACCAATCTTTTGTCGACGCGTTTCGAACCAACCAGTGTGGTTCATCGTCAGGACAAGTTGAAGAACCAATCTGGCCTAGCTTGCTTAAATAGAGGTGCAGAGACTCCAGGGTTAAAAATACCAACGGCTAATTTTGATCAATGACCCTAGTCAAATTAGTTAAATTAATATTTACCTATTTTTATAAAGGCGTTAATTAAAAATATAAATAATAAATCAGTCTAAGCATTAAATTCACGATGGAGAAGGAAGAGAATGGTTGTCTTCCGTTCTTGGATGTCCTCATCTCGAAGAAGGCGGATGGTTCCTTTTCTCATCAGGTGTTTAGAAAGAAGACGCATACTGAGCAATACTTGCATGCCTCGTCACATCATTTCCCCGCTCAGAAGTTAGGAGTTCTTAGCACTCTTGCCACCCGTGCTGTGAGAATTTCAGATAAGGAGAGCCTGGAAACTGAGAAGGCTCACCTCCTTGATGTCTTTGAGAAGAATGGTTACAAGAGGCACCTCGGTCAAAAAGCCTTCCTCAAGGCCAGGAAGGAGCCTTCAACCCGAAAGGTTCCTAAGGATCATGTTCTAGGTGTGAACCTTCCGTATATCCAAGGGACCACAGATAGGATTGCGAGGATTCTAAGGAGGTATGATGTATCCGCAACTTTTAGACCTCTCAATACTATCCGTGGCTCCCTCAGGTCTGTAAAAGACCCGGTTGACCCTAAGAGCATGAAGGGTGTCTATATCATTCCTTGTTCCTGTGGGACCCCCTATATTGGTGAAACTGGTCGTTCTATCAATCAGCGGATCAGCGAGCATTCTGCTGACTTAAGACATGGTAGGACCAAGTCCTCGGCCCTGGCTGAGCATGCAGGGAAGACTATGCATCATGTATGCATAGAGGAGGCTCAAGTCATTGCCAAGATTCCGCAGTTTCACCATCGCAAATTTAGAGAGGCCCTGGAGATTAAGAAAAGGCCGAGCAATCTCAATAGGGATGATGGCTGGAAGATTAGCCGTTGCTGGGTCCCAGCCCTGTCTTCCTAGCCTCCTCATTCTCCTTTGTATTTTGTCTCTAGGTTTCTGTCCTCCTTGTTTCTCTTTTGGCATGTTTATCCTATTATTTTGGTGTTTTTTAGTCTTTCGGGCTTCCTGGTGAATTAACCTTAACCCTTTTTTCATTCTTTTGGGCGGTCTTTTGATTAAATTCTGATTTTCCTTATTTCATTAGTATTCTATTATTTTCCTAGAATTGAGTTGGCCTTTAGCTTATGTCGAGTAATTAATTTTATTGAAATATTTATCATCAAACTTAAATAGGGATCTTTAAAGTGGGTTTATGGGTATATTATGTTAGATTAATAGTATTATCATCATAATATTAATATTTAATATCAATAAGATATATTAATAGTATTAATATTTAATATCATAATATTAAATTAAATATGGATTATTAAGGTATGTTTATGGGTATATTATGATAGTATTATCATCATAGTATTAATATTTAATATCATTATGATAGATTAATAGTATTAATATTTAATATCATAATATTAAAGATTTATCATCAAAATTAAATATGGATTATTAAGGTAGGTTTATGGGTAAGGTATTTTATTAATAGTATTAGTGTGAGTATATTTAAACTTAAAATATTAAGTATTTAACCATGGGGTCTTATAGATATTTACGATATATTGGTTTGGTCTTTAATAACCCTAATTTATGATTTTTACCATAAGGAGCAAAATTCTAGGTAGAATTAAGAGTTAACAATTTATTTGGAATTATATATCATTTAATAAGCATATATAACTTATTAAATGTAAATAATAGATAGAAATAATATATTCTAAAAAGGTATTACCATTCTTACCATACCTATTAGGGTTTATTACTTTGTAGAAATAAATAAATGCGATATAACCGTTAGATTATTAGATAGGGTACTACTTAGAACTCTCTTATTAATTAATTAATATTAGACTGATTTATTATTTATATTTTTAATTAACGCCTTTATAAAAAGTTACAAAAAATAGGTAAATATTAATTTAACTAATTTGACTAGGGTCATTGGTCAAAATTAGCCGTTGGTATTTTTAACCCTGGAGTCTCTGCACCTCTATTTAAGCAAGCTAGGCCAGATTGGTTCTTCAACTTGTCCTGACGATGAACCACACTGGTTGGTTCGAAACGCGTCAACAAAAGATTGGTTATGTGATTTTTCCGAAGATTATCTAAACAATGTTATGGATCACAGAAGTCTAAATTCCTTAATTACTCTTGTATTTCTGAGCACTGTACTACTAGCATTACTTTGGCAAATGATAGCCTCAGACTGAGACACTCTTTGAAATAACAAAACGTTCCTCGATTGACAAACTATTGTGAGGTAATTAGAGGTGAAAGAGACCCTTTTTATAGCTCGACATTTTGGCATCGTTGTCGGGGAAAGAGTGTAGCCATTTGTTCTTTTTCAAAGTAGTGTAAGAACCTGTTAGGGAAGAATTCGGTTTTAAAAACAGAAGGTAAGAACCTACGTGTGGAGCATGTACAGCCCTGCTTCCCTGCCCGCTTTCCTATAGATTTGTTGATGTTTTGTTTGGGTAGAATCTAGCAGCTGATTTGTGTGCATGACTAAGCAGGAAAAGCCAGAAAAGAATTCCAAACATCTTCCCAAGCCAGAAAAAGCCAAGGGGTTAGTGACCCTTGGCCGATCAACCTTCATAGACGAAATCTTCAAGAAAGCAGAATCTCGGCCTTCAGTAGGACCCTGAAAAGTTATTTCTAGATAGCCTACTAGTTCCCTTCAGGCCACAGGATCACCATCAGCCTTTGTTGAGGTGCATAGTCAAACTGAAGAGCAGGACTTTCAAGAACTTGAAAATTCTACTCCAGAACTATTGCAAGAAGGGAATTTCAGCAATCTTTGTGAAGGAGGAGGAGAGACAGGAGAAACTGAGGAACCAAGGTCTCCTCTTGGGACAACTCAACCATTGAACAACCCAGACAAGGGAAGTGCTGCAAAAATCATTGTTGAAGAAACTCAATCTCCTTAGACATTAGGCACTCTCATTATCCCAGGTAGAGGAAGTGCTATTAAAACGATTCCTGTTAAAGCCATTCCCTCTCAACCTAGGAATATCCTCCTAGATATCCTAGAAGGTTATTGGCATATATTCAACCAGATGGCTCAAAACTAGCCAAACACCCAAACCTCTACATTGCAATACCCCATAGTGGATACTGTAGGAAATGCACCCATGAAAGCAACCCCTCTTCAACATATCCCTACATTCCACAGTCTTACATCAGAAGATCCAGATGCATTTCTATTTGAAATCGATGTGTTGTGTAGGAGATATGATTACACCACCGACCCCCATAAACTAAAATTATTTCCCTCTACATTAAAAGGGACTGCCTTAAGATGGTTTATGGGATTAGGTGGCGAGGTTATAAATAACTGGGATCAAATGAAAGAATCCTTTTTGAAAAAATATCAGGACTATTGCAGGTCTAGAGAACTGAAGGATGAAATATTCCAGATGGTAGCTAGACCAAATGAAACATTAGAGGATTATGTGGAATGTTTTCAGTATAATATTCAAAGATCTCCTTATGCATCACTACCTTTACCTGATAATGTGTTAAAAACAACATTAATTAGGGGCATGAACGAACAATGGGTTGAAACATTAAATATTATGGGAAAAGGACATATTTATCAGGAAAATTTTGCTGACATTATTGACTTATGTATCAGGAGCTCGAGAGGAAAAACAAGATTAAAACCAACAGAACATGATCGGTTTGTAAGAGATAATAAAATTTCGACAGAAGGAGTAACGCGTGTAGAAATTGGAAATCTATTGGAAAATTTTAAAACCGATATACTAGGGACGCTAACTACACAACTTGATGTTATGCAGGCCAAGCAGAAGCAAATGGAGGCAGAACATAATTTGGCAATCTTCTGGCCCCGATGCAAGAAGAAACATAGAAATAAGGAGTGTCCACTAGATGCAGTCCGAACATGCGCCATCTGCACAAAAGAACACCTTACGGAAAGTTGTCCCTCACTTCCCGGATTAAAAGCAGTATATAAGGAAGAAGAAGAAGAACCAGAATCGGTGTATTTTCTCAACCAGTGCCGTTAGTGGCAGCCACGACAATCTGGTATGCTTTCGGACCCAACCTCTTCTTTTCAGTCTCTGCACTATAATGCTCAACAATATAATATGTGACAGAGTCAATCCCAGCCCCCGTTTCCAAACTGGTCACCTCAGTCGTTTCCTTCATCAACTCCATGGTTGAATCAGGAAAGCTCATCTGGTTGGCTGAATTTTCCCTATACTCCACCATATTGGCAAAGTAACGCATACCCACCACAATGGACTCCGCCTACTTCACAAAGTTCAGACTGGCAGACAAACTGGTAAAGACCGATGCATTAGCCAGTAGGAACTCTGCCGCTCCCTCAACCTACACTGCCAACCTTACAACAAAACCCCCAGTCTAACCTAAGACCGCAACTCCCAACCCAACCCAACCCCAATCCAAATAACAGACCGGTCCAATCTGTCCAAATAGTAGAAACATCAAAAATAGGAGATGATCTGAGGGAGTGTAATGATCTTCAACTAATATTTGGGCGTATTATTGAAACTGAGGGAGATAAGATAGCCCATGTTGAAAATCAGTTACCCAGAGAACATCTGTCACAAGAAGAGGATGTGAACAAACAACAAACTCATAACCAAACAACCACATCCTCTCCCCCGTTCCCAGAACGATTAATCATACCTCGACCTACACAATATCCTAATTTTGACATTTTGGGAGAATTACAAAATTTGTACATAAAAATTCCATTTCTCCAAGCCATTCAAGATATCCCAATATATGCAAAGACTATCAAAGAATTGTGTGTAAAGAAACCAAGGAGGAATGCAGAAAACAATCCAAGGGTCCAAGTAGTTGGCGCTCTATCTGACTTATTATCAAGAAAAGAAACACCCATTAAATACGAAGACCCAGGAAATCCAATAGTCACCGTACAAATTTATGGTCAAACCTTCCCTAATGCCTTAGTTGATCTAGGAGCTGCAATCAACATCTTGACAACTACCACTTGCCAAAAGCTAGGCATCACATCTGTAGAACCCACTTCTACCTTATTAGAACTAGCTGACCGATCTATGGTTAGGCCAGAGGGCACACTACATGATGTTATGGTATCTGTTGACTCCTGGGAATATCCGACCGATTTTCTGATAATAAATCCCAAAAGCCGACTTGATGGACACCCATTGATTTTAGGTAGACCTTGGCTTGCAACTGCTGATGCCTATATTGGCTGCCGACAAGGAAATATGACCATAACGAGGGGAGCCAATATCAAGAACTTAGCCTTATATCCTCCAGCACAACCAAGTGTCACAATGATCAAAACTAATAAGCACCCTGTAACATATCTTATTGATAACATTAGGTCTCCATTAAATATACAAGAGGCACTTGATTTTAAAGATCAGACAAAGGATGACGCTATTAATAAATTTATTAGCCAAATTGATTTCAGAACCCACACATAGTGTCACATGATAGAGGCAGCATTCGATAATGAATTAGAAGAAGATCCTCTTAAAGATACACATGATCAAATGATACCCGTTACCTCTGTTGCAACTAGTAAAATTGTGGAAATTGAACTGGGAAAAACCTTAAACATTAATGCCAACCTCACCTCCAAACAAGAAACGAAGCTCATCCATTTGTTGAGGAAATATAAAGAAGCATTTGCATGGGACTATCCTGATATGAAAGGAATTGACCCTCAATTATGTGCATGCCACATTTACATAGAAAAAGATGCGAGACCTGTTTGCTAGCCTCAGAGGAGACTTAATCCTCATCTAAAAAATGTGGTAAAAGCTGAACTTCAAAAACTTTTAGATGTCAACTTCATCTATCCTATTTCCGATAGTAAATGGGTCTCTCCGCTTGTGGTGGTACCAAAAAAGAATGGGAAATAGCGAATTTGTGTGGACTATAGAGAACTAAATAAAGCAACAAAAAAAGACCACTTCCCTCTCCCATTCATCGACCAAGTATTAGACACTTTGGCAGGAAAGAAATTCTTTTCTTTCCTATATGGCTTCAGTGGATACAATCAGATTCAGATTGCCACTGAAGACCAAGACAAAACCACTTTTACCTATCCCTAGGAAACATTTGCCTAGAGAGTTCTACCTTTTGGCTTATGCAATGCTCCTGCCACATTCCAAAGGGCTATCCTCAGCATTTTTGCAGACTTAATGTTGGCATTATGGCACAGGTTTGGAGCTATGGCGCAGGTGTTGTCCTTGATGGCAACTCTCTCTGGTAACGTATCTCAGTTCAGGCTTTCAGAATGAAGGAAAAGACATATATGTAGGTTCACCTAGACTAAGGCGCGTATACACGCGAGTTAGACGTTACAAAGGCGCGTATGCATATACACGCACTTTCACGCAAGGAAAAGTGCATATATGTTGGAGAACTTACTTTTGGTCCGTGTTAGTTAGTCTTTGTTATCTGAACCTATGGTTTTGGACCATGGTATCTCCTCAGAAGTGTTGATCCCAAGTATTGGGTCCTTGGTATTGTTTCATTATGGTTTTGGACCGTGGTATTGTGAAAGGCCTAAGACTATAAAAGGGGAAGGAGATCATTTGGCAAAGGATCATCTGAATTAATTGAATATCTAATAAGTGCTAGATCTGAAATATTGGTGATTGGGGTTATGGTGTAGTTCTGGATCTGAATGAAGGAGGAACCTTAGCGCAAAGAGTAGGATAAGTTCTATTGATGACTCATAATCTTTTGGCTTGAATGATAGTATCTTTGCATGACTTTGATCTGTTATATGTGGCGCATGCTTGATCTATAAATCTGATAATCTGGGTTAATTAGTGTATGAATATTTGAAAGAGTGAATTATCTTTTATAGATCTGTACACAGGTTCAGTGAAGCAAAGGCATGTATACATGCTGGTTCGGTGAATAAAAACAGCGTATACGCAGGTTTCTCCAAACACAGAAGTGTATGCACGGAGGTTTCAGGTTATTGAAGTAGCGTATATCTATTGAGTTGTGACCTAGCTGCTTCTATTTATTGCTGCAAAGTTCTGGGTTCAGAATTTGGTGTGTGGTTACTATTACTGTGTTTTGGGTACAGCTTTCAGAGAAATATCTACTTGATTCAGTTCTAATTGGTGTAAAGGAGATTGTTTTATGCATAAATTCTTGATGATTGATTGATGTTCATGGATCCAGTCTGAAAATTTATGAAACGTGGTCCCTGGAAGAAAGAGAAGGTTGTAGCCTTCTGTAGGCCAGCACCTACGTACTAGTATCTTGGCTAGTGCAAGAGCTAAGGGGGTTGTAGCTCCCTTCCAGGAGAAGCTAGAGAACGAGAGAGGGTTGTAGCTCTCTACAGGTTGCAGCCTACGTACTGGTAAAGGACTGCACCAGTACATTGTAAAAAGAAGTTTCTAATTAAAGGAAGACAGAGATGAATTGCAGCAGGTGGTTTTCACCCACATTGGGTTTCCATCTTATATCTTGTGTTCTTTTGTGTGTGATTGTCTTCAGATCTGTTTTACTATTTCTGGTTACTGTTAATTTGATCCTAATACACAGATTAATGATCAACATCAGTAAGATAAATTAAATTATAAGTCTACATTGCATACGCGGGTTTCCTTCTCTGTAGTTGTGTATATACGCGGTTTTATCTAACTGAAGTAGCGTATATGATCTGGGTTTGAAAAAGAAATAAGTGACTTGATAATACTGATTCACCCCCCCCTCTCAGTATTATTTCCAACAATTGGTTTCAGAGCAGGTCCTTCTGAAGAAGCTTGATCGCTTGAAGGAAGATCCATCATCACGAGCAACTACGAGAGAGAAGCATCTATCAAGCCACCAGTTTTTGATGGGACAAACTTCGTATATTGGAAGGTAAGAGTTACTGCCTATCTTCAATCTCTTGGTATAGAAGTCTGGGATATCATAGATACAGGGTACACTTTTCCATCAGCCACTCCTACAGATCCGGCTGAGAAGAAGAAATATGAAACAAATGCAAAGGCTGTCAATACCCTATTAGGATTTCTATCTCAATCAGAATTCGTCAAGGTTATGCAGTATAAATATGCAAAAGAAATATGGGACAAGATTGTTCTGAGCTATGAAGGAGATGAACAGGTAAAACGAGAAAAACTTCAAACCCTCAGAATTCAGTATGAAAATCTTAGAATGCACAATGATGAAAGTGTGGCTAACTATTTCCTTCGTGTAGATGAGATTGTTAATTGTATGAAAAAATTGGGTGAAGAAATAAAAGACGCTATTGTGGTTGGAAAGTTCTAAGATCTTTGTCCCCTAGCTTTGAATCTAAAGTTTCTGCAATAGAAGAAAAAGAGAATCTAAGAAACCTTACCATGTCACAGCTGCACAGAATTCTAACTGCTTATGAAATGAGGAAAGGAGGACCATCAGACAGGAAAGAAGCTGCCTTCAAGGCTTCAGGAAAAGGAGACTACTATGAGTCAGGACATGTGTTAGAAGAAGAAGAAGAATCAAATTTTGTCAAGAACCTTCAACGGGGTGCTGGAAGATTCTGAGGTAAGTTACCTTTTAAATGCTTTGCTTGTGGAAGAGTCGATCCCTATGCTGCCAAATGTCCTTATAAGGATAATATTGACAAGGGGAAGGAACCTGTTAGATGGAACAAGAAATAGAATGTAACTAAGAAAAGTTACTACACTCATGAAGATAGTGATGGACTTTCAAATAGTGACGAAGATGAACAAGGTAACAATTATAGACTCTTAATGGCTTTTGAAGATGATGATTTTGTGGATGCTATAGATGAAGAAGGTCTTTATGAAGAAATTTCTAGACTCAAAATATCTTTAGAAGAGAAGAATATGATCATTGATACTCTTCAATTCCAACTTGCTGAAAAAGAAAAACTTCTTGAAAAGTTAGAATGTGAAATTGTTGGTCTTAGAAAAGAGATTGAGAAAACAAAAGCTCTTAATCTTAAATTTGTTAAAGGATCTGAAACTCTGGATGAGATTATCAATGTGCAGCGTTCTCCACTAATCAAGACAGGTCTGGGATATAATGGAGAAGCATCTCAAGCATCCACCTCCAAAAGTTATCTTGATGCAACAAGGAGGAGCGAGAAAAGGCCTAATAGAAATCATCAGGTAAATCAGGGACATTTTACCTCAAGAATGAACAAAGACTATTAGGAAAATTGGGGGCAATCTACTTTAAGGACAAACAGAGGCCACAACCAGCCACAGGTAAAATCTTCCCAACTTGCCTCAAGAATGGATGTCAATAGAAACTACAATCAGTTGGTTGATAGATTTGATAATCGCAGGAGTTTCTTCAATGGCCAATGTTTCTCTTGCCATAACTTTGGTCACAAAGCAGCTCAATGTGTTGCCTATAAGACAATTATGACTAGAGAAGCTCAAAAACAAAGAAGTATGACTAGAATTACGAAAAGGACCTATAACAACTTTTCCGCCCTTGAAAATGAAACTGAATGTTCTATTTGTAATAACTTCGGTCATGAAGATTTTGAATGCAGGAGCAGGTTTTGGAAGACAACTCAAAAGGAACAAACCTCAAGTGCCAGAACATGGAGAATGAAGGAACCGCAATTAGAAAGATGTGGGATAGCTTTATATGTAGAAGGATAGGAAAATCAATGGTACATCGACAGTGGATGTTCAAAGCATATGATAGGTGATAAAGAAAAACTTCAATCATATAGTGCTTTAGAAAAGGGAAAGAAAGTTTCTTTTCGAAATGATACCCCTGCAGTCATAAAAGGAAAAGGCACTGTTCAGTTGAAAGAAAAGGTCAAAGCTAGAAATGTTTTGTATGTTGATGGATTGAAGTTTAATCTACTGAGTGTCAGTCAGATGTGCGATCAAGGAACTGAGGTAATATTTCGATCAAATGGATGTAGTGTTCGTGATCTTGATACAGGAAAAACAGTGATCAAAGGCATAAGAACTCCAAATAATTTATACATATTTGAAGAAGGACAACAACAATGCTATTTTAGCAAGAATGATGAACACTGGTTATGGGACCGGAGGTTGGGGCATCTAAGCTTTTCACAGATAAGGAAAGCATGCAAATACCAGGCAGTTCGTGGTCTTCCAAACATCAGAATTCCAGACAATACAATATGCAAATCATGTCAGTTTGGTAAGCAAACCAGAACTAACTTCCCTGAGAAGGAAGGATCAGCTAGCAGGCCTCTTGAACTAGTCCATACAGATGTATGTGGTCCATCCAGGAAAAGGTCACCTCGAGGAGAAGAATACTTTATATTATTCATTGGCGACTTCTCCATGATGGTGTGGATAGGACTTATGAAGCACAAAGACGAAGCCTTCGAAAAATCCAAATCCTTCAAAGCCTTGGTTGAAAACGAATCAGATCACAAAATTAAGTGCCTCAGGTCTGATAGAGGTGGGGAGTTTACCTCAAATGAATTTTTTGATTTTTATGAAGAACATGGAATAAGAAAGGAATTCTCTACAGCTAGGACTCCTTAGCAAAATGGAGTAGTGGAAATAATGAACAGAACGGTTCAACAAATGGCTCGTGCTATGCTTGATGAGTCTGGAACTCTTGGAACCTTCTGGGGTGAAGCTGCATTTGCTGCGGTTGTTATTCTCAACAAAACAAATGTCTGGGCGAACAACACTCAAACTCCTCATGAGCTCTAGTATGGTGAGACTCCTTCTGTAAAACATTTCAAAATTTTTGAAAGCAAATTCTATATTAAGAATAACGATGAACATCTTGGCAAGTTTGAACCTAGAGTAGATGAAGGCATTCTCCTTGGTTATTCTCCCCACGACAAAGCATATAAGTGTTACAATAAAAGACTTGGAAGAATTGTTGAAAGCATTGATGTAGTGGTTGATGAAGAAGGAAACATTGCTAGGCAAGTAAATTATGAAAATATCAAAGAGGATGAAGATCATTCTTCAAATCAGACTGATGATGAAGAAGAACCTCAAGAGGAACTAGAAGAACAGATAAGGATAGAAGAGAAGACTCCATCCAGGTACGTTCAGAAGAATCATCCAAAATCTCAAATTTTGGGGCAGAAAGAGGCAGGTATACAAACAAGAAGAACAATTGCAGAAGCCTCAAGCTATTTGGCATTTCTCTCCTCCACTGAACCACAAAATGTAAAAGAGGCATGCAAAGATGAATGCTGGGTCAAGGCAATGGATGAAGAACTTGAGCAGATTGAAAAGAATAACACTTGGGAGTTGGTTCCTAGACCAAAAGATAAGAATGTCATAGGGACAAAATGGATCTTTAAAAACAAGTTGAATGAAAATGGGGAAGTGATTAGAAACAGGGCCAGACTTGTTTGTAAAGGGTATGCTCAATAAGAAGGAATAGACTTTGAAGAAACTTTTGCTCTCATTGCTAGACTTGAGGCCATCCGAATGTTCCTTGCTCTCTTAAGCTTTCAGAAGTTCAAAGTATTTCAAATGGACGTGAAATCAGCCTTTCTGAATGGAGACTTAGAAGAAGAAGTGTACATTGAGAAACCAGATGGTTTCATTCTTGGGAATGATCCAACTCTTGTATGCAGACTAAAAAAGGCTCTCTATGGTCTTAAACAGGCTCCAAGGGCTTCGTACTACCGTTTGGACAAATATCTTCATCAACAAGGTTTCTCAAAAGGATCAGCGGATAGCAATCTTTATATAAAAATTGAAAATGACAAATTTCTAATACTTGTTGTGTATATAGATGATATTATCTTTGGCAGCAATGAAGAAGCTATGAGTCAAAGCTTTGCCTTGGTGATGCAGAAAGAATTCAAAATTTCTTTGCTTGGAGAACTGACATATTTTCTTGGATTGCAAATCCAACAAAATGAAGGTGGTATATTTTTGTCTCAAACCAAGTATCTCAAGCAAATCTTGAAGAAATATGGCATGGAAGATGCAAAACTAGTATGTGCTCCCATAGTTACAGGATGCAGCCTCAGTGTAAATGATGAATTAGCAGCAGTGCGTCAACCAACCTATAGATCTATGATTGGAAGTCTACTTTATTTGACAGGTACCCGACCAGACATCATGCATGCAGTGGGAATAGTTGGAAGATATCAGGCAAATCCAAAGGAAACTCATCTTCAGGCAGTGAAGAGAATTTTCAAGTATCTTCAAGGAACTCAAAATTATGGCTTATGGTATCCTAGAGATACAGATCTCACTCTTCATGCTTATACAGATGCAGATTGGGCTGGAAGCATGGATGACAGAAAGAGCATAAGTGGTGGTGCATTCTTTATGAGTTCCAGATTAGTATCTTGGTTCAACAAGAAACAGAGTTCAATTTCTCTATCTACAGTTGAAGCAGAATATGTGGCTGCTGCATCTTGCTGCACTCAACTCCTTTGGATGATGCAAACCTTGCAGGATTTTCCGATCACTTGTACACCACCTATCTCCATCTTATGTGATAATACAAGTGCAATCAGCATTTCAAAGAACCCATTCATGCATTCAATGACCAAGCACATACCGATCAAGTATCACTTTCTCCGAGAACAAGTGTTGGAACAAAAGGTCAAATTGGAGTATGTTCCTTCTAAGGAACAAGTTGCTGATATTCTCACCAAACCACTACCCAGGGAAACTTTTGAATACCTCAGATAGAAGTCGGGAGTAGTTGATGCATCATCTTGCTGTTAAATCTTGTCTGTTTCAGAGAAAAATGGGTGTACGCGTGTTACCTGAGGAGGATCCGCGTATATATGCTAGTTTGTGTAGAGGCAGTCGCGTATATGGAGGTTTGATGGATATCAGTAGGGACAGGCTCTGGTTGAAGATATTCTCATATGGGTTTGACAGAGACCATCCGGCACAGGTTCAGGGGGAGCAGATAAACTTCTAATGATGAATTGTTGGCATTATCTTAGAAGCTTTTGGTTCTAGTTCACAGCTCTTGTTGGGTTCAGGTGGAACAAAGGCAGAGGGAGAACAAAAGGAAATCTTGGTTGCTGATCTGAATGATGATTGAAAAATGCTGCTGATATCAGTTATTGGTGACTTTCATAAGTCTTGCTCTAGTTATTTCGTCTCTATGTCATGTATCTCTTTTAAGGTGTCAAGGTCATGTAACGGCCTATTTTGGTTTCCCCACTATGCCTGGGATGAAGATGTAATGTACTTGGTTGTCATATGTAAATTTCTGATGTATCCCCACTTGGTTGGGTGGATGATCCCCACTTGGTTGGGTGATGGATGTATGTATTGAGTCTTTTCGTGATAGGAAGGTCTTTTATGATGTATAAGTCCTGATTCTTCTTCAAGAACATCTTTTTGCAGATCTTGCCTATAGTCAAGGGGAGCATGGTCAGCACAACATGACCGAGATTTCAGCATGTACTAAGGAGGAGCACAACCCTTTACCCTTGATGACAAAGGGGGAGAATGACTTTGAGAATCTTGGGGTTGCCATCAAGTCCAAAGGGGGAGATTGTTGGCATTATGGCACAGGTTTGGAGCTATGGCACAGGTGTTGTCCTTGCTGGCAACTCTCTTTGGTGACAGTTCTCAGTTCAGGCTTTCAGAATGAAGGAAGATACATATATGCAGGTTCACCTAGACTAAGGCGCGTATACACGCGAGTTAGACGTTACAAAGGCGCGTATGCATATACACGCACTTTCACGCAAGGAAAAACACGTATATGTTGGAGAACTTACTTTTGGTCCATGGTAGTTAGTCCTTGTTATCTGAACCTATGGTTTTGGACCATGGTATCTCGTCAGAAGTGTTGATCCCAAGTATTGGGTCCTTGGATAAGTTCTATTGAGGGGTCATAATCTTTTGGCTTGAATGATAGTATCTTTGCATGAATTTGATCTGTTATATGTGGCACATGCTTGATCTATAAATCTGATAATCTGGGTTAATTAGTGTCTGAATATTTGAAAGAGTGCATTATCTTTTATAGATCTGTATGCAGGTTCAGTGAAGCAAAGGCGCGTATACAGGCTGGTTCAGTGAATAAAAACAACGTATACGCAGGTTTCTCCAAACACAGAAATGTATGCACATAGGTTTCATGTTATTGAAGTAGCGTATATCTGTTGAGTTGTGATCTAGCTGCTTCTGTTTATTGCTGCAGAGTTCTGGGTTCAGAATTTGATGTGTGGTTGCTATTACTGTGTTTTGGGTACAGCTGTTAGAGAAATATCTACTTGATTCAGTTCTAATTGGTGTAAAGGAGATTGTCTGATGCAGAAATTCTTGATGATTGATTGATGTTCATGGATCCAGTCTGAAAATTTATGAAACGTGGTCCCTGGAAGAAAGAGAAGGTTGTAGTCTTCTATAGGCCAGCACCTACGTACTAGTATCTTGGCTAGTGCAAGAGCTAAGAGGGTTGTAGCTCCCTTCCAGGAGAAGCTGGAGAATGAGAGAGGGTTGTAGCTCTCTGCGGGTTGCAGCTTGCGTACTCGTAAAGGACTACACCAGTACATTGTAAAAAAAAGTTTCTAATTAAAGGAAGATAGAGACGAATTGCAGCAGGTGGTTTTCACCCACATTGGGTTTCCACCTTATATCTTGTGTTCTTGTGTGTGTGATTGTCTTCAGATCTGTTTTACTATTTCTGGTTACTATTAATTTGATCCTAATACATAGATTAATGATCAACATCAGTAAGATAAATTAAATTATAAGTCTGCATTGCATACGCGGGTTTCCTTCTCTGTAGTTGCGTATATACGCGGTTTTATCTAACTGAAGTAGCGTATATGATCTGGGTTTGAAAAAGAAATAAGTGACTTGATAATACTGATTCGCCCCCCCCCCCCCCCCCCCTCTCAGTATTATTTCCAACCCTTAATAAATGAAGGACTTGAAGTATACATGGATGACTTTACACCGTATGGAGACGATTTCGATCCTGCATTGGATACACTGGAAAAAGTCCCACAACACTACGTTGCTACCAGGCTTTTTTTAAGCCATGAAAAATTCTATTTGATGATGACTGAAGGACTTATTCTCGGACACTATATTTCAGCAGCTGGCATTCAGGTAGACCCAACCAAAATCCAAATAATTTTGCTTATTCCCACTCCTACCACTCAAACGGAGGTACGCAGTTTTCTTGGATTTTCTGGTTATTATAGGAGGTTTATAGAACATTTTTCGCATATTGCTGCATCTCTATATGCACTAACTGGTAACGTTGATTTTCTTTGGATAGAAAAACGTGAACATGCTTTCCAGGATCTAAAGAAGCTTGTGTCCATAGCCCCAGTCCTTCGGGGACCAAATTGGGATTTTCCATTTCAGATATCATCTGATGTCTCAGATACAGCCATTGGAGCAGTCCTTGGACAGGAAGAGGATAAAAAACCATATGCAATTTATTATATTAGCAAAAATGTATCCCCTGCTGAATTAAATTACACTGTTACTGAGAAAGAATTTTTAGCTGTAATACATGCTGTCAATAAGTTTAGACATTACATTACTGGATACCTTGTTATCTTGTATACAGATCATTCTGCCATCAAATATTTAGCAAACAAGCCTATCACAAATGGCAGAATAACTATATGGCTGATTTTATTGTAGGAATTTGATATTACAATCAAGGATTGACCTAGAAAAGAAAATCCTGTAGCTGATTTTCTCTCAAGAATGACAAAGCCAATCGATGCAACAGTAGTTGAAGATCAATTTCCGGATGAGCATCTGTTTGTTGTTGTTGTTCAAACACATTGGTATGCTAATGTTGCCAATAACCTAGTAGTATGTAAACTACCAAAACATCTAACCCCTAATGAGGGGAAACAGATTATTCAGAGGAGTGCTCGATTCTCGTGGGTTGGAGGCTACCTGTTCCACACATGGGCAGATACGCATATCAGAAGATGCGTTCGAGAGGATGAAATCTTCGACATTTTAAAAGCCTGCCATGACGGACCATGTGGCGGACATTTTGTCGATCGCAGAACTGGACATAAGGTGCTGCAAACAGGGTATTATTGGCCTACAATTTTCAAAGATGCAAAGAAATTTGTCCAAGCTTGTGACAGTTGCCAGAGAGCAGGACGCCCTGGTCAGTCCGATGAGATGCCCTTGAACCCATAGTTAGTCATTGAACCATTCGAACGATGGGCCCTTGATTTCATCGGACCAATTAATCCACCCTCAAACTAGAAAACATATATTCTGGTGGCAACAGAATATGTCACGAAATGGGTTGAGGCAAAGGCATTGCCTAGAGCTATAGAAGATTCTGTCATACAGTTCTTGTTCCATATATTTGTGCATTATGGCCTTCCAATAGATATAATTACAGACGGTGGACCACAGCTTGCTGGGAAGAAAATAGCTACAACACTCAAAAACTATCATGTCCAGCACAAAATCACTACTCCATACCACCCACAAGCAAATGGTTAGGTAGAAAGCAGCAATAAAATAATAGAAGCAATCCTAACAAAAGCAATTGCATCACATAGACGTGATTGGGCTGCCGGACTACCAGAGCACTGTGGGCTTACAGAACAACATGGAGTAGTACCACTGGTTACTCACCTTATCAATTAGTGTTTGGCAAGCAACCCATTTTTCCCATAGAATTCGAAATTCAAACACTGCGAACAACATAGGAAGTTGGCTTAGATTTAACTAAGGCACAGATTAATCGATTACAGCAGATCAATGAGCTCGATGAAATCAGGCTCTCTACACTCCAAAACACTACACTTATCCAACAGCAGCGAGCTAAATGGCATGATGCTCTCATTAAAAATAAAGTCTTCCACGAAGGAGACTGGGCACTTTTGTACGATTCCAGGTTTCAGGACTTTCCCGGGAAACTTCAGACTCGTTGGTTGGGACCATACGAAATCCAAAAGGTACATGACAATGGTACTCTTACTCTAATCACTATTAATGGTTCTGGATATGCCTTCAAGGCGAATGGCCACCGAGTTCGTCTTTATTGCAAACCACTCACTCGGGAGTCCTTCTGCCAGCACCTACGCCAACACTCTCATATGGAAATTTTGGGGGAGGGAGAGAAATCTTCCTCACCTACGATTCATTAAGTCATTTGTTTCTTTCTATACTTTGTACATAATTTTTTTGTTTTTTTGAATTATTTCTGTAGCAGCAGTAATTTTATTATTTTCTGCTGTTCCTTTTTCAAAGGAACAGCACCTTTTGGATCAGCTGTCATTTTTCTTTAATTTTGTTCTTTTTCTTTATTTTTGCTTTCTGCTGTTCCTTTTCCAAAGGAACAATGCTTTTGATTTTTGTTGTTCCTTTTCCAAAGGAACGACATTTCTGTGTTTTGCTGTTCCTTTTCCAAAGGAACAACATTTTCGATTTTTTTTGTTCCTTTTCCAAAGGAACGACATTTGTATGTTTTGCTGTTCCTTTTCCAAAGCAACAACATTTTTTATTTTTGCTGTTCCTTTTCCAAAGGAATGGCATTTGTGTGTTTTGCTATCATTTTTCCAAAGAAACAAGATTTTCGATTTTTGTTGTTCCTTTTCCAAAGGAACAACATTTGTGTGTTTTGATGTTCCTTTTCCAAAGGAATAACGTTTCCGATTTTTGCTGTTCCTTTTCCAAAGGAACAGCATTTCCGATTTTTGCTGTTCCTTTTCCAAAGGAACAGTGTTTTCGATTTTTGCTGCTCCTTTTACAAAGGAACAGCATATGTTTTTTCTGTTGTTCCTTTTCCAGAGGAATAGCATTTTTGATCTTTGCTGTTGCTTTTTCCAAAAGGAACACCACTTGTATTCTTTTGCTCTTCCTCTTAGAAACAACAACATCCTTGTATTCCTTTTACTTATGCTTTCTCCCCTTGCTGTTTTAAATTAAGGATGCTTACTGTTCCTGTTCTTTCAAGTCTTTTGGAATACAACTATGCACTTATGCAATGGATACAAAATCACAACATACTGAAATCAGGTGAATTATAAAATCGTTATTTTTATAAGAAATTTCTCTGAATTGGTAAAAGGACAGAGGGAAGGACACACTTACCCATTATCTTTTGTTGTCATTGTTTCACTAATTCCACTCTGATTGGTTATCTTTATCATGTTGGTTCTTTTTAATCCTTTTTGATTATTATTTAGGAATAAGAGCAAAGGGTTTATATCTTCCTATTGAGATGTTAACACTTCTTCCACCATTCCTACTCTTAAGGAGTGTTGAACCACCCTTTGTGTATAAATGGGATAGTACTTTATGAAAAATAGAAAAGAAGAGAAAAAAGAGCAAACTGACTTGCTTATATAAAGTTTTGAAATGCAGGATAGGGGGTCTCACCAAGAGCCAACCTACCATGATCATGAGGAAGAAAGTGAAGTGGCATTCCCACTATGGCCACCACACCAGTGATATGGTCCAAAAGGTATATCAATTAAAGAACCCTTGGAACAAGAGGTCTCATCATGAGCTGGCCTGCCCACCTTTCGCTCCTTCCTCATGAATGGCGTTATGACTAACTGGTTACCAAGGCAGCATAATGGCCTACATTTTGACATCACACAACACTTCCTAAGCATACACAAAGGATCATGATTCCATGGGTGAAATAAATAACTCTGCCAAGGTTATGAACACATGTCAGCAGCAGAGCACTGTTAATGGTATTGAGGCACATTATTTACACCAATAGGTAGTTATCAACACCCTTCTGTTTCTTATACCTTAGTAATCAATCACATAAGACGGATGTATATTATTTTTCGAACCATACAATGCATGTAAATCTATTATCACCAATCATGACAAAACAATTGACAATGACCACATGAGACTCGGTATGTACGGCAGATGTCATATCCTCCCAGCCTCACATCATATCACAACAATCTCTTACGTATTAAGCGATCCAACTTGACAACTCAATTTTGGTAATCTGCCACTTTTGTAAACATGGCATATTGCCATACGCTGTTCCTTTATGACTCTGCTTTAGAACAGAACGACACGCTGCTCCTTTATTTGACGGCCAGGACGGCCTATCACATTGCGGGGGGGGGTTAACCTCATCATTCCTTGGATGACGTGTCAGACCGCTATTCGGAAAACTGCGTACTTGGGAATAGCACGGCTCAATGGTATACTATTTTTTTATTTTTTGCATGACTTGTTGTTCCTAAGCCATTTCCATTGTATAGTATGTAGCATTAGATTTTGAGCGAGTCTTACGTCTGTCAGCCTCTCTGTGTTTTAACAGTGTGAACAACTGTCGTTCCATTGTCAAAACTCTGAGATTTTACAACAAAACCATAAAAATGGGAGGAAGATCGATTCAGAGAGAACTGCAAGTGTTAACAGTCTCTGATGCTGCACAGGAAATCCTGGCAAGAGCCGGGTGGCTAACTTATCTCAATCGCCTACAGGAATCCAATGAGACTGTAGCAATTGAATTCTTGCAGAATTTGCAAGAGAATCACTCCATAGTGAGGGGGAGACACATAGCAGTCACCGATGACATAATCGCACAGGTCTCGAGACTGCCAGCCACTGGACCTGTATGGACGCTAAAGAAGGAGAGATTGCAGAAGATTATGGAAACCTTCTAGGAGGAAGGCTAGAGCCTGACAATTAGAGGAAAGGGGGTTCTACCAGCAGCATTAGGAGAACCGTGGGCGGAATTTGCAAAGACCATTTAAAACTACATCACCTCTGAAGGAAGAAAAGACGTGGTAAGACCACGACACCTTAAACTTTTAGCTGTGTTAAAACAAAAATGCTCTGTAAATTTACCTGCATTCTTGAATTCATTACAGCATGATGTTGCACGGAGCATGAAAAAGGCATAGAATGTAGAATCAGTTGTTAGTCATCATGGGTTGATACAATTAATAGTCAGCCATAGCCTTACCCAGCAGCAGAGTAGCTGCAAAGAGTTAATTGCCATGATAGCTGGAGGATTGACCATACCATCCCCAAAACGTAAACATGCCACCAATACACTTGAGCATCTAGAAAAATGAAGAAAATCGATCTGACTAGCACGGCTACGAGGGAGGCTGGAGAAGCCCCAAGGAAATATCAGCCAACCAGTAGAGATAGAAGATACAGGGGATGAGCAACCCCCACGGTTGGAAGGCGAAGACAATGAGAAAGTAATGTAGGGAAATGAGGAAGGAGAAATGGAGGAAGAAATCGAGCAATCTGAACAGGAGAAGGAAACGGAACAGCAGGAAGGTAGCCCAGGGCAGGATCCATTGAGAGAAGATGAATTGGCCAAAGTTTTGGCCAATATGGGCGAATATGGCCAATCTTCCAGCCCATCAGACCTCCATGCTGAAGAAGAACCAAAAGAGCACTTTGCTAAGGAGGGAAATGCACCTGAAGAATCACATGCAGAGGTAGTAGAAGAGGAGAGTCAGCCTGTTCATGATGAAAACATGACAGGAGATTTAGAACAGGAACAATCCGTTCCTAACCAGACAACACCAGAGGAAACTCTGGAGGAAGGGGGGGAAAAAGGAAGTCACCCAAGAAATAACAGAACCAGCTAGGGTTCTTGCCCCAGAGAGGCTAGAGCAGAACAACAAAGAAGCACCCCAAAGAGAAAATCAGGGAATTGATCATAGTCCAGGCCGCAGTGAACATTCTGTTGTTCCTTCTAAGGAAATTGTGGAAATTAAGAAATTACACAAAGAACAGCAATGACTACTGAATGTAATAGTTCAATTTCGACAGCAGATTAGGATTTTGAAAGCAAGGAAAAGGGTAAAAAGGACTTCGGGAAGGAAACATGCAATTACACCAGCAAAACCCCTCAAGACAAAGGATCATAGGACCAGAGTCCACCCTGCTATTCAAAACCCTGTCGAAAAGTGGGCTGCTATTCCAAATGTTGTTTAGAAGTAGACTATTGTTCAAATTGAAAAGGAGCAGCATTTGACTGATACCCATGTTAAGATAGAAACAGATGATATATTGACCTGCGATAAGGAAATTCAGATAGAGGCACCACCCTCGGGAATGATAAGGGCCATGAACGCAAGACAATGCAATAGGAAAATTCAGGTAAAACTCCCGGTCTCCACCGCCGCATGGGAAAGAGATCCAAGAATGGTAACCCTACGGGAGGGTTTGACGAAAGCCCAGCAAGAAGCAGAAAATCTCATAGAGCAAACGGTCCCTCGGGAAAGGTATGAAGAGCTACAGCAATAGCTTAGGAAGGTCAATCTATCCGAAAGCCAGGCCTTTGAAGGGTGGTGAAGGGAAGAAGAAAAAGTCGCGAAGGTAACTCGTAGGTTAGATATAGTTATCAAGCATATGGATACCTTATGTTCTTTGTACAATGATGTCCTAGCATGCAGAGCCCCTGCTAAGAATTATGCCTTGTTTTTAATGGAACGATATTTGCAATTGAAAATAAAGGTTGTTAAAGCAGGTGCTCCCATACAAATTAATACCATCGATGATTTTATAAACTGTTGTAAGCACTACGGGGTAAAATTTCAAAGATTACTGTGTGAGTTTTATTTACATAACCTTGTATTAGACCAGGAGACCCAGTTGAACCCTGGCCCTTTTGTTGGGGATATCCAATTGCAGGCATTTATCTCATTTGGGGTTAATCAAATTAAATGGCTTAAAGCCTATAATTCTTTCCAAAGGCA
Source organism: Pinus tabuliformis (assembly GCA_031772625.1). Lineage (NCBI taxonomy): Eukaryota > Viridiplantae > Streptophyta > Pinopsida > Pinales > Pinaceae > Pinus > Pinus tabuliformis. The sequence goes on along the minus strand of CM062816.1, from coordinate 694,828,706 downwards.
AGAAAATGGATTAGATTTGTGGGTAAGAGTTGAGCCTAGGGATCCAGTACAGTTGTGGAGAGAACATAGAAACCTCATGAAGACTCCAGGTGTAATTGAAGCATTAGGACCAATTCACACAGCAATCAATCAACAAGGAATAGAATACTTTTTCACTATTGAAGGCCTTGCCATTGATGCGGCTAAATTTCGATATCAGATCTCTAATCCTAATATCCAACTCAGGGAGCCATTTAAGTATGAAAATTTTATGTTAGCCACTAACCGGTTGCACCTCTATGGAAAAGTCATTTTGAGGGCAGGGCCATCCTGGTTAGGATATAGGTTCCAGAGTCTAATTATTTGGCACCCTGCACCTGGGTACGAAGCCCTATATGAGATGCCTGAGGGTAGATAGACCATTTCTTTGAACACCTAGTTATGCATCATGGCTATAGACCTCCACATGAGATTCCATCTCCAGCCTACTCTCTCACTGCCTTACATGTCAACTACAATGTTTTCATGAGGGCATGAAAAATGGTAAGCAGGGGGGTGTGTGGACTACTAAAGAAGGTATGTTTTTGGTAATTATTTCAACATCTTTTCATTAGAACTTACAAACCTTTTGCATCATGAACTAGGAAAATGATAAGGAATTGTAATAAAACCTGTGAGATTAATGTGTAAAGTGAAAACACTGACAATTGTCATTTTCTTATACAGAAAGAAGGGAAAACGAAAGACTGCCATTCCAAAGGAAAGAACAAGGCTGGGTTTAACATTGTCCCTTTGACGGGGAACCGTATGCAAACAAGGCAAAACAAATCAAAGCAAAACAGCCCTGGAAAGGAAGTGGAGATGTCGGCTCAACACAAGAAGGAAAAGGGATAACTGAGAACTAACAGTTCGGCGAATCCCTCAGGATCCTTTGATCCTGAGGGATCGCTGCTTTAACTATTTTTTCACCTAGACATCTCCGCCTTCACCATTATAAAAGGGGAAGAATTGTTAGCTCGAGGGGGTCGAGTTTGTTATGTTTTATGTAATTTCTCTCAAGATTGAAACTTTGATCATCGAGTCTTGTTGAGAACTGATCTACTGTAATTCCGTCTTATGGATTAATATAAACTCAGTTGCTATTTCATCTCTGAGTCTGGAATAACTTCAAGCGGTGTACCCCTGGAGGCTAAGGGACCGGCCTTGGAGGACACTTGATCCTGTACTATTACATTTGGTTTATGCATGGTTCGCTTATTAGCGTTATTTGGTAATCTGATATGTTTTGTTAGTTTACATCACATGCTCTGTTATGTTTGATTTGTTAAAGTTTCTAAAGACAAAACTATTGCATTAACTTGGCAACGTATCACTGTTCTTTTAAGCACTGATATAATACTGTCGGTCTTTACAGAATATTGTTGATGTTCAATTACGAAGCCTCTGTGCTGTCGACTTATTCATTGATAATACATAATTCATCTTAGCGATTATGTTCTTTGCGATTGTTGAGTATATAGACATTGTTGTTCCATTCTGAAATATAGTCGTAATATTTATAACTGAGATTGATAATTGGTTTACCAAGATCAGGTTACTATTAAGGTGTGCCAAGTGCATATATGGTTTTGAAGCACTGTTCTATAATTCATCATTAATCAGTGTTGTTCCATTTTTGTGTGTTGTTCAATTCATCCTTAATAGTGTAGGATTGCCATCTGATTCCTGTAGGTTACGATTGGTGCATTTGATCTTGTAAATTAAGGTGTTACTGCTTGTTAGACTTAATTGCTGTTACAGTTTCTTGTTTGCTGTTCCATTTCAGATTTGTTGTTCTATTTCTTATTTGTTGTTCCATTTCTTATCTACCGTTCCATTTCCTATCATTTGTTATTTTGGTGTGAAGAATGATCCAAGGCTGTAGTGAGCACCAACGTTTTCTATCCGGCTCCCAGATCCATGATCTGTCCTCTAATTTCTTTTAGTTCCATCAGTTTACAAAGGGATGAGTTACTGCTACTGAACCCTTGACTGATAAATTGCTTATTTTTCTGAATGTGTGGTTTAATCTTTTGAAGTAGTTTGCTGTAAACAAGTATCCATTTACTCTTGTATTTTTTAGCACCGTACTACTAGCATTACTCTGGCAAATGATAGCCTCAGACTGAGACACTCTTTGAAATAACAGAATGTTCCTGGATTGACAAACTAATGTGAGGTAATTAGAGGTGAAAGAGACCCTTTTTATAGCTCGACACACCTGAAGTCCTTGCTATGATACTGAATGACCTAACACAATCCCCGCAGTCATCAAGAATTCACATTTTTTGGGACTGAGAGATAGGTTCATTTCAATGCATTTGTGCATCAATTTACCTAAGTTAGACAGAGCCTCCTAGAAATCACATCCATAAGGTGTAAAATTATCCATATAAATCTCTACTGCATCATGGACTAACTCGGCAAAGATACTCAGGACTGCTCTCTGGAAAGTGGCAGGAGCATTGCATAGGGCAAAAGGAAGGACCCTACAGGTGAAAGTACCTCAAGGACAAGTTAAGGTGGTTTTATCATGGAAAGAGAAAAAAAAATTCCTGCTAGGCCATCTAGCACTTGGTCGATGAAAGGTAGAGGGAAATGGTCCTTCTTTGTGGATTTGTTTAACTCCTTGTAATCGACACAAATCGTATCTAGATTCATACTCCTTTGGGGTTGTCAAACTGGATTGCAACCTTCATTGATATAAATGTGTTGAGTACACACCGAGGGGTGCACTCCATTCATTTCTTTGTAACTCCAAGCAAAGGCATGCAAGTGTTCCTTTAGCAAGTTACAAAACTTTTACTCTTGCTTAATAGAAAGAGATAGGTTGATTTTCCAAGTTCTCTCAGGGCCAAATTCTATGGTTTTGAATTGGATAAGTTTGGAATCGACTAATCATAAATCAATCTGATGGATTTTTTGGGTTTCCTTTACTACCTCTTCTAAGGACAATGTACTGGGAGTTGGACTTTGGATTATGTGTTCAATCTAATCATCTTCGTCTTGTTGTCCCGCTCGCATGGTTGTTTCTAAGGTATAGAGTTAGGTAGAATAAACTTTATCTTCCTCCTCCTCTACCATCCACAAAGCTAAGTCATGTTCTAGAGATGGCTGAGCAGGAGGGTATATGACTAACTACTTGGACATATGCCCATTCTTGATAGTCAAATTTCCAGCCTTATAGCTAATGTACTCGCATCGGCAGTGGCTAACCAAGGCCTCCCAAGGATGAAAGGGTAACCAGTAAGCTTAGGCTTAGGATGGAGAGCTAAGAAAGCTATAGGGTATTCCCAAGAGTCAATGGAGACCATCAAATCCTCCACAATCACCTCAGGTGTCACTGTGGAGCAGTTTGCAAGTTGTAGCACTATTGTGGTCTTTCTCAATGAACCTTGGAGGTTGATCTTGAGCATGGTGTCCTCGGTCATCACATTAATGGTAGCCCAAAGATCAATGGAAGTGTGTGAGACAATGGTTCCATTGATGTGCACATCTACTATGGGGCTTCCAGGGTCCAAATACTTTGGACAGATTACCTGCCACAACATTAAGTCAAATAGTTTTCCAATGAAATTAATGCTAGGGGCATCTCTTCTTCACCTCCCTCGATGCTTGAAGCACTTCGGCTTAATCAACTTGTTGTAAATAGGTACATATTTAATAGCTTGGAGAAGTGGAATTTTGACACATAGGTTTTTCAATTCTCCCAGAAGTTCAGACTCTTCTAGGGTAGGCTGGAGTAGTTGGGTTAACCTCTCAGGAAACGGTGGTGGATTTAATTTAGGGATTATTTCCTCTCTTTACTCCTCAACCTCCCTAGGTGGAGGTAGAGGTTAGTTTTCCAGGAGTACTCTCCTAGATCTTAGGTTGATTTACTGAATCTCCACAGCATAAGCACGATAGGATGTCTCTCCACTGTATACTTGTTGTGCATGTTTGTTGTTTGGGTTTGGATTTGGCTAGGTAGGCATCTAGGGTTGTTTAGGTGGAGCAGAGTCTAAAATTTGTGGTTGAGCAGGTGGTGAAGGCAACAAAGCTAGAGCATTTTTGTATGGGGGCCTACACCCCTCGGGTAGTGCATTCCACTGAGGTTGTGGCAGAGCATATGGTTGAAATGACTGGTTGGCTGGCTGGGAATGATACTGAGGTTCAAAGGACCAAGGAGGAGGTATAGACCAGGGGGGCCCCAAGAAGGTATGGATGTGGTCTGGTTGGGGTTGTAATATGCATGGCATGACCCTTGCATGCCCTGTTGATACCCACGAGGTCTCCTTTGGTTTATGTAGTAGAGTTGTTCAATTACCCCTTTAGCTCCCTGATATATATCTTTTAATCTAGGGAGAGAAGGGAACTTGTCTATGGAGTGGTTTTCTTCATAGACTGAGAATATTTCAATAGAATTCAATGGAAATTCATTCCTAGGGTGCCTCCTAGTGCATCTAGGACAGAAAATGGCCAAGGCTATCTTTGCTTCCTCCTTCTTTCTCTTAGTGTGCATAGTGTCTATTTGTAGGGAAAAGGTCTGCAACATCTCACTCTTGAAATCCTCCAACATGTTTCCAATTTCACCCTTGATTGATGAATTGGAAGAGGATGGATTGACAATAGGTTGACTACCACTACCATTTTTAGTAGCTGCCCTCGAATGGTTTCTAAAGACAGTATTGATATCGTCATAGGGTAAATGGTAGATATCCCCTCCCGCTAACAAGTTCAAGGCATCCAAAAGATCTTCCCTTACTCCTCTAAGTAGGACCAACTTTAGTGACTTAGGTTCAAGTGTGCAGCTAGCCCCATTGTAGCTAATCTGGAATCTTTCTTCATAATCCTCTATGGATTCGTCATGCCCTACGTTCATCCTAAAAATTTCCTCTTAGTGTCTTTAGACCTACATTAGTCTTGATACTTATTGTTAAAGGCTTGTTGCATCTAAGCCCAAGGTGTGATGCTATCCCAAGGTAAACCCATGAACTAGCACAAAGTTACATCCTTGAGAGTGGATGGAAATAGTTTCAACTTCTGTTCATCATTGGTGTAGTCATAGATTCGGAATATGATGACAAGCTCAAATAAGAAAGTGTCTGGATCTTCTGAGGTCATGCCATGGAAATGAGGAAGGGCAGAGGGGCTTATAATTTTCATCTTAGTATCTCCATTGGTTTCCCGAATGGGGAAGGCACCCTAAATTATTTCCCTATTCCCTCTATCATTTCTATTTTCAGCCATTGGTTTAGTAGGAACAGGTTCTTCTTCTCCTTCTTCTTCCCCTGTGGGTTCTTCAAAATTTTATGATTTCTCACCTAAGGGTTCCTCTAGCTTACAGCCACCGAAGAAGATGGAAGGTTGGCTATTTGAAGTGGTGGGGGTATTTGGCAAAAATTTCGACGCTAAGTTATCCCTATTCCTATGAGGCATGAAAAAGTGATTTTGTTGTGTTTTGTGTTTTTTTCGAACTTTGATAGTAATTGGAGAATTGAAATTTCAAACTGAATGAAAACGACTGAGTGAATGAAAAATTAACTACCTAATTGAAAGCTTACTTGCAGAATGGAAAGAAAAGCAAAGAATGTAGAATGGAAAAGGAAGCAAAGTAAATTACTTTTGCAGAAATGAAACTAATAGGAGAATATCATAAACAAGAAAGGGAAGAAAGAAAGCGGTAATCACATATTACTCAGACACCTCCCCATCAATGGTGCCAAAAAGTGATGAGCACCAGTATTACAGCAAGAATGCTACAACTCTTGGGGCTACTAGCTTTACTTTATTAACCCGGGGTTCGTACAAACTTGGAGGTGACAGTGTTGTATACACAAGTAAGAGTGATGGTTTTGCCTTTTATCATTGTTCAGCTAGTGAGAAAGACTACTAGGGTTTTCAAGCTAGAATTCTATGGATTCAAAAGAAGCTTGATTACTATTGAAATAAATAGAAATATACTCTAGGAGAAATCTTGTCTACAACAATAATGAAAAATACTGAAATCCAATGCTAAAACACACCATTTCCTAACTAACTGCTGAGAAACTATGCTTTACAAGAATTCCAAGCTAACATGTATGAAATTATACTGTCCTAAGCATGGAAGTTAAAAACATCAAACATTACTACTGTGCATGTAAATGACTAAAATAAATCTGTTTTTTTTCTTTTTGTTCTTTTTATGGAAAAACAAGTGTGAAAGATAATCTCTTTTGGTGATGTGGCAGGTGGCTTAGGGATGATGGTGGATGGTTGGAAGGTTTGGGAGACCCTTAGGTGACCTTGTGTGGATTCCTAGAGGTTTTCCCTCAGTTCGGCCTCAAAAGAAGCCACTATAAGAAAACCTACAAGATTTCCTAAAAGCCTACAGGATTTTGTGTATTTCTACAAGATACAGCCGAGAGAAAAATGATTGGAAGTTAAAGGTGATGGAAGGCCTAGGAAAGCTTGTTGGTGGGTGAAATGAAGTGAGAAAATTCCTAGGATCACTTAGAACTAAAAACCAAGGTCGGGAGATGGTTAGATTTGATCAACATGCTTGGAGAAGTTTCCATGTAAAATGATGAAATTGGTGAAAGAATGATTATGGATGGACGAAGTTCAAAGGTGGTTGCTTGCTATGAGATCATTATCTACTTTTGAAACACCTGCTCAGCATCAAACATTAATATTTTCCAAAACAAATCATGTAAACAAGAACAATTTCACTAAGATAGAAAAACATAGTTTAAGGAGCTAGATGTCTACTTCATGCATGAGGGAAATTGCAGAATAAAGTAGAATCATTGATGAAATCTATTGTAAGATTGAAAATGGAGGAAATTGTAATTAAATCCTACACTTTCAAACTGATCAAATGCTGGTTCAAGTATAGTAAATTCTAAATTATATGAGAAAGTAGAAATCTGTGTTTTTGGGGCTGCATAGGGGTCCTTTCCTCAAATAATGGTCCCTGGAGGAAGAAGTGCACCCAAGACACCTCTTGACAACTTTTTATGTTCTATTTATCCCTTCTAACCTACTGCTAAAGTAAAGCACAAAGGGAAGAAACTAATAAACAAACTAATCAAATCTACACTACTTGCAATGAAATACTTCTAAGGACAATTTAACCATAAATCTATGAAAATAATCTAAGCATATAGATACAAGAAGAGGAACCTTTGTTGCTAGGGTTGGGCCCTAGCCCAAGAGCTTTAGACCTCTCAATTAACTAAGTGCTAGATCAAGAAAAAGCTCATTCACATTATCAAAATAAAAAATTACATAGCAATGTCTTCCAGAAGTCTAGAGCTTGAAAATAACTAGTGTCTTTGTAAAATAAATATTTGAATCCTAATGAGGCTCTAGGCCTCTTTATTTATACAACTGATGTAGCCAACGAATTCCTTAAATCTAGGGAGGCTTGGCTCCCAAGTCGAGATGAACTAACTCTTTGAATATCACTTGCTCGAATGCCTTTTGATCTTCATGACATGGCTGCTTGTACTTTGAGCTGGTGTGATTGATGGATGAATATTCAAATGAGGGAGGAGTAAATAAGGATGATTTACCTCCTGCAATCTCTTTTCCTTGTCCCATTCGCTTTTCAACCCTTAATCTTTCCAAAATTCCCCGATTTTCTCTCACAAACCTGCATTGAGTGCACATTAGTCCACTAGGCATAATATCTCACTTTAACTCATCTCATTAAGAAAAATATAATCAAAACATGTAATAAGTTATGAGAAGAGTTGATTTGACTAATCTAGGAGGTGAATGAAGGTCCACATAGTTACCCAATGATGAGGCTCATCATCCTTCACAACCTTCTTGGCATCATCAACCGTTTTTAGAGCATCCATTTTTGGGTCATCAACTTGCTTAAGTATTCCTTGCTTTGGATCTTCTTTGTTAGGTCCCTATAATACTAGTGATTACCCCATTACTATTGTAGTTGTATCCCTTATTAATATCTTTGTGCCCCTATTTTCCCCATATTTTTATTACTATGGCCCATAGAATCCCTCTATTGTTATTTTGGTGGCTTTATATTATTATTGTTAGGTCGGCTCGGTTATATTGTGACTCCTTAGACTCCTATATATAGAAAGGAGGTTTTTTCATTTGAATCATCGAAGAATTGTTAATTTGTGTAATGTAAAGGAGGTTTCCCCCTCAAAGAGGCTGAATTCTAAGGCGTTGAACTATCTTTTCTATCTTTTTGTGAGCTGGTTTGATAACATTTGGTATCAGAGCATTGGATTCTAGGGTTTCGCTGCTCCAAATAGGTCATCATGGAATTTTCACTATAACTTTTTTCTACGATGTTTCGGAAGCTCAAAATAAAACCCATTTGAGACGAAATCACACTGAACCGCGAGTCCAAACTTCAGAGCTTTTCACACTATATTTGCAGAGATATGATCTGAGGAAGTTGGTCTTTTTGCAGACTCCTGAATTACATTCCAAACAGGCGACCTGTGGAAAATCGTTATAACTTTCTCTCTAAGTATCGTATTGAAATTTCATCAGAATGTACAGAAATAGGATGGAATGTAGTTTTTGGTATATATTTTTTAGAGCCAAAGGTCAAAACAGTGACTCGGGGCACGTCATACAAGTTCGCTCTAATGAACTAGTCTATAATCAGGTCACTATGGGAGATTTGGCATAACTCTTACCTGGAGAATCCAATTTGGATGAGGCCGGTGGCATTGGAAAGAGGACACAGAGGGCTACTGCAGTTCGCAATTTCATAACTGGATGATCTGAAATTACAAAGATACATCAGATTCAATATCAAGCTCCAACAAATTGAAAAAAGGTGTGTAGTTTTTTTTAATTTTTGCATAAGCTTGGTTTGAAAAATTAGTTTGAAGGAATTCAAAGGGCATAGTAAAGAATTATTATCAATAATTGATGCCTCGAGGAAAGAAAATGCAAACACCTAGTAAGCAACCTGAAAGCTCTAGCATGACTCATGAAGAAGAGGAAGAAATGCAACATGATATTTCAAAATTACAAGACCAAGTGCAACAAGTGTCACTTGCACAAAAAGGAACAGAATCTAAGATGGATGGTTTAAAGAAAGATGTAGAAGCTAAGATGGATGGTTTAAAGAAAGGAGTAGAAGCTAAGATGGATTGTTTAAAGAAAGGCGTAGACGCTAAGATGAATGACATGGAAGCTAAGATGGATGATTTGAAGATAGATTTGAAGACAGACATGGAAGATTTGAAGACAGGCATGGAAGATTTGAAGACAGATTTGAAGATAGATTTAACAAAGTTTCTATAAGAAATGCTTACTAATGGTGAAAGGGTAGTAAAGGAAACTCATGATAAGAACAAAATAAATAATAATCATGATTTCATAGACTCTAGTGTCGGATTGAAGACCCGCCATATTCCAAAAATCGATATGAGGAAGTTTGATGGCAAGGATCCCAGAACATGGATATTACAAATGGAGCAATTTTTCGATCTCAATAATGTGCAAAACACACAAAAGGTACGTATTGCAACTTTATATTTGAAACCAAATTAGTTTGTATGGTATCAATGGCTTTTCTCTCGTAAACAAATTATCACTTGGGCAATTTTTACGGAAGAATTGACAGCACATTATGAGGATACAAAAAGCAACACTTTTTTTAGCCAATTGATAAGTCTCAAACAAAAGGGTTCAATAATGGAGCACATTGAGGAGTTCCAAAAATTGAACATAAGGGTAAAAAATATTCCAGAGGAGCATAGGATTGATGTGTTAATAGGGGATTTAAAGAATAATATCCAACATGATGTTCGCCTTTGGGAACCTGATTCATTAGAGAAGGAATTCAGGTTAGCAAGAAAAATGGAAAGCAAAATTATGGCAACCAGGAAGCATACCACTCACAACTATAAAGATGGAAGTGTTATTGCCCCTAGTCTTTCACAACCTATAAGTTTGACACCACAACAATTGGAAGAAAAAAGAGCAAAAGGGCTTTCTTACAGTTGTGATAGAAAATACACTAAAGGTCATAAGTGTGCTGAGAAGAAATTATTCTACATAGATTGTGAAGAGGAAGAAGAAAAGGACCAAGAAAGGCCAAAAGAAGAGGATATACTCCAGGAAGAAAGCTTAGATAAACAAGAAATGAATCTGACCATATCTTGTAATGCATTGGCTGGAATTACCACTCCTCAAACCATCAAGATAGAAGGATAAAGCAAGAAGAAAAAGGTAATAGTGTTGATTGATTCAGGGAGTCCCCACAATTTTATTCATTGTAAGATAGCAAAAGAATTGAAATGCTTCCAATATCCAGCACCAGAGTGTCAAGTGATGATTGCAAATGGAGGAATGATAAATTGCTCTAGAAAGTTCCATAATATCAAGCTATCCATGGGAGAATATGCATTGACTAGCCCAATGCTTTCCATTCCAATGGGAGGTGTTGATGTTGTACTAGGAATCCAATGGCTACAATCCTTGGGTACAATAGATTTTAATTTTCAAGAACTTTTCATGAAATTTTCTGCAGAAGGAAAGGAAGTTGAATTAAGGGTTATTGCAAGGAAACTAAGAAAGATAATCAGCTCTGACGATATGACAAAGGTTCTAAAAAATCAACAAAGAGGTGTAATTGCACAATTATGTTCACTAGATGTTTCCACATTGGAATCATCTATTTCTCCAGATCTCCAAAAAGTCTTGGACAATCATTCCAAGGTTTGAGACTCCCAAAGGTCTCCCATCTATTCGTGATCATGATCATTCTATTCATCTGATTCTAGGAAGTGTTCCTCCAAACATCAGGCTGTACAAATATCCCTATTCCCAAAAGAGTGAAATTGAATGTATGGTTGCATAAATGCTAGAGGCTGGTATAATTCAACATATTCAAAGTTCTTTCTCTACTCCAATAGTATTGGTGAACAAGAAGGATGGATCATGGCCCATGTGTCCGGATTATAGGGAGCTCAACAAGCTCACTATTAAAGATAAGTTTCCCATTCTTGTCATTGATGAATCACTGGATGAATTGCATGGATCAATTTACTTCACCAAATTTGATATTCATTTAGGATATCATCAAATCAGAATAAATACAGAAGACATTCCGAAAATAGCATTTAGAACTCATGAGGGTCATGATGAATTTTTGGTCATGCCTTTTGGCCTTACCAATGCACCTTCTATATTTCAATGTTTGATGAATTCCATTTTCAAACCCTTCCTTAGAAAATTTGTGTTAGTATTTTTTGATGATATACTAATCTATAGCAAGTCTTGGAAGGATCATGTTGAACATGTTGATAGGATGCTACAACTATTGGAGGAGAAATAATTATATGCAAAAAGATCCAAATGTTTCTTTGGAGTACAAGAAGTGGAATATCTGGGTCATACTGTATCTCATGAAGGAGTTAAGGTAGACCGTAACAAAATTAAATCCATTAAGGAATGGAAAATCCCCATATCCATAAAGCATCTACGAGGATTTCTTGGGTTGACAGGGTTTTATCACAAGTTTGTTAAGAATTATGGGAGAATAGCAGCACCTCTAACAACATTATTGAGGAAAGATGCATTTTCATGGACTCCAGAAGCAATAAAGGCCGTTGAACATCTTAAAGAGGCAATGTGCCATGCGTCGGTCTTAGCTACACCAGACTTCACAAAAACCTTTATTGTGGAATGTGATCCTTCAGGAAATGGAATTGGTGTTGTTTTAATGCAAGATGAAAGACCCATTTCTTTTCAAAGTCGTCCAATCAAGGGAAAGTTTTTACACAAAGCTATTTATGAGAAGGAAATGTTGGCAATACTACATGCGCTTAAGAAATGGCGACCCTACCTAATGGGAAGACACTTCAAGGTAAAAACGGATCATGATAGCCTTCAATACTTTTTAGAACAAAGATTATCCTCTGAAGAGCAACAAAAGTGGGTCACAAAGATGTTGGGTTATGACTTTGAAATCATCTACAAAAAAGGCAAGCAAAATGTGGTGGTAGATGCACTCTCAAGAAAGGATGAGGATGTGGAAGCATTGTTGTGCACCATTTCTATTATCCAACTAGATTGGATAAACGAAGCAAGGGAGGAATGGAAGAATGATGAAGAAGTGTGGGCACTTATTTGAAAGTTACAACAAGATTCCAGTACATCTGATACATTTAGCTGGAAAAATGATTTGTTATGGTACAAAGATCACTTATACCTCTATAAGAATTCCCAACTCAAAAAAAATATTCTTATGGAATTGCACACTTCTCCCTTAGGAGGGCACTCAAGATTTTTGAAAACTTACCACAGGGTTAAGAAGGAATTTTTTTTGGGATGGCCTTAAATTAGATATTCAAAAGTTTGTGGCAAAATGTTTGGTTTGCCAACAAAATAAAGTGGAAACAATTAAGACCCCAGGTCTATTACAACCTTTATCCATTCCAAGCCAATGTTGGGAGGAGGTTTCAATGGATTTTATCACAAGTTTACCCAATTCTGAGGGAAAGAGTGTCATCATGGTGGTAGTTGACAGAATTACCAAGTATGCACACTTTTGTGCATTATCACATCCATTTAAATCCAATACAATTTCTACTGCATTTATGGAAACAATTCAAAAGCTACATTGAAATGCAAAGATTATTGTAAGTGACAGAGATCCCATTTTTACTGGAAATTTTTGGACAGAATTATTTTCTTGTCTTAGTACTCAGTTAGCTCATAGCTCATCTTATCATCCTCAATTTGATGGGCAAACTAAGATAGTAAACAAATGTTTGGAAGGATATCTTTGTTGCTTTGTATCTGATAAACAGACACAATGGGTCAAATGGTTGCCTCTGGCTGAATGGTGGTATAACACTTCCTTCCATACAACAACAAAAATGACCACATTTATGGCACTTTATGGATATCAGCCACCATCCATCAGATCATATTGAAGAGAAAATTCTAAGGTTCAAGCAGTGGAACATCACATCGAACATCAACAACAATTCTTCCAACTCTTAAAGGATAACCTCATGTTGCCACAGAATAGAATGAAAGAACATGCAGATCAACATCGCAATGAAAGAAGTTTTGATGTAGGTGATTGGGTATTCCTATGGCTACAACCATATAAACAATTGTCCCTCAAGCAAGTTAAGAAGGATAATAAATTATCACCAAAGTATTATGGTCCGTACAAGGTGTTGCAAAAGATTGGTACGATGGCATACAAATTGGAGCTTCCTGCAGCTTCTCGAGTGCACCCAGTTTTCCATATTTCATGTTTAAAGAAGGTTATATGCAACAAGCTCCCAGTTCAAACAATATTGCCAGAACTTGACGAGGAACGAAAAATTATATTTGAATCGGAAGCAGTCACAGAAACAAGAACTGGACAGCTACGAAATCGATCAATTTTGGAGTATCTCATCAAATGGAAGAACTTATCCGCTGAAGATTCCACATGGGAGGGTGAGAATTTTATACAGAAGCATCGAGAACTACTTAAGTGTTGAGGACAACACATTTTTGAAGGAGAGGGGCATGTTAGGTCCCTATAATACTAGTGATTACCCCATTACTATTGTAGTTGTATCCCTTATTAATATTGTTGTGCCCCTATTGTCCCCATATTGTTATTATTGTGTCCCATAGAACCCCTTTGTTGTTATTTTTGTGGCTTTATATTATTATTGTTAGGTCGGCTGGGTTAATTGTGACTCCTTAGACTCCTATATATAGAAAGGAGGTTTTGTCATTTGAATCATCGAAGAATTGTTCATTTGTGTAATGTAAAGGAGGTTGCCCCCTCGAAGAGGCTGAATTCTAAGGCATTCAACTATATTTTCTATCTTTTTGTGAGCTGGTTTCATAACATTCTTGCTATTTTTTTGTTGTAGGTTTCAGTGGTGGAGGTTTAATTGGAACATTTATGCCTATGAGACTGTATTGTATTTGAAAACCAACTATTGCATTATTATAACCCTATTGATATATTTCTGAATCCACCATCAATTGAGTGCTACGTTTTTCTTCTGAAAACAAGGTTGACCTGTCATGGTACTCTTTTGTAAAAAACACTTGGCCTTGTTCATCACCCATACAAGTTATTTGCTAATATGTTTCCTCGGTTGGTTTTTCATCAGGAAAATTATCAAGGAAAGTAGGCCTTGCAATTTACTAATCCTCGGGCCTTTCTAATATTATTAATTGATTTTAAGGCCTTCAAGTCTTCTAAATTAGGATTAACCTAGGGTTGAGTCTCACCCCAAGGTGGGGTTATCTTATAAAAAAAAATTCCCATTTTTTCCAACATGACATCATACTTAATATTTTTTGATGAAGAGGGCTCATCTTTAATCAGTTCCCTTTCAATCGTAATTTTTTCTTTTTCAGCCACCAAATTGGTTTCTACTCCTATGACATTTCTCTGCATGTTTTGCAGGGTACGAGGATTTCTTTCTCTTTATCAAAAAGTGAACTTAGCATAAAATGCATCAGTATAGTGAAGCAAATATGATCTATGAGAAGGTTGAATATCACTTGAAATTTCATTATATACCTTATTGAACCTATAAAAAAACTCCTGCACTATTCAAGGTGGGTTTCTTTTCAAATTATCATATTCTTCAAAGATCTGCAAATGATTTTCTTCTTCCTCCCTTATTGTAAATAAAAGTTGCTCATTGTGTTGAATGTTTGCAATAGATCCTACTAGAAGTCCTCTAGATCATATTTTTACTTCCCTTGAAAATATTTATGCAAACAAACTCATCTTGACATCATCATCATACACATCTTCTAGATCTATAAGATCATTAAACTTATCAAAATGTTGGTAAGCAGTGAAACCTCCCTGTCCATGAAATTCTATCAAGCGTTGGCCATAATTCTGAGGAAGGTCATGTAGTTTACCTGGAATAGCAAGAGGGGCATATCTAGAAACCATAGATGAGGCTCGTGACTAAAATACTAGGAATTTGAAACATAGATGACAAAGGAAATGAAACTCTTGTAGTGACAACTAATGAAGTAGGGATATGAGATCTAATAGAAATAGATGGAGCAAAAAATGGTGGAATAGAAAATGGAAAAGTAGCAGACTTATATTCAACTAACTAAATATCATGAACTAAATGTTCCAATATTTCAAACTAGAGCCAAATATTTTGGTCTTGTGGTAATAAAATCAATCCTTGAGAGGAAAAGCTTGGAACATAGGTCTTAAATGTTCTCTCATCAAATACAATATCTAAGAGATTAGTTTCTAATTTTGACTGAAACAAAGTTTTCTCAAACTTAGTGTCAAATTGTATATCATTTATGGAATTGACCTCTTTAAGTAAAGAAAAATATGTTCCTAAATGAACAATACCTATTTTTTCTATATATCTTCTTTTTCTAAACAACTTTTCTCTATTTGATAGGATCTCTGGTGGATTAGGATCTAGTTTCCTCCATGTGTAATCTCCCTTATGAGCCAAAAATTCATAGTCGGATTTCCCTAAATCTTAATAATGGAGTCACCAGAGAAAAATCTTGCAACTAAAACTAATGTCCAAATCTTTGTTTTCCCTTAGAGATCAGATCTAAACAATAGAATTTTTTTTGGGAGAAATGGTCTTTCGTTTCTTGGCAATGACACCAAAATTTTATCGCTCACAAGTTTTCCCTTAGTTTTGAAGGAAAAGCCCCTAAGGTAACTCATTCAAGCCAACTTTAGGGCCAAAGGATAGCCCCTTCAACTTGAAGAGGGAACTCTACTTTATAATTCAACTGCATAGTGCCACCTCAATAGTTGGCTATGTCTTTAGTACATTGGGTTGATTATGAGTTTAGTAGGCTTTTGGAAATGATGGTAAGGTAGAGAAAGTGAATCCTTTTCCATGGTGTCACATAAAGTGAAAATTAATAAAGAGTCACTAGGATATTGGATGTAGTAATAGAGACTAGGAGTAGGATAGTTGACATATCCTTAAACAACGTTTCTATTGAGAATGGTGGAAGAAAATAACATAAAAGTGGTTTAAACTAGAGCATCAGGTAGATGAATTTTGTTCAGTTACGATAGGAAAAGTGATACTTGAATGGAGAAGATAGAGCATGAAAATGAAGCATGAATTTCACCTTTAATACATTCATTCAAGCATAAAGAATAAAAAAGTTAAATGAAAACAACTAAAGTAAACTACATTCACCAAGAAACATAGTAGGACATTTCAACACATGAATTCTCATCTTTGGAACCCTACATACTTTTGATCACTAGTCACCTATGATTAACCATCATAAATTAAGCACACACATAAATTACAACTCTTTCTCAAAATATGAACCATTGGTTTTTCTTTCATTATCAGATTTATGGAGTACCTACAAAACCATAACCATGATTTTAGAAAAACCTTAATTACAAAGTCTCAAAATAGCTAACTAAATCTCTAATTAAAACTAAATACATTACATTTCCCAATCATAAAACAAGATGATAATATTATGTATCTAGGAAATATGTTGTTGTTGAAGACCTGGTGGAAGCTAAGGATCAAAACAGACTACTCATATTCTATTAGATCTAAGGCTTTTGTGATCCATAATGTAGAAATATGTCTTCCAGATTAATCACATTATTAGGATTTGGTCGATGCTTCAAACCAAATAATGTGGTTCATCCTCAAGACAAGGTTTGAAATGTTGACCAAATCCTAATAATGTCATTAATCCAAAAGACATATTTTTACTTATATTTTGTCAAGATTTTTTGAAAAATTTGCTTCTTCATCATGCTTGATGTAACGTTTTCTTCTTTGAAATTTGGCCTTGATCCAAAAAAATGGAAATCCGGTATGTAAATCCTTCCTCTAGTGTTATATTCACTCCAAACTTCTCCTTGTTGCCTCAAAAAATTTATTTTCCCAAGCGCTGATGGATTAACTAGTGAACCTCATATTAGTAAAAAACCAGGACATTCTAGCAAATTAAATGTTAGTTCTATCTCAAAGAAGAGAAAAAAATGTTTTGACAATCTAACTGTTAACACTCATCCAAAATAAAAATAAAAAATTGTACTAATTGGTTAATTGCATGTGCTCCATCAAAATTCTCCCAAAATACCATTGGAAAAACAAAACACAAACAAAAAACTGCACTGCAAATGATTCACTTTAGTTTTCTAGTTGCCTCCAAACATCACACTATCTCCTTTACCTAGTATTCTTGGGTTTAGCAACATGCTCTTTAATTTGACCTTTAGGCTTTCTAGAGTTAGAAGGCTTCTCTTCTTTTATGAGCAGATCTCTCTAAGGTGTATCATCTACCTCAATGAGTTTTTATCCCAGGTTATTGTTTTGTTTGAGCTTGATTTTCAGCCTCAATTTATTAATTGGTCTAGTGTGAGACCTTCTTCCCCCATAGATTTCAGCAAGTGTGGGATCCTTTCTACTCCCTCTTTCCTCTGTCTTAGTTTGATCTTACCTTATTTCCATTAATTTTGATTCAACAACTTTTGTATGTTTAGGAGAGGGCAGATGAGGAACATACACACTTTTCCTTTTCATATATCTCCTATTTCCTCTTGTGTAGACCTTTCTCATCTTAGGAACTAGAGGAGGAGGTTTTTTCATCATGTTTTTCCTCTGGTTTCTAGTCTAGATAGACAAAGTCCACTAGTATAAGGTCTAAGGGGTTTTACTAACCTTCCTACTTTCCTTCTTTTTTCTAATGGCCTTAGGTTTAGGTGAGAGAGACTCTGCAAAACCCCCTTATGAAAGAAAATGTTCCCATATTTTGCTAACTTTCCTCAACTAATTTCTAATTTATTAACTCGATTACGGTCTTATGATAAATGAAGTGGGATGATACATTAGGTTTGACCCTCACCTTCACTGACATATTTTTGAGACTCATAAGTAAAAGGAGAGGAGTCTTCATTCTCACATGTCTAGCAATGTGAGAAATAAAACAAAAATGGTATGTATTGAGTTTGTTAAAATTCCCTTCAGAGGTGAAATAAGACTGAGTGATCCTAAGGAGTAGGTTCCCTTCATCCTCCAGCAGAGATATTTACACCTCCAAATACCATGGTATGTCCTTATACTCATCTTTTGAGTAAAAAGGAATGTCAATTTGAACCAAAGTGTCATTTTTAAACCAATGTTCACCATCAACATGGAAGCATGTAGCCTCTGCAATCACTTCCTATGCAATAGGGAAAGAAATGTCTCCAATATTGACCATCTAACCATCAAAACCTTTAGAAAAGGCTCAAACAACCCCATCATTGTAACCACTATAACTTAAAATGAACTTGTACTAGCCAACCCCCCAAAATAATTCTCAAATCGTTGAAGATGCTTTGAGGAGATTAGGTCCCTGAGGTTCCCCCTTGTGTAACTTGTCTCTTTTTCCCATAACGTTAACCATCCAGAACCATAAGTAGTAGAAGTGAAAGTAGGATGCAATCAACAATATGTAGGAGGACTAACTTATCATTCACCATAGAAGATAACACAACAAAAAGGATTAACCCTTTATAATGCCTTTCATAATAACTTACGAGAGAACGTGACTAGTGAAATAGTTAATCAATCATGCATAAATGTGATCAGCCATACCACTAATTTACATTAATTATTACCCTCTAGCGATGGAAATTCAAATCAATTTCAATCTAGAAACATGAAACAACATGCCACACCATTTATTTGGTTAGCGCTCACTCAATCATGGTACCCGGTCATTTATTGACATGTGAATTGTTAGTGATTTAAACTTAATATATATCTATCTACACACACACACACACATATTGATTCATGCAAAAAATCCAACAGTTAGTGCCCTTATTTGATATTTTCAAATTAGAACTGAAAATCAAACTCTCAGCACACCTAAATCTTTTAAATAAAAAATTTAAAACTGCTAGGGCTTATACTCCAAATCTAGACTGAGATAACAAAAGGAGCAATAAATATTAGATAAATTGTTGAATAAGCAAGTATTACCCTTTAGCGGTGGAAATTCAACTCAATTTCAATTTGGAAACAATGAAACAATATACCACACCATTCATTTCGTCAGCACTTGCTTGATCATGGTACCCACTCATTTTTGACATGTGAATTGTCATTGATTTAAAATTTATATATATATATATATATATATATATATATATATATATATATATATATATATATATATATATATATATATATATATATATATATATATATATATATATATATATATATATATATATATATATTGATTAATGCTAAAAATCCAACAGTTAGCACCCTTATTTTATATTTTCAAATTAGCACTGAAAATCAAACTCTTATCACACATAAATCTTTAAAATAAAAAATTTAAAGCTGCTAAGGCTTATACTCCAAATCTAGACTGAGATAACAAAAGGAGCAATAAATATTAGAGAAATTGTTGAAGAAGCAAGTATTAACGTTGAAACAAAGTGTGAACAGAGAAGAGGAAAAAATGCACAATCTTCTATTTGCATATCGAAAACTTCTTTGGCTTCTTATTCAAGTTAATGAAATTGAAAAGATACCAAAGTTGCAAAATTGATTCATGGTCAACTATGAGCTACCAGAGATGGTAAGGAACCTCAATTGGAAAAATCCAAAAATACCCTGCAAACAAAAAGTATTGAAGAAGCTATCAATGGGGAGATTAAAAATCCACTATCTACTTTCGTTAGTAGTCCTTTGAATGAAAATCAGAAAATAACTGAGAAAATTGTGAAATAATTTTCTATTTTCGATGATCAATTTGCCACTTTTTAAGCTGAAAACTATAATAGGGAGAGTAAAGTATTGAAAACTGAAAAAGCAAGGACGCATGGTAAAAAGGTTATTGATACAAGAGAGATAAATCTTCATATGTCTTGAATTGTAGCCACTGATGTTTTAGAATTGCATGAAACTACTAGGAATGTAGTTAAAATGACTATTGAGGAACCAAAAGTACAAAACCTGGTACTGAAACAAGCAATAGAAATGTTTGAAAATGATTTAAATTTGGGTCCTTTGATAATGAATCTAGTTGCAATACAGACTCAAGAATCCATAATTCCCACTGCTAACACATCTCATGGATCTATTGGAGCTCTGAAACTGGTTAATGAAGTCAAATGTCATGTTATCAATAATATATTCCAACGATTAGAAATCACTGAACATTTATGAAAGGCAGTTTCTACTCTACTATTGTTAGCACATGAAATAAACTCATTTATCGATTTAGTGGGAAGTAATATTAGTGAAGACAATAATTTTGCTAACAATGACTTACTTCATTTTAGTCAAACACTTTAATTGTTGTATGATCTGTATAAGAAAAATAGAGAACTACCAAATTCTAATCGAATGAGGAAAATCAAAGCTGGATGGTCCAAAAGAATCAATACACTAGAAAACATTATTTCTGAATGTGAAAGCAAAGAGAATAGGAAAAGTGATGTGTTTCTAATGGCAATCCAAATTTTTTGACATCTAGACAACCCATGCATTATACTAAATTTTGAATTGATTATAAAAGGTATATTAACATTTGAATTGGAGAAGAGAAAAAAATAATTGGAAGAATAATTTGATGTTCTAACTTATTTTACTCTAGAATAAATTGGTGAATGGCTAATTGGCTTTGTTAGTATTAAGGATAGGAAATCTGTGTTAACTGTTTAGTTACAAGAAGAGGCGATGGAGATCAAAAATCAATTGTTCAATCGGAATGCAAGGTTATAGATTACAATGGAACACTTGAAAGAATTCATTCAAGCTAACGTAAAGGAATTTCTTCAACAAGTCATGCATTTAGAAGGCAGTTGATAGCCAAAAAATTAGCCTATATGCTTTCACAAATTGTATTTTCCATAAATCTTTGCACATTTGTTTTTTGTTTACTAGTATTCAATCATCATGAATTTTTTATTTTACTAATGTCACATAGTTTACATTCTGAATGCAGTTCCTTGTTTTCTTTTGCAGTTCTCTCTTTACATATTATGGCTTATGCATTTACTGTTGTCAGATGCAGAAGCAAATACTTAAAGAGAATATGCCGTAATAGCATAGTGGATGAGCCATAACCAAGCCATTGAGCAATTTCATCACTGATGAGAGTGATTCCCACTGAGAATCAAAGTTCTTAATTCTTATCATCTTATCTTCTATGAATTTGTATTTTGTTTATTTATTTCAATCATAGGTATGATGTTTGAAATTTGAAACTCGATACTATTCTTGTTACTGTAATTGTATTACATAATATTACAAGATTATTCTTTGAGAATTTTTATTATGCCATCAATACATATATTCCAATAACATGAAACATGAAAATAGTTCATTTTTCTATGAAACATGGTCATCATATTTTTAAATTTTTGCAGAGTAAGATACTCAAGGAAGCGCTTTCATCACGCCTTTTTTATATCTTTCTATTGTGCATAATGAAAGTTTTTTTCTATATTTCGAAATGAAAGTGATATATCAATTTTATGTGATTTTGATTTCGATTGGTCTTGTGCTGCATTACATAACCTTTAACAAATTAATTAGTGGTGGAGTTTTCTGCAAACAACTTTCCTTGTACATGAAGGTTTAATTGTGTGGAGTATGAAGGCTGCATGATGAAAGCTTGAAATCTTCCTTTGCACAAATGGACTTCATCCATAGTACGAAACATATATATTTCCACAAAGGTAACCATAAACAAAGCTTTTGTTATGTGAAGATCACATCCTTTAATCAATTGATTAGCACATTTTTCTATAGAAGAGGTTGATTTTATCGAAGTGCTGAAATCATACTCATTCTAAAAAATGTGTTTGATGACATTTGTGCTTAGGATTTAACAATGTCCTATTCCATACTTTAAGCCTCTACATTTTGACATAAAAGTTATATGCAGAGGTAACAAAAGTCACGGGAATTATTTGTACAATAAAACTTTGGACTCTACTTCTACAATATTCAATAGAATCGTATTTACATTAGGCTATTAGTAAGAAAATATGAACATTAGACTATTTATAAGAATCAACATTACAGGTGTTCTAGCTTCAAATTTGAGTTGACATTTTCGTTCTGTCGATTAACTGAGTTAGTAAGAATTTATACGTTAATATTAATATTTTAATGCTTTAAAAATCACAATGAAAGCTTGGAACCTTTGCAATTTTTATTAATTTTGAAAATACATGTTACTATTAATATTACAATGCCTTGAAAGTCACGATTTTATATTTAATATTTTAATGATTTGAAATAATGGCAAGTCATATAATGCAATTGTTAGTACGATAATTCTTAGCTAGTGTACCAAAACTATTTCACTTAAGTTATAGGTGAGTTATAACCCTATCAACAAAAGATGGTTTCTTCTATGCTTTTTATATTCAACTGAAAGTGATGAAAAACTGTGCAATAAAATAGATCATCCAAATAGAAACATATAACAACAGAATATCAAAGTGTAATAACACAATGGAGGACTTGAATAAATGATATTTTTATTAATGAATACACTTGATGAGGAGAAATTACAGAATGGGTATGTACTTCCCCTTCCGTGGGATGGGTCCTTCTTATCCTATTGCTTCAATGTCATGTTTCTCTCTCTCCATGTGTGTTATGCAAAAGAAAAACCAAAAAAAGGCTTTAACTCAATGGGATCTCAAATGCTATGAGAAGATAGTATTGATAGTGAAAATGGTCATGGTCAAGAATGGAGAGAAAACCCTCTATTTATAACAAAATATTGGAATATATTGAGAATTAGAAAATAATAAAATATTATTGACTAAATCAAAATCTAGTGGTTGTGGATATTTTATTATATTTTTTGAGAGGAAAATGATATTCAAAATGGAAAAATATATTTATTTAGAAAGTGATTCAAGTATTTAACAAATAAAATTGATTTATTAATAATTTTATGATAATTAAGAAAAATCAAAATTGAAATAATTGTTAAATAATAATGATTTAATAATTATCTCAAAAGGAAAATATGGAATAAATAAGGAAAAATAAAGAAATAGTGATTTATTTAATTATTCCAAGGTGATTAAGTCAAAAGTTATAAGAAATAATTATGGAATAATTATATAATAATTATTTTTCGAGAATATTAAATAAATAATGATTTATTTAATTATTCTCATAAGGGTTTTTTAATTTAATGAGAAATAATTTAGAAAAATGATTTACTAAATTATTTCCTATGGTGAAAGTGGGCTTTACCATTGTAAAACACGTCATAGATGGTGTCTTTTGATCAACTTAGTAAAAATGGCTAGGTGCATTTTTTGGGTGATAACAACTGCAAAGTGGTAACCATTTCTTTTCATATATAGTAAATTTGGTTTTCAATGAAACCTTGTTGACAATGTGATTGAAATTGTTGAGTTCAGAATTAAGAAAAAAAAAAAATTACCTTCACCGTAATAGTCAAGTTTTCCTAAGAGAAATAAGAAGTTTATGGGCATTTCTTATGTGAACAAGAAGTATGTGAAGCTACCTATAGAGTGAAAATTCCTCTCAAGCAAAGCTCCACAAAATGTTTATTAAAATTCTAAATATAGCAATTTATTTTTTAATTATTATTTAGTAATGTATTTTCCACCTCAAAAAAGTTGCTATAAGGGATATTTTCATTATGCAGTATTAAGTAGATCATGTTTTCAATCCATATGACATGTGGTTGCAGACCAATTCCATGTTATTGCTTTGGTCAATGATGCAAGAATTGATGCAGTTGCAGGCTTTTCTGCATAAGGGGGGAGGGGCAAGGGGCTAAAAAAATCTCAAATTGATATTACTAAGGAGTATGTGTGGGATAACTCGAGCTCTTTTGCATACATGGGGGTGCTAAATAAACTATGTTTTCAATTCATGTGAATAAGAAGTGTTGTGCATAAAATGAAAGTATGGAAGGATTTGTGCAGGGTTTATTAAAATAACAAATATACAAGTCTCTTTTTTAATTATTATTTAGGAAAATTTTCCACAAGTATAGAAGTCGGTGTTCAGAAGGAGTTGTGGGAAGGTTTTTGTGTGAAGATGGTTGTTCACAGGTAGCATGTGTGGAGTTTCAAATGCCAATAACTGATCAATGAATGTTATTATGAAGTTGTGTTTAGTTGGTTTTAAATGTGTGGATGTTATGCGAAATCTTTGTACAATATTTATTAAAATAATAAACATAGAAATCCGTTTTTTAACTCTTAGTTAGGAACATATTTCACAACGTGTGATCATCAATTAATATTTGTTGAATATCAATGATTAAAGGAGTTATTAAGTGTGGAAGTAGGTGTGTGGAGAAATTTGTGCATATGTGTTTATGCATGTGCAGAGGTTATGCAAAGAACAAATGCATGTGCAGAATTTGTGCAAAAAGAGGGAATTGCAAAAGGATATTAGATGTTTGAATGTAGCATGTGTGGAGAACAAATACTTTATGCAATGTTTATTAAAATAATAAATATACAAATATATTCTTTGGCTCTTATTTAGGAACGTATTTTGCAATGAATGCTTCCAACCCATGATATCTAAGACATGTATTTATTAATATTAGTTTCAAATGTCAATGACTCACAAAATGGCATTGTTGTGTGCAAGAGTAGTGTGGAAAAAGTTGTGCATGTGGAGAGGCTATGCGGATAACACATCCAAATAGAAGCATAAACAAAAAAATGTTTGGAAATATAAGGATAATTCTTATTTACTTGAAAACATATAACAAAATGACTAAAAAGATATATACCACAACGATTGATCCTAAAACACAGAAAATATGTTTCATAAAGTAAGATATATACCAAAGAGAAATGCAAAAACGAAAAAAAATAAAAATTATTTTCAAAGGTATCTTATGATTAAATTTACTTATTGTGGTGCATAGCTTCCGATGCAACTCACAACTTAAATGAAATATGCATGTGCAGGGAAGGCTATTCAAATAAAGCATGTGCAGAAGAAGTTATGCGAGTCAGTTGTGTATGGAGAAAGTGTGTGCAGAGGGCACTATGCAGAGATGAATTTCATTGTGCAGAGTGAAGATGTGTGGTGTCAAGAATAACAAGAGATTGTAGAGATGATTGCAAGAATGAAATATTTTCAAAAAATTTCAAAACATGAACCCCAGACTACCTTCATCAATAAATTAAGGTTTATTTATTAGTGTTAGTTGTGGAGCTAAGTAACAAATGACTATTACTTTTACAAATTTGCATAATGGTAATGACATTATTGAAACTATAGATTTAATGCTTCATCTAATTGATGAAATTAATCATATTTACCAATCAATCATTTATTTTCAAACCATGTAAAAAAATATAGCATTTAGGAGCACATGGCATTGATTATTTTCTTTGTTTTTTAATGGAAGGCATTAAACTTAAACATTTGTAGTCAAGATCAATTAATTTTTAATTAGTTTATTATTATTATTGGTATTATTGTTGTTTTCTACCAATCCAACTCTGTTAAGTATCGAATATATATGTTTAATATTTATATGCTAATGTCACAATATTAGCCACTAATTTTAGTTGTGTTGTTTGTAGAAGCATTCACCAAGTGTTAACCATGCAATATTTTTAGCATAAACATCATGAATTCATATCGAATTAATTTATGGAAAATCTAGTTACAAATAAAACCGTCATCTATGTTTTATGATCTTGTTCTAGTAGTTGCACACTGTGAGTGACTGTCATTTAGAATGAAGTACAAAATGTGTAACATTACCAATAAGTTAATATTGTATTATTAGTTCCATATGTGAGTACTAAGAACATTTATACAATATATGGTATAATCTTGTGGAAATGATATACACAGTTCAAGTACTATTTAATATGATATTTCTGAAGTACTTTTGTGCCATAGAATTAGAAACTCTTATTTTTCTTATGTTTGTATACTTGAACTAACTCATATTTTCATAACGGTGGAAATGATTGCAAGTAGAACAAATATTGTTAAGGATAATGATAAGCCTTATAAGAGGCATTCTTTTATTATATTTATTGTACTCTGACTATATTTGCATTACACATCGCAACTGTGTTTTTATTTTCCCCCAATGCTTTTGGGCCATATTTTTAATTTACTATAACTAAAATAAAATATTTTTAAATTTGTATGAAACATATGAGACTTATATATTCATATCCAGGACAAAAATTACAAGGAAAAAGGGACTTTGAAAATTTCTATACAACTTTTGTGTTTGCTAAAACTAAAATCTATCTATAATTTTTGTACACTAGTAATGATATTCCTTTATCTTATTTTGTTTTTGTTTAAGAAACCTTAGTTAGTTTCAATTATAATGACCTTTTAAGTAGTGATTTCAGTGTAATATTTGTGAATAGGAAAAAAATATCGAATTTTAATGATGTCATACTAGAGATCAACGACAGTGTAGAGAAAACAATGAGAAGTACCACAGAAAAAGATATTTGCAATAGACGAAACAAAAATAATATACACTAGTGAATAAATAAATGCAAATAGGTGCTTCTATGCACGTTTACTTAACTCACTATCTTATTTCTTATTTCTTTATTTTTCTCTTTTTTCCCCCTTTGACTTTCAATTGTTTTCTCTTTATTTCTAAGAAAAAAATACATATTTCAATTCAATGCTCATGACTAGGAAAAAGGATGTTGAGCCTATGCCATTATTGATTGAAGATATCAATAACAATATAACTGGAAATATTTTTCATCACGTTGTCTTGGTCACATATTGAACATTTTTGGACAAAGAAAAGAAGTCAAAAGCAATATTATTTGTGGACCTAATAGATAAGAAAGTGTAAATGACAAGCACATTGCTTGTGCCAACATCATTAATCAAACAACATGATTCGAATCTTGTAGCAACTGCCGATGTTTCTATTAATGATTTAGAAGTTATTCTGAATCACAAATACTATAGTGGTGATTATGAGAAAAGTATTTGTCTAAATAGTTTTAACAGTGTAGAAAACATTTTCTCTGTTTGTGCAGAGTACAATTTTTTTCCAAATATGACAATTGAAAATATGTCACGAAATGATGATGCATTTCTTGTGGGCACAATCATAGCTATCACAATTTTGATAATGCATACAACAATGCAATATATACTAGAAATCAAATATGGGGATGGAGAATAGGATAGGACTATAGTAAGCTTTGTTTTATTTCAATTTTTTTTGTTATGAAGTTATTGTTCATCTGGTTTTTTTCTTCCACCAAAAAACCCAATTTTCATTGAAATAAAAGGCAAGATACACATGTGTAGGTTTGTATATCCCAATGTTTAGGGAAAAAAATAATTCTTCATCTATTGTATGGTTTTCATGTATTATTTTGTAAGTGTTGCAAATGTAAGAGGTTCAAGTAAATTATAAACTTCTTCAAGCATGTGTTTCAATTCAAAGAGATTTGCAACGACAAAAAAAATCCACTAATCTTGCTAAAACATATAGTTAAAAACAATAAAGAGCTTTTTGTACTTCACAATAAATGTTGATATGTGCATTGAATATCGGAAGGAAAGATGAAAGTCTAAGAAAAATGCTTTCCTCTCGAAGTAGAATATGCATGGTAAGATATATGATATTATTTCAATACTCATGGTTAAAGAACAGGAAGTAAAAAAGACATTTGATTTCATGTTACTAAGCGCATGTTTTCTACATTAATTTTATAGCATCTTCAAGTATACTTGAGAGTGGTTGGCATATACACGAACCCATTCAAAACTCTATGTACCAAATGCAGTACTCCAATTACAACTACTAGAACAATGAACAAAATTATGCTTTGTTATAGCGCATGTAGGACGCAATCTCATTTTCTTTATTTTCATCACTTAACCTGCACATCCATGCAAGTGATAGGACTAAAAAATAATGTATTTTGAGGGGCGTCGAACCGGAAAGAGTAGTACCTACATTATGACAAATTTCCTACGACCAATTATATGCACACAAAATGGATTGTATTAAAATCTTGACCAACTTCGAGATGCATGGTACATTTATGATAGACCATCAAAACATAGTTTTACGTATAGAATGGCATGCTTCTTTGTTTAGATTGTTAATAAACTTTATAACATCACAATGCTTGTTCCTTGCATTGTGAGGCATCCTAAAATTGCCTTAAAGTTTTTGATTCATGAAATGAGTCTTTTTTCTGAACAACCCTTTCGTTTTACTCAATATTTGGGATCTAATTTCACATTATCAATCAATATACTATGCTCATGCAAACAAGAGTAGGAATGTAATCATGAGAGAAAATAAAATGTTTATTTCTACCAATGAAAATCCTAGAATGACATTGTAGATAAACATAATCCAATGAACTATTTTTTGTTTCGGGTCTATGTTTTGTACCATGTTATGTAATTTTTCACTCTTTCATCGTCTCGCTTCTTACATTGTTTTCTTAATTTATCAAATTTGAAACCTCTATGACTACTCAGGCAATATTACAAGTTGGTTACATCGCAATTTTTGGTGACATTTTTTTACAATCACAGTTTACTACCAATCCAAGATTTTTTTCTATTTAAATAGTTATTCTGTGGAAGATTCAAACAAATATCTAAAGAAGTCGTTGTCATACAAAGTTAAAATTTGTTTCTAGACCGAATAACCAAGATTATTATATAACTTATAAAACATATTTAATTTATTATTAGATTAGTAATCCACAGTAATCTAATATGTGTTTTTGTTGTAACTTTGTCAAGAATATTACAACACATCAGCGAATAAAAAAAAGTGGTAGTGATCTCTTTACTAATTAACTATTGTTTCCGCTTATCAACTAATTTATGTCTTCATTCTTTTCAATATATCTTCTGAAAATGATCCTATGGTATACAGTTAATCTTCCAGGCACCTAAGAATTTGTTGAAGTTATAGTATTTTATCCATTGGCATTCAAATATCTTTGCTAAGCATTAAGATATCTTGGTTGAGCATTAATATATCTTCAGTCCCTGCACATATCACTTACTTTGTTCCCTTGCCATTATTTCTTTGGGCCATTTCTTCGTTGTTACTAACAAATGCAAAAAACAATAGACAAATTATAAAGAAAAACCTTAAAACACTTAACAGTTGCATAACAACAAATCAAGTCAATTACTTAAAATATACTAACCATTCTAGAACAAAATGAACATTAAAAAATTGTTTTTACAGACATTAGGAATATATATAATACATCGGAGTCAATAAGTCATGTAAATCATGAATTGACATCTAAGTTTTGAAGAAACATTTAATTATTGTCTATTTTAATGGCATCCACTAACCAATAATCATTATCAATGTGGATAGTACTCATATCCCTAATCTTTAACCTAAAAAGAAAATTGTAAATGATGTTACTTTAAATAGTATATGTTTTACTTGAATTCCAATTTGACATAGTCTAATTGACATTAGTACGTTTCATGATTAATCTCTCTTGCACACTTTATAAATTGATATCCATATAATGTTTTACTAATATCATAAACCACATTCTATTTTCATTAACTAAATCTATTTTCCCAATAAATAAAAGTCTTTTCCATAATTATTTACTGAACTAATGTGTATACAATGCATTTACTATGTAGACTTACCTTTCTATCGACCATCTTTTACTTTGCAAAAGTAATTTTAGATGCTAGATGTCAATCCGCCACTTGAATACATTTTTCTCTTTATCACATAATCCAAATATTAAATGAACTCTATTCATTGGAATAAATAAATTAGGTAATGGTTTACAACTTTGTATGGTTTCTGTCATTTTTCGTTAAGCTAAAAACTAGCATTCCAAAACTATTATAATGTTTTCTGTACAACAAAAGCTTCAATTGTAAACTTTGCAATAGTCTAACAAAACATTTAGCATCTAGAAAACATACAAAATCATTGCATTGGAAAAAATCATTTTCTCTAAACATCACTACGATACTATTCTTGGATAGCAATATCCGATTTCATGTTGCATTTACATATAGGCATAACATAATAGAAATAAGTTTGAAACTATTTAGTAAAAACATAACTTTTGAACTAATTGAACCTAGCATCAAAAAGAGAAAGTCATGTTGATTCGCATAACTATCACTTCACATGCAACCTAATGTATAGGTTATGTTCTAGCGCATTGTTTATAGTTTTGGAATTAAAGGTTTATGACTAACATTTTAGGTGGGCTTGGGACTTCAACAATTATGTCTCATTGATCTTGCATTGCCCCATGCAACTACCCTGGCAGAATCTATAGTAATTACGTAATAAAATATCTTATAAACACTAATGTTATACTACACAAATGATGAGTATAATATGTGATTCTAAATTTGATAAATGAAAACTAATACTATATCTTGGCTTTGAACTTTTCAGCATGTTGGGTTGTGTTATATTCTTTCAACGACTAGCCCACGTAATCAGAACAATGAAGGGGGGGCAGAGGCCCCCCCTTCATTGTTCTGATTGCGTAGTGGTGGGGTCACAGGGGCTTTGAGGGGTGTGGGTAGCCCCCCCTCTATGGGGTTTAGGGAAGTGCCCCAGAAAATTTTGTTTCTGGACCCTATATTAGGTTGGACAGAGCTACCCATGGTTTTGTGCATGGTTTTCGCACATGGTTTTGGACGCGATGGTTTTCTGTCCATGGTTTTGGACGTGATGGTTTTCGGTCCATGGTTTTGGATGCGATGGTTTTCGGTCCATGGTATTGGATGCTTCGGCATGTATAAATATGTATTGTAACATTGAAAGGAACATCATGAAAAATCAAGCTAGTAGTCTCAGTTTTGGGATCCAGGGGAAAATATCTATGTATATGTGCTTTATGTGTTATGCTCTCACATTGTTTATTTTCATTATTTTAGAATTTGTATGCAGGTAATTTTTGTACGGGGTCAAAACCTACATTTGGTATCAAAGTTGTTTCGGCCTCAAGGGGACACCTTTATTGCTAAGGGGTCTTGCTCAGGCCTGTGGTAGACCCTGTTTAGTGGGAGATCTGCAGGATCGATTCTGGTGGTGAAAGAATATGGCGAACAGTGGAAAGATAAAGATCGAGAATTATAATGATCAGAGTTTTGAGTTATGTAAGCTCAATGTGGAGGATATGTTGGTTGATATAGATTAGTGGGTCGCGGTAGATCTAGGTACTAAACCAATGGGAGTGTCCGATGAAGAATGGAAGAAGTCGGATCGGAAGGCTAAGAGCACAATACGATTGTGTGTCTCAGATTCAGTATTGCTAAATGTATCAGGGGAAGCTACAGCTAAGGCTTTGTGGGACAAGTTAGGGACTTTGTACCAATATAAGTCTCTGGTGAATAAACTGTTCCTATGTAAAAAGCTATATAACCTGAGGATGAAAGATGGAGACTCGGTGATAGAACATCTAAATGCATTTAATACTAGGGTAAGTCAGTTATTATTTGTTGATATTAAAATTTCAGATGAAGATAAGTGCACCAATTTTTTGTGTTCTCTACCAAATTCATGGGATAGTCTAGTTATTGTAATAGGTAGTAATCCAACTACCTTGCAGTTTGATGGAATAGTCTCATAATTGCCGACGGATGAGATGAGATGGAAAAATATGGAGAGCCAAAATGGTGATGCCTTGTCTATACGAGGATGGTCACAAAATAGAAACAAAAATAAGTCATCGAGTGGGAGATATAAATATAGAGGGAGATCTAAATCTCTAGCAAAACCTATAAAGGTGTTGTGCTGGAAATGTGGAAAGGAAGGGCACTACAAAAGGGATTGTAAATCTAAAGCTCTTGACAAAGGAAAGGGATCTGATGATGCTCCTTATGTAGAGGCGAAAACCATCTCAGATGAATGTGGGGATGTGTACTTGGCTTCTTCATGTACACATGTAGATCATGAGGCATAGTTGATTGACTCAGGTGCATCCTTTCACTTCACTCCCCATAGAGAGTGGTTCTGCGATTATGAGAAATATGATGTTGGTGATGTCTTCTTAGGGGATGACAGGAAGGCTAGAATCATTGGCCATGGAAAAGTAAAGTTGAAGTTGCAAGGTTGAAAGGTTAGAACACTTCCGAGTGTTCTGCATATTCCTGCATTGGCTAGAAATCTAATTTCCGTAAGCATGTTGGATGATGCAGGTGTAAAAGTAGTGTTTGAGAAGGATACCTGCAGAATGGTTCAAGGAGCACTGGTATTGATGTGGGGAGTTTGGATTCGAACTCTATACAAGCTATAATGTAGCACTATTATTGATGGGTGTAACAGTTCTGTGGTTCCTGAAAGTGGAACAGAAAATCTAGTGGTCTCTCGAGAGAAGACCATGCTGTGGCATCAAAGGCTTCAACATATTGGAGAGAAGGGCCTTCAAATACTTCATGGTAAAGATATGGTAGAAGGTATGAGTAAGAGCTCTCTTGATTTTGATTTCTATGAAAATTGTGTATATAGGAAGCAGAATCGAGTGAGTTTCCCCTCTGGTAGTAAGAGGGCGAAACATATATTAGAACTTGTGCATAGTGATGTGTTTGGATCTGTGAAGGTTCCATCACTGGGTAAGTATGTGTACGATGTATCATTTATAGATGAATTCTCAAGGAATACATGGATATATTTCCTTAAGAAGAAATTTGAAGTCTTTGACAGGTTGAAAGAATTTAAGGCTCTGGTGGAAAACCAGACAGAGAAGAAGATAAAGGTGTTGAGCACAAATAATGGTGGAGAGTTTTGCAGCAAGGGATTTGAATAATTCTGTAAGAAGTGTGGTATAGCATGGTAGAAGACTACTCCATGCACACCTGAGAAAAATGGAGTTGCAGAAAGAATGAACAAGAAGTTGATGGAAAGGGAAAGAATCATGCTCAG
Organism: Pinus tabuliformis; assembly: GCA_031772625.1. Lineage (NCBI taxonomy): Eukaryota > Viridiplantae > Streptophyta > Pinopsida > Pinales > Pinaceae > Pinus > Pinus tabuliformis. The sequence continues at coordinate 694,795,814 of CM062816.1, read as the reverse complement.
TGGTGTCGAGTTAGGATAGGAATTCTAGGCAGAGGCGGTGGAGACAACATGTTACCTAGTCAATACATCACCTTCATCAACATTGGAGGATAAGACTCCATAAGAGCTATGGACTAGTAAGAAACCCTTTCTTTCACATCTGAGGGTATTTGGATGTGATGCATATGTACATCTTCCAAAGGAGAAAAGAACCAAGTTGGATAGTAAATCTAAAAAGTGCATCTTTATTAGGTATAAGGATGCTTTAAAGGGTTATAAGCCTTGGAACCCAGTAACAAGGACGGTTGTGTATAGTCGAGATTCGGTGTTCAGAGAGGTGAAGGATGTTATTAAGCATGAAGTCCAACCAAAGGAACATGAGAAGATAGTTTGAGCTTAAGGAGGAATAATCAGACTCTACAGCAGAGGAGGAATCAGAAGATTAAGAGCCACAAATCCCTGGTGTGAGAAGATCAGTTCAAGAAAGAAGAAAATTGGAAAGTTATAGTCCATCTACTTTCTGTTCAAAATTTGCTTTATTTGTTACTGATGATGATCCTAGAACTGTAAAGGAAGGAGCAGATTCAGAGGATGGAAAACTCTGGAAAGAGGCCATGGTTGATGAAATGGCATCTTTGCACAAAAATGAGGCTTGGGATCTGGTGGAGTTGTCAGCTGGAAGGAAACACATTGGCAGCAAATGGGTGTTTAAAAAGAAGATAAATGCAGAAGGAAAGGTGGAGAAATACAAAGCTCGGTTAGTAGCGAAAGGTTATTCTCAAGTGCCAGGAATTGATTTTGGTGATATATTTTCTCCTATTGCCAAGGTAGCTTCAATTAGATTACTTTTATCTGTTGCTACTGCTTTTGATTTTGAAGTAGAACAGATGGATGTGAAGACAACATTTCTTCACGGGGATCTGGAAGAGGAGATCTACATGAAGCAACCTAAAGGTTTTGCGGTGAAGGGTAAGAAATAAATTGTATGCAAGTTAACGAAGTCTCTATATGGGTTAAAACAGACACCAAGGATGTGGTATCAGAAATTTGATACATTTATATGGGGACTTGGCTTCACCAGAAGTAAGGCAAATCACTGTGTGTATTTTAAATTAATTGGTGACCATGTTATTTATCTGGTCTTGTATGTGGATGAAATGTTACTGGTTGGAAATGACAAAGAAAATATCTAGGTTTTGAACACCTAATTGTCCTCCAAATTCAACATGAAATATCTTGGTGCTGCAAACTATATTTTGGGAATTGAAATTAAAAGAGATTAGGCAAAGAGGAAGCTCTGGTTAAACCAAAGGAACTATGTTGAGACAATACTACAGAGGGTTAATATGCAAGATAGTAAACCAGTGAAGGTTCCTATTCCTGTAGGTGTGAGGTTATTTGTTGAACAGTGTCCCAAGGCACAAGAAGTGGAAGAGGACATGTCCCGTGTTCCATATGCAAGTGCATTCGGTAGCCTGATGTATGCAATGGTTGTACTAGACCAGACATTGCACATGCAGTGGGAGTATTGAGTAGATCGATGTGAAAACCAAGGAAGGAGCACTGGACAACAGTGAAGTGGGTTTTCAGGTATTTGCATGGCACTATTCATTATGGTTTGTGATACCAAGGAAGACTAGGATTGGACAGAGTGTTGGATATTCATGGTTTTTTTGATGCAGACTAGGCTGCAGATCTGGATCAGAGAAGATCTACAAGTGGATATGTGTTTAACATATTTGGAGGTGTAGTTAGTTGGATGTGTAGGAAACAATCTGTAGTGGCACTATCAACTATAGAGGCAGACTACATGGTAGCAACTCATGCAAGAAATGAAGCAGTTTGGTTGCAAAGATTGTGTTCAAGTATGGGGTTAGTACAGGGAGCTATAAGGATAGACTGTGACAGCCAAGGTGCAATTTTCTTGGAAAATAACCCTAAATATCACTCAAAGACAAAGAACATTGATGTTCAGTATCACTTTTGATGAATATGATAGAAGAAAAAAAGGTGTTGCTGGTAATGGTGGACACTTTCAAGAATACTCCAGATGCATTGACATGATCTGTGAGCTTTGAGAAGTTATCTTGGCGTAGAGCAACAATGGGTGTTGCAAGGCTAGATAAATGACTAAGCTCTCTTGTGGCCCCCTTTGGAAAGAAAGTAACAAGTGGGAGAATGTTGGGTTGTTTTATATTCTTTCCACGACTAGCCCACATAGTTAATCGGGGAATTAGAGGGGGGGCAGAGCCCCCCACATTCATTGGGCCGATTGCATAGCGGGGGGGTCCTAGGGGGTTTGAGGGGTGTGGGTAGTCCCCCTCTATGGGGTCCGCGGTAGCACCCCCAAAAAATTTCTTTTCGTACCCTATATTAGGTGGGGCAGACCTACCTATGGTTTTGTGCATGGTTTTCACACATGGTTTTGGAGACGATGGTTTTCAGTCCATGGTTTTGGACACGATGGTTTTCGGTCCATGGTATTGGATGCTTCGACATGTATAAATATGTATTGTAACATTGAAACGAACATAATTAAAAATCAAGCTGGTAGTCCCAGTTTTGGGATCCAGGGGAAAATCTCTGTGTTTATGTGTTTTATGCCTTATGCTCTCGCATTGTTTATTTTCTGTGTTTTATAATTTGTATGTAGGTAATTTCTGTATGGGGTTAAAATGTACAATCCAGACTCAGCAGTGGCACATCTGTTATGAGAAAAATTCTACAAAACAATTTAGTTTAGAATGCAAGCATTCACATAATCAAAGCTTGAATCTACACATTGGACTTCCTCATTTCTTCCACAAATTTGCTTAATTTTAGCAACATAACCATCAACAAAGCTTCTACAAATGATCCATTTTTTTTATGGAATACACCTAACCTTTACTCAATTGACTGTTAATATTAGTGAATACGAGTTTATTATTCCCCCACCCCCTTGTTGTAATCTTGTTTTGGTAAAAGTTAGTTATGATAGAAATAATGGCGGAAAAGCCATGAAAATTGGAATATGTATGTAAATGAATATTTTATTAAATTAATGAATGGAATGTATTTACTGGGAATGAGGCACCTAGAAAATGAGATTGTTTCTAAATAAGTATAAAAAAATATCTCATTAGAAAATGAGATTGGGATATTCCTTCATGATATGAATTCTAGATGAAATTCTAGATAAATTTAATGGGTGGGAGAGAAAGATCCACTAAGTTGCTTAGCTCAAGAAATATGCTAAGCTTTTAAAATCCTAAAAGCACTGTGGGAGAGAAATGCAGGCTTTTATGGAAAATCTTAAGCAAGTGGATAAAAAACATCCACAAAGGAAGATCGCCACTAAAAGAAACCTCAGCATGAAGGAAGGGAATTAGATACCCATGGAAGGGATCAAGAAGGGGTGGTCAATCCGAGGGACAAAACTCTTAGCTCAGGGGGAACTAGAGGTGCAGTTAATGGTTGGGTGTTGAGCATGCTCACCCAGTATAGTTTCTAAAGAATTCTAGTTAGAGAATTTGTGTTGAATCGCTTCTAGGAAAAATTCCAAATTTATTTTTGTTGTAATTAATTATGATGCATATTGTTATTGAAATTATTCTACTGCAAGTAATTTGGTAATTATTGTTGTAACCCATTTTTTGGCCTAGAATAGTTATTTCTATTTTTATTATCTATGAACAGATTTCTGGTATCATAAAGAAAGTAAATTACATATACTGTAATATAATGAAATGCTACCCGAGAAGGATCAAAGCTCACATAATATACTATAGTTAAGGACTTTGTGAAAGGCGTTAAATTTCTATATAGGTAATTATGGAGGATAGAAATTGGAAATCTGTCATTCTAAGAAATCAATAATTTATTATATGTATGTAGATGAAGCAGATTGTTGTTATTATATAGTGCATAAATGGAGCTAGAAATATAAATTACAAACGAGGATATAATAGTTTTGAACTATGAATAACAAAGCAAATAAAAACATCTACTTTGATTCATCATCAATGTAAAGAAACTTGAATGAGAGCAAGAGATATTCTCTTTATATAAGTGCTAACCCACTTAGCATTTGAATATACACATTATATAGGAACAATGATAGATTATGAGATTTATTAATAAAGGAATAAGCGACATGGAAGTGATACTCTAGGGAGTAGTATACACAATAAGATTACAGTGTGAAGTAAACCTTATATAATATCTCCAACACGTTTTGGGTATCAAAACACCAAACTATAAGTAGTATAATTAAGCCAAGAAGTCAAACCATGGAAAAAGAATGGGTGGCAGCATTGAATTACTGACACGAATTATGTTTTTCTAAAGGGAGATGATGAAGTGACATGGGATTAACTGTATGTGTTTTATGCTCACTAAAATGAACATGCAATTACTTTATTAAAGTATAAATTGGTGGTGCAACCTACAAAATCTGTAAGTGTTTTTAATGGTAGATATTAGGTCGTTGAAGGGACTTTTAAAAGGGTAAAGGTGGAGAAGAAGATTCAACCTCAAATATTGAATAACCAAATAGTTTCATCATTTAAACCAAGAAGGGTAACTAGAAACATAATTATCTAACCTTAATAACATGGTTAATGGACTGGTGATATACTTTGAAAAATTGATATTCAGGTTCAAATAAGTAGTACCATCACTTAGTGAAAGTTCAGACCTGCCATCTCTAGTCTTTTCAGCTGGGAGAAAAGAGCACTCGGTGGAAATACGGATTTGATGGTGATTAAAATAGTGTAAGTGCAAGGTACTTATGGGTGAGAGATATCGAAATTAAAGTGAACATATAAATTCTCAACAAAGTGGACCTGGCATGAGTTCAACATAGTTAAGCAATAAAACTCAATCTAGTCGAGAGTGGGAAATTTGTGAGTTAACTTGTTACATAAATAATAATTTGAGTTGATAATATAATAAGAGATCAATCGGGCCACTACATAGGAGTACTCCACACAAGAACCCACAACCAGTAAATCATTCATGTAAATCATTGTATTAACAGAGCATACACTTAACATAAAAGTTAAAATTATGCAATAGAAAATTGTGGATAAATCTACTAAGCACAAAATCTGTAAGGTTGTAATTTGAATAAAAATTATTGCAACATGGCACTATATGAAACAGGTGGTTCAGTTCATATGGATAAAATAATAAACGATAGTCTAGGCCATTAGGAATTGGACAAATTTGTCATCATGGATAATGCACCAGTGCCTTGACCAAAGAGAGACTTAACACCCAAGAATCCAACTATGGAAAGAATAATAACTGACGAAAGGCCAAGATGTCTTGACCCTACACCTGAGTCCAGAATACAGGAAAGGGAATAAATGAACTGGTAATTATTTCTAGAATAATAAATAAAGTAATGAGTAACCATAAAAACTACATGAATTGATGTGAAATTCAATTTTAAGGAAGGAATCTCTGGTATTCATTGCACCTTTTCCACTTTGCACCAATCCACAAAATGAAATTAAACTCCACATTGCAAATTGCACCGACTTGGTGATTGTAGAGTCGAAGCAAACCTAGTGAAGGGATTACACCATGAGCATATTGAGAGACAAACAAATTCTACGGTGACGATCGTCTCGAGAAAAAGAAAATAAAACACAGATGTTAGATTCCACCTGCAAACATGAAGATATGAATTATAAGTTGATCTTAGATAAGATAAAAGGGAGACTCTTTCGTCAAATGAGTGTTCTGCCAACAAATAGGTTTGGAGGAGTAGGATTTTCCTGGAACAAACTTCTATTCTAGATATAGTGAAAGCATTACCAACAATTTTTTAAAAAATGGGGTTTGTATTAATAACAGGGTAGCAATTATAAAACCATAAAATACTCTAGGATCTTGAGATAAGGGTAACGATATAAAATTATACCTAAAATGTAGCTTGTGTATCAATGATGAAATCCTAACATGAAACCCTTATATCCTGCAAAACAGAGATAACACCATCCAAGACATGGGTGTGATAATACATACAACAAAATAGTTAATTTGCAGCGTAGAGTTTGCCAATTACAAGAAGAAAACCAGAATGACCTTCACCTTGGTCAAGGAGAGCCTACTGGGGGGTGTGGGGGGTTTTGACCCTTTGTGGGAAGGGGGGAAGCCCATCTAAAAAGTACCCAAAATAAGGACTAGCAAGAAAGCAGAGTGTAAAATTAGGAAGTCAATTACCTGCAAATCTGATAACAACACAACCAGCATTGACTAAAGAGGAAATGGAACTCTGAACATGAACTAGAAAGAGTGTCTTGAAACTACCGATGAGGAAAAAAGTGACAATACCCTCCTGCTTTACCATAACCAGTCTTAGAAACCCTGTACACATGATACATTTAGAAACAATAATTAGTCAAACAACTGTATGGCACTCAATACTCGAGCTGCAAAAAAAAAAAAAAAAATTCAATGGAAGCGTTACCGGAGGCATATCGCCATGCAATACAGTTGAACAAGTGGAAGTCAAAACCACTCCAAATATGTGTTGCCCATACCCAGTAAACTAGCAGTGATAATTATTGATACATTGTATCACATTTTTCGAAGAGAAGTGCTACACACCATAAACAATTACAGTAAATAAAACTAAGAAACAACAACAATAAAAATGTCCTTTACCTATAAGAAGTAGGCATGCCAGGTGAGAGAAAAATTGAGCTGAAGCAACACCATGAAGCCCCTTGTGGCCACCATAAACCACAAGGCATAAACAGAGTAGCCCTGTTAGGTATAATGCACTTGGAGCAGTGACGAATGGTGCAGAATAACCCTTTGATTTTGGGAAAAGTGGATTAGGGTTAAGGTGGGGTAACCCCTATCCTTAATTCATATTCCATTCATCTAAGTTTTCAAACGAAGTCGATAGCCTCAGTACTCCATGTGAAGAATGAATGATTGGCATCAAATAAGAGGTAGAACTTGTTCCCCAGGCCAGGTCGCGTAGGGAACTAATAATAAATCATAAATATCATAAATTCCTTAAACATCGGTGAACGGGTAACATGGGGTGTAGTTCCTAAGAATGGTAAATCTGAACATTCTAGTGTTGTGAGTGTGTGTAGTGAATTATAAAATCAAACCTAGGAACTACCATAAATGAGCCCTAGGAATTAGGTTTGGAAGTCATTAACCTGAGATAGCTAGAAATATTAGACTAACTACCTATTTACGAGTTAAGAATTTAGGCTTTTAAATGATCAAATCGTAACTTAAATCATGAAGAAAAATTCTCATAACACATAGTGCTCAACGTTATGCAATAACCCAAGGTAGAAGGTACATGATAAGGATGGAAGGCGCTAGGAAAAGAAACCATATTAGTGATTCCTTGGTGGTATGCACATTTAGCCTTAACGATAATTATGCAGATGACTTTCAAGTAATTGACATCAGATGTAAGACATTTCCTATGGTATGGTGTGCATCAGTTATAATGTTTATGGTATCGCCATATTAGTTTTATTACATTATGCAACTTAACAATAGGTATGTATATTTGTTATAAAAATAAAAAATAAAAGAATCTGGTTTATTGAAAAGGGGAACATGACAGATGGTATCAGAGCCTTAGGTTCAACCCTTTGAACTAATGGGCTCAGGGTAAAACTATTGTTCTAAGATATGTATAATGGTAAGTAGGTTCCTATGTGAAACTATTCACAATGTGATTCTTATTCCTTGAGTAATAAAATATTTAGTACTCTATGAAGTTAATGAAGAATGCCATGCATTATAGACAAAACACTCACTTCAAGTTTGATAGTAATCTATCATATGTTTAACAACGTATGTTCTTGGGACTTTGTTTCGAGAATGATTTCTTAGTAGCCTTGAGAAATAAGGGACAAAATAAAATCTATATCCTAGTAGTTTCGTAGTAGTTGTATCAAATATCCTTAGCCAGTATAGGTGGAGTGTGGTAACCGGGAAACGATGATAACATAATAACTTATTTGAATTATGTGTGTGAGTAAGAATATAGCGAGGAATTTAGAATAAAATTATTTTCATTGAAATCTAGTAAGGGTACTCATTTGAATTAGTACAGATCATTGATCTCTTCCTTAGCAATTAACTGTTTCATTTCAATTCTTAGAAAAAATAGCAGCTAGTATTTTGAGAGATACTATGAGAAATAAAACTGGTTTTTATCCCAATAGTTTAGTGAATATCTATATATGGAATCTTTTATAAGGATCACGAAGATAAATTCCAAATTATGGGAACTTAATTACAATAAGAAAAGAGGTATGAGCCAAATTTAAACAAAAATGGACTCAAACAGGTGCCAACTTATAAAAGTGGTTGAGAGTGTTGCCCATACACCCTTCTTATTTTCTTATATAAAATCTAAAGGTGATAATCCCTATTATTTCCAACCAGAGTAAGGTTGTAAGATATACCTTTTGGATGGATAAGGGTTGATCAAGACAATGGCTGAAATAGTATTGTTGTTATATTAGGGTTAAGGGAATGGTGTGACATTGTTTTAAATGTAAATATTCTATAAATTGCTAGATTTAAATCTAAAATGGCAAAAAATGTAAGCTCCACATTGAGTTATTAACAGCTATGGTCTCGAATGGTGTGGAAATGAACATTTTGGGACAAACAGGGAATGGAATATAATGCTAAAAAGTGAATAAACTCACTCCAATCAGTGACTATCTTCGAAAAATATGAACTTTAAAGGGAAAAGTGAGTTAGAGACATTTTTGTAGGAGAAACAAATGGTGAAATATGCTTAGGATGCATTAAAAAAGAAGATTAAAACTTTAGAATATAATAATCAAGATTTAGGGCATAGTACCTCCATCAGTAAAACAAGGAAACATTACTTTACTTAATAGCCATTATGAGATAATGAAAATCTAGTCATACCTACAAGATAGCATATTGTTGATAAACATCCTTTTTAAATAGGTATGAAAGTGGACAATAACATAGATGAAAGATTGCGAAGACTATGGTATATATGCATGAAATGATAGAATGCCATTAAAAATTGCGGTAATATTGGCAATTAAGTATTTCTGGGAATTTAAAAAGATATATATAAATACAACTAAGACATGTAGACCAAATGTGACATAATAGAGCGTGAATGTCTATTGCTAAAGAAACTTGATGGGTTGAAGGTGGTCCTAGAAATTAAAATTATTGAATGTTATTAAGAAATCAATCATGATTCATCACCAAGAGTTGAAGTAAATAATTCATAAAGAAGTTTATGGATGTTGTCAAGATCTGGTATGGTTAACTTCTCATAAAAAAAGAGAAAAGAAAAAATGGTAGCCAAATTCTATTATAATGAATAAGTTACAAGAATCGAGCATAAGTTCAAAGTTCAGAAGATTGCGGAACTAAACCACCATATGAAATTTAAAAACCTACATTTTACATGGAACGACAATTGTATAAAGTCGCTACAAGGAAAACTTCATTAAAAAAAAAATTGTGTATGTTACCAAGGCAACATATAACTAAAGTATTGACCTGCTCAATTGCGGAAGTTGGGAGAAAAATATAATGTGAACTTTCAATATCTAAATATTCATCATAATAGGAGTATGGAGTGTAACCAGTGAAAATTCGACACAAGAAAATAAGTCGTAGTAATATAAGATATAAGAACCCATGGGAAGAATGTCTTAACCATAATTTTTGCAAGACATTTGTGTAGCGATAAGAGAGTATTAAAATGAAAATTATAAAGGGAATTAGTTCATTAAAAAGAAAGAACAATAAAAATAAATAAATAAAATATGGAATTGGTAGTAGTAATAAGAATGAAACAATACCAACACAAGTTCAGATTAGAAATATGTATGGTTGAAGAATAAGTCATTAACATGTCATGAAGTCCAGTATGTCGTTTCAATCGTGAAAGTTGTTGAACAGAAAAATACTTTTAAGTACCGGCATTGGCGACTATAAAGAGTTAGGAAAAATAGATAAGAGTAGGCATAACTCAGTCCACTTAATGGTTGAGCAACCACCAAAAATGGCTAATATATTATATGCACAATTGATACAGTCATATCAACTCTATATCATGCTACAACTAGCCCTTGATGATTGTTACCTTTATGTGAGCGTTGTGATAAGAAATTTCGTATATTCAAGGTTATAAGTAACAACCCTCACTATTAATGGGCATGGTTTTTGAGTCTATTGTAATAAGAGACTAATGATACTAAGCTTGTTGAATACATGTGGATAGAATGTTGAGTGCCATAGGAACCATGTATTCAACATATATACAAATGTGTTAGAAGAGGAGCATGGTATAAAGACAAGAGGATGTATGCTGAAAGTTGTGTCATCACAACAGATGAAATCAAGTGTGGTTGGAAAGCATGAAAAACAGGAAGTAATTTTTCTCTTCCGTCTTAATTAATATTTCCTAGTCATATTAGAAAATGTATTTTTCTCCTGTAGCACTATTTCAGAAATCCGTATATGATAAATCTCACCTAATTGAGTGACAATTGTGATAGGAAGAAACTATTGTATCGTAAATCAAAAAGAGATCGTCTGTAAATAAGTTGTTGGCTCACGATAGAGTGCAATTTAAAGTGTTAATTCTAAAGGAAATACTTGAGCACAATAATATGGAAAGAAGAAAAGTTCTGGAAGAAAAACCCGATAACAATCACTGAGGATAGTGTTAATAAAAGGGAAGGAGAATGTAATAACCCCCCTGTTGTAATCTTGTTTTGGTAAGAGTGAATTATGATAGAAAGAATGGTGGAAAATCCATGAAAATTGGAATACGTACGTAAAATAATATTTTCTAAAATTAATGAATAGAATGTATGTACTGGGGGTGAGACACCTAGAAATGAGATTCTTGCCAAATAAGTATAAACAAATATCTCATTAGAAAATGAGATTTGAATATTCCTTCATGATGAGAATTCTAGATGAAATTTCAGATAAGCTCAATGGATGGAAGAGAAAGATCCATTAAGTTGCTTAGTTGGAGAATGATGTTAAACTTAGAAAAACCTAAAAGAACTGTGGGAGAGAAAGGTAGGTTTTTATGGAAAATCCTAAGCAAGTGGATAGAAAAGATCCACAAAAGTGAGATGTCACTAAAATAAACCTTATCATGAAAGAAGGGAATTAAATACCCAATAAAGCTATGAACAAGGGGTGGTGGATATGGGGGCAAGAACTCTCATCTTGACGGGGACTCGAGGTCTAGTTCATGGCTGGGTGGTGAGGGTGATCACCCAATATAGTTGCAAAGGAATTCTGGTTAGAGAATTGGTGCCTAATTCTTTATCGGAAAAGTTGTGAAGTTATTTTTGTTGCAATTAGTTCTTATGCATATTGTTATTGAAATTATTCTACCATAAATAATTTGGTAATTATTGTTCTAATCCATTCTAGGGCCTAGAATAATTATGTTTATTTTGATTGTCTATGAACATATGTATGGTATTATCAAGAAATGAAATTACATATATTGTAATATAAGGAAATTCATGCATGAGAAGGATCAAAGCTCATTATATATACTATAAATTAAGGACTGTGGGCATGCGCATGTCAAAGTTAATATGGAGTGTTAAATTCCTATGTAGGTAATTATGGAGGGTAGAACTTGGAAATCCGTCATTCTGAAAACTTACTTTATTCTATGTATGTAGATGAAGCAGATTGTTGTTATTATATAGTGCATAATTGGAACTAGAAATATCAATTACAACCCAGGATATAATAGTTTTGAACAATGAGGAAAAAATCGAAACAAAAAATGTACTTTGTTTCGTCATGAATGTAAAGAACCTTGAATTAGAGCAAGAGATATACTCTTTATACATGATCTAACCCACTTAGGATTTGAATGTAAACATTATATAGGAACGATTATAGATTTTGAGATGTAATACTAAAGAAATAAGTGACATGGAAGTGATACTCTAGGGAGTAGTATACACAATAAGATTATAGTGTGAAGTAAATCTTCTAGAATATCTTGAACATGTTTTGGGTATCCAAATACCAAAATGTAAGGAGGAAAATTAAGCCAAGAAATCAAACCATGGAAAAAGAATGTGTGCCGGTGTTGAATTGCTAGCGATATATATATATATATATATATATATATATATATATATATATATATATATATATAGATATATATAATAGAAGAATTGGAATTATGTTGTTCTATAGTGAGATGATGAAGTGACATAGGGATTAAATTCATGTGTTTTATGCTCATGAAAATGAACATGCAATTACTTTATTAAAGGATAAATCAGTGGTGCAACCTACAAAATATGTAATTGTTTTGAATGGTAGATATTATGTCGTTGAAGGGACTTTAAAAAAGGTAAACGTGGAGAAGAAGATCCGACCTCAGATCTTGAATAACCAAATACTTTCATCTTTTAAACTGGGAAGGGTAACTAGAAATGTAATTATTTGACCTTAATAACATGATGACTATATTGGGGATATACTTTGAAAATTTGATATTCAGGCTCAAATAAGCGAGACCATCACTTAGTGAAATTTTGGACCTCTAATATCCAGTTTTTTTGGTTAGGAGCAAAGCGCACTCAATGACAATAGAGATTTGATGGTGATTAAAATATTGTGAGTGTAAACTACTTATGAGTGAGATATAAAAATTAAAGTGAAGATATAAATTCTCAACCAAGTGGACCTGACATGAGCTCAGCATAGTTAAGAAATACAACTCAATCGAGTCGAGAGTCGCAAATTTGTGAGTTAACTTGTTACCTAAGTAATAATTTTAGCTAAGAATAAAATAAGAGAGAACTTGAATCGGGGCACTACAGAGGAGTACCCCACACAAGCATCCATAGCCAGTAAATAATAATATTCCTGATGCATGTGCAAACATTGGAATAATTGTGAGCTAAGTTTGAACTATTCATGTAAATCAATGTATTAATGATCCATACACTTAACATAAAACTTAAAATTATGCAATATAAAATTGAGGATAAATTTAGCAAGCATGGAATCTATAAGGTTGTCATGTGAATAGAAATTATTACAACATGGCACTATACGCAAAAAGTGATTAAGTTCATATGGCTAAAATAATAGAAGGCAATCTAAGCCATTAGGAATTGGACAAATTTGTCATCGTGCACAACACACAAGTGCCTTGACCAAAGAGAGACTGAACTCCCAAGAATCCAACTATGGCAAGAACAATAACCATTGAAAGGCAAAGATTTCATGACCCTACGCCTGAGTCTAGAATACAGGAAAGGGAATAAATGAACTTGTAATTATTTCTAGAATAATAACAACTACAAAAATGAGATGCAATTTAACTTCAAAGAAGGAATCTCTAGAATTCATTACACATTTTCCACTTTGCACCAAGCTACAAAATGAAATTAAACTCCCCGTTGGGAATTACACTAACCTAGTGATTGCAGAGTCAAAGAAAACCCAGTGAAGGGATTGCACCATGAGCATATTGAGAGATAGACCAATTCTATGAAGATGACCACCTGGAGGAAAAAAAACAAAACACAGATGTTAGATTCCACCTACAAAACATGAAGATATGAATTATAAACTGATCTTAGATAAGATAAAAATGATACTCGTATCACAACTGAGTGTCATGGTAGCGAATAGGTTCGGAGGAGTAGGATTGTCCTGACGCACACTCCTATTCTGGCTATAGTTGAAGTACTACCAACAATTTGAAAAAAAACCAAGGTTTGTATTAGTAATAAGGTAGAAATTGTAAAACCATATAATACACCTACAACTTGAGATAAGGGTAACGATATATAATTATACCTAGAATGTAGCTTGTGTATCAGTGCTGAAATCTTGACACAAAACCCTTGTATCTTACAAAACAAAGATAACACCCTCCAAGAAGTGGGTGTGATAATACATACAACAAAATAATTAATTTGTGCCACAGAATTCTCCAATTACAAGAAGAAAACCAGAATGACCTTCACCTTGGTCAAAGAGAGCCTGTCAGAGGAGGAAACTCTACTTTTGACCCTCTATGGAAAAGGGGAAAACACATCTAAAAAGTACCCAAAAGAAGGATTGGCGAGAAAGTGAAGTATGAAATTAGGAATTCAATTACCTGTAAGTCCTTAGACAATGCAACCAATGGTGACTACAGAGCAAATGGCACTCTAAATGTGAACTAGAAAGAACGTCGTGAAACTACTGAGGAGGAAAAAAGTGTCAATACCCTCATGCTTTAGCATAACCATTCTCAGAAACCTTGTACACATGATACATATAGAAATAATAATTAGCCAAACAATTGTATGGCACTCAACCCTTGAGCTACAGAAAAAGGAAAATAAAATTCAATGGAAGCTTTACTAGAGGCATATTGCCATGCAATATAGTTGAACAAGTGGAATTTGAAACCACTCCAAAGATGCATTTCCCTTACCAAGTAAAGCAGTAGTCATAGTTATTGATACATTTTATCTCAGTTTTCCAAGAGAAGTGCTACACCCCATAAATAATTACAGTAAATAACTAAGTGACTATGACAATGAAAAGGTATTTTACATGTAAGCAAGAGGCACGCTAGGTGAGGGCCAAACTGAGTTGAAATGAAACCACAAAGCCCCTTGTGGCCACCATGAAGCACATGGCATAGACAGAGAAACTCTGCTAGTTAAAATGCACTGAAAGAGGTGACGAATGGGGCAGAATAACACTTTGATTTTTGGAAAAGTGGATTAGGGTTAGGGTGGGGTAATCACTACACTTGATTCAACTTCCATTCATCTCATCTGTCAAATGGAGTCGATAGCCTCAGTACTTAATGTGAATAATTCTTGCGTGGCATCAAGTAAGGGGTGGAAAATGTTCCTCAGGCTAGGGTGCATAGGGAGCCATTAATACATCATAAATATCATAAATTCCATAAACATCGATGAATGGGTAACATGGGGGATAGTTTATAATAATGGTAGATATGAATATTCTACTCTAGCGAGTGTGTAGTGAAATATAAAATCAAACCTAGGAACTACCATAAATGAGCCCTAGAAATTAGGTTGGGAATTCATTAACGTGAGATAGCTAGAAATATTAGACCAGCTACCTATTTATGAGTTAAGAAGTTAGGCTTTACAATGATCAAATCATAACTTAAATCATGAAGAAAAATGCTCATACCACATGGTGCTCAACTTTATGCAATAACCTAAGGTAGAAGACACATGGTAAGGATGGAAGGCACTAGGGAAAGAATCCATATTAGTGATTCCTTCGTAGTATGCATGTATAGCCTCAAAGATAATTATGTAGATGACTTTCAACTAATTGGCATCATACATAAGACACATCCTATGGTATGGTGTGCATCAGTTCTAATTTTTATGGTATCGGCATACTAGTTTTATTGCATGATGTATCTTAACAATAGGTACATATATATGTTACAAACAGAAAGAAGAAAACAATTTGGTTGATAGAAAAGGGGAACATGACATAAAATATGATTTATTTATAATTAAAATATTGTAAGAGAAAATATGGATTATTTAATATGAAAATATTAGCAGTAAAAGCCTTCAATGTAGAGTTCAGAGTTACCATATTAACAATAATATCATATTGGTCCACTGTTGACCTCAGTCTTATTGTGAACAACAAATATGGATTATTTAATATTAAAATATTAGCAATAAAAGCCTTCAATGTAGAGTCCAAAGGTACACACAATGAAATATTTTGAGCTTCCTCGAGAAAAAATATACAAAATTCTTTTGTACGAAGTCCACATAAACGTAAATTGAAAGCTTGAAACCTTCCTCGAGAAAAAATATACAAAATTCTTTGGTAGGAAGTCCACAAATATGCACAATGAAAGCTTGAAAGCTTCCTTAGCACAATGGACTTCCTCTGCACTTCTGCTTATGTGCCTAATTTAACCGAGATTACCTTAAAAAAATCTTCTACTCAATCACGTGAATATTGATATAGTTACAGGTTATTTTCATTCCAGAACAATTCAACCTTTACTCAATTAACTATTCATATTCAAGAATATGAAAAATTGCATTATTTATAACTAAAATATTGCGGACAACAAATATGGATTATTCAATACTAAAATACTAGCGATAAAAGAATTATTTATAATTAAAACATTACCAATAATATTGTATAGATGCACTTCTTGTCTTGGTATTATTGCAAAAAAAGGGGGCCCTTTACATACATGCGGGTGCTTGAAAGCTTCCTCTGCATAATGAAGCCTCTCCCCACTTCCACACACATGCTTAATTTTAGATAAATTTCCATAAAATTGACCTGTTATGCCATTACCAAAACCCTATCCTTCGCAATCTCTATACATTTTTCTAGGACATATACAATGGGATAGGGAAAACATATTATGTCGATGAAAAGTTGTGGGCTAGTCTAGTGGGTTCTAGTTGGTCTCTAGGAGAGTGACGCCATGTCTATAATTTGTAGCCAGTGTAGAATACCTAGGGGGCATATTATGGGGTAAAAAGGAAGGTACCCAAGGGAATAATGTAATAATGGGATGGGCCATAGCAATAAATAAGGTGGTTAACCTGTATCATGTAAGGGACCACAAGTAGTTAGCAATAATGTAATAAACCCATGGCATTAGATAGATGGTATTGAGGAAACCATGGTAATGACACATGGTATTGTATGTATGAGGCCTATATAGAGACTAGAGACTCCCCATTGAGAGGTGTCAAGGATTATTGTATGAGCATGCATATGGCTTGTGGAGTGTTCTCCTTCCTTAAGGAGTGAATGTATGGTGTTTCCCTACTTTAAGGGTTTGATTAATAAAGAAACATTTCTATCTATATTCAGATCTTGTTATTTCTTGGGTATATTTGTATTGTCTTATATTTTCATATTAGATCTATAACAAGTTGTATCAGAGCTATAACAAGTGGTATAGTAATGCCATTTCTTTTGCAGGAGGAAATTCTATTTGTATTTGCATTTAATCTGGTAATTTGTGGCATTTACTATGAGAATTCGCAACATTCAATATGGAAAGTACTTGAATTTATGAATCTAAAACAAAATCATTGTTTCGGGAGCTCTCCAAGCCTTAAATATTTAAATATTTAATATTTTGACTTCAGCTTGATATTCCAAAGTTGTGTTCGATTGGTGGCCCATACACAACATAGTCCTCTGTATCCACATTGTCATTGTGTGGAAGTTCAACAGAAATTCAGCTCACTGTGTTGACTTGTGTACATCAATTTTTTTACAATGATTCAATTTTTATTATGTTCTAGACTATTTCAATTAAACTAATCAAAAAGTATAGTAATGTGTAGTTGAGCATCATCCATAAACAATAACATTAAACTATTAATTAATATAGTTAAACGAAATCAACATTTGAAGCATCAAGCTTCTCTTTTAGAATAGTTATAGTCTCAATACTTACAGTGAGAGCATCCCAATTTTAGCCTATCCAAATAATGTTATGTATCATAGCTACTTGTGCTAAGATGTCTCTTATTTTCCAGCGCCATATTATCCATGCCCCATTGTCAACCCAAACTAAGGACATCATGCTAACTAGATGCTTTGTATGGATAGTTTTACCAAAGAAAGTGTGTGCATAAGAGGTTGTGCATAAAAGGTTGTGTAGGTGATTGTGCGGATGATGCTATCTGAAGGATGTCTGTGCAGAAGTGGTTGTGCAGAGGAAGCATGTGGGAAGGTGTAGTGTGAAAATCTTTTACTATGTGAAGAGATTTATGCGAAGAGCTGTTTCCTTTCGTTGTCCAAAGTTTTCTCCGCACTCCACACAACCTTTAGTAAATTAAATTGGCATGCCTATGTAAAAGACCTGCGATGACTTTAAAATTTAGAAGTCTTTCTAACGACTTTAAATGAGGATGTTATAAACTTTTTCTTTAAAGGTCCTACTTTGACTACAATAAATTTATATTTAACCAAAGAATTCGCTAAAATCAAAAGTGTGTAACACAAAAACTTTGGACATCATAAGCCTTTTATTAAAAGGCCCTACATCGACTCAAAAAAATTTAAATTGCAATTGCAATAATCTGTGAAGGTATGTAGAATGTGTGAGGGTATGTACAATGAGTTGATCTTCAGCACATTGAACTTAATCTTCCTTTAGCCCATCAATTTTAGTAAATAGCATAGTACAAGGAGAGCTCTATGTGGAGAACTTTGTGGGGGAGAGGAGACCCCAAATGCAGACCCCCCAATTTTGGTGAAATGCACAATAAAGGTTACCTTGATCAATCAATTAGCCGTAGAGGCCCTGACTATGCTTCATCTCAATATTCTTTTTTTTAATAAAAAACAGAATTAAATTTTTCCCCTATATTAACTTATTCAATACTTAGTTGAAATTCATAAAATTATATAAAAATTATCATTATTATCTTCTTAAAGCTACACTTTCTTAATTTACAGAGATCTTCATAAATTGCAATTCCTTTCAAATTTATTTCACAAAGAAGTTGATAACTTTTCAATGAACCAGTAAAAAGTGTGAATAAATAATAAAAATGATAAGATATTTATTAAAGGTATTTAAAAATAAAAATAAAAAATATTCTCTACCTGAATAGTGTTCTAGAAGCCGCATTTCTACCTAACGTTAATACAATACCCGGTGTTCTTAAATAAATACGCCTAAAATGTCTTGTCAGAGTTTTCGTTTGTCGTTACCGTTCGTTTGCACAGAATCTCTCACTGAATATTTCATGTGAAGATTGTCGACGCCGAACAACATTATTTTAGAAGAAGGCACGCGTTACTCACATGCACTGATATTGAAGCGACCTTTTTATACTCCATGCATGAATATTAAGTAACATATTTCATCTGTTTACTTGTAAAGTTAATATAAAATATCTATCACTTCAATACTTTATAGAAACTTTATGTGTAGTGCTTAAGATTCGCCTTATTCATGCTTGATTTGTACGATCGCTGCTCACAAGATGTCACTGCTTACATCTATAAGAAGTAACCAAATCTTCAACCTAAACTTGATTTTGTTTAAGAATATGAGAAAAGAATTTATATATAATTTCCCATCAACTTACAAATACTGTTATCAAAATCCTTCTTTGGATTCCTCATTATCTTTTTATTTTTTCAAGTTTGCCTGGTACGGTGGCTACTTACATCTCTAAGAGGTAACCTTAACATCAACCTAAATAAACAATTTTTTGGTGAAGAATATGAAAATATAACCATACACAATTTCCCCAACAACTTCCAGATAATTTACTGAAAACCCCTCACTGGATTCCTTATTATCTCTTTCTTCATTCATTTTACATGTGATGATGCCTGAACTCTGATCATAATCTGATAGTAGATTCGCCTGATTTTAGGCTCAAGGTTACTGGACCTTCAGATGATTCAAATCTACCAATCTGTTAAGACAGTCATTTTAATCATTCCAAAGATATCTAATGTATTGAATTAAAAAAGTTTGTGTAAAGAAATATTTTTAAAATAAAATGTTTATTATGGTTATATTAAATTAAAAATATATTAATTATGTTAGGGATGGAAATATCTTTAACTGTCATTTGAATCATTTTGATGTATTGTTTTTTTGATAAAGGGTTTAATTATAAAAGGAAAAATTTATCATTGTCTTTAAAGGGTGATGTGTAGTTTTTCAGTAATTAAATTAAAAGCATTATAAAACGAAATTAATCTTATTATAAATGTTTTTTTAATGTGTTTATAAAAATTTTCAGTAATTAAATTAAAAGCATTATAAAACGAAATTAATCTTATTATAAATTTTTTTTAATGTGTTTATAATCCTTTAATAATTATGCATATTAATTTAATGCTTTTAATTTTTAATTTTTTATATTTAATAAATAGAGATATAAATATGTATATGTATTCTGAGAGATTTAATCCGTTAAATCTCTGATAAATGCCAAAATAACATAAAGCGATATATTTTATATAGATAGAAAGCTTAAAAAGGAAATTTGAACAATGAAAGGTGCTTCTCTGGTAAATAGTTAAACTTTTCCGCATCAAATCAAAATCGGAATCCTGCATCATCACACCATAAGATAATTGTTAATGTTTTTCTTGCCCATCAGAGCCGCAGATCCTTTTGCTTTGAGACCTTCTCGACAGATACCATCCCCGTTCTTATAAATCGATGCCATTTCACTCTCTTTTCCAATTTGCGGCCATTATTTGCTTTCAGTCCTGTCGATAATCAACCCCTTGACATTGAATGGCACTGGTTAGCGGCACTGTTTTCTGGTCGTGGAAAGGAGCGTGTAATTAAGCTGAAGCTATTTTCTGCAAGCTAAAATAGCCCGCAATGTATTCAACAACAACACGAACGATAAAAGCGGCAGGAAATCAGGAAGAAGTAGTTAGAGTTGAACAGAAATGAGTCTGCGAGGAGCGGGGAGTTTTTCAGGCTGTAGATCATGGAGTTCCTGACAACCCAAAGGTCGAATTATGAGAGAAGCAAATTTCGCTTCTTTACACTTCTGCGCTACATTTCCATTTCTCTCCTACATGCAGGAAGTGAATTGCAGCATATTGCCTCCTCCGTCATTTGACCATTAAGTTAATGGGCTCGACACCTGAGAAACTCCCCTTTCTTCGCAGGTTCGTTAGCATTTGTTACCTCTGTCAGTGTTAGTGTTTACTAACATGACCTCTTACGGACGGGACAGAGCCATAAGTAGCCAAAGGCTCATTCTCTGTGCTAAAACACTGGGTACCTGCTCATCCTATCGTTCTATTTAAATTCTCATTTCAAGAAAATATTTTTATCTATATGACCTGCACTGCTACAAAGTTCATCTTGCTTTTATCCTTGTTTCGAAATATTAGAATAGGCAAAAATATTGTTACACGTTATGATTCAATTTGTTTTCTATGGCTAGTTGTTTAAATCAATGTTGCCAGGAACGAGAAACTGGAAACTAAATGAGAAACGATAATGGCACCAGAAAAAGAGTTTGGAAATTTAGCATTCAAAGAACTAGGAAAAAGAAAAAACGACGAAAAATATGAAAAACATAAAACAAAGCATTCAACATTAAAGTTTCATTATTTACATAAGTGAAATTGTAACAATCACATTTAGCCTTAGCCATTGTAAATGAGTGAAGGAAAAGTGTATAATATTTCCTCTGCTAATACAGTAGATCCAAAAATTTACCAATCAAACTATCATTATTTAATTTGGGTTTGATCTATCCATATACTTTATTACAATTGTCACAACCTTTATGCACTTTATTTTGATTCAATCAAAATTTCACCAACATTAATGTTAATAATTACCAAACTGTTTAATTCCTAATGGAAACGCAGTCCTCGCGATAAGGCTTTGGGTGTCTAGCGTAACTTGCTGCGATGGGTATGATAATACCTTGTTACTCTAAAAATTTATCACCACCATGCATACTATTCCAAGTTCTTTGATACTTGGCAAAATCTCCATATATAGCGTATGACCATTTGTATTAGTTTGGTATTTAAACACTCGACTTAGATTTTTATGCTGTAGTATGCGTTTGATCTGCAAAAAGGGTCACGGCTATCTCCACGTGGTTCATTGACAGCCTTCCACTTTACTGTGATCACGTGGTTTGAAGATTGAACGATCGAGATCTCCGAAAGTTGATCCAAAGGTGAAGAGAATTAGGGTTTGAAAGGTTTAGGGAATTCTGCGTTTGATCTGCAAAACGGGTCACGGCTATCTCCACGTGGTTCATTGACAGCCTTCCACTTTACTGTGATCACTTGACTCGAAGATCCAACGATGGACATCTACCAAAATCGATCCAAAGGTGAAGAGAATTAGGGTTCGAAAGGTTTAGGGAATTCATTCTTTCTGTAAATGTGTTAGAAAACCTGTACAGATGAATCTAGCTAGTAAAAGTTGAACATACATTTTGCAGAGCAAAAACACTAAAAGAAAATCGAAAGAAGAAAAGAATGATACATTCGAAAATATGTTACAATGATCATGATATAGCATCAATGGGTGAAGATCCCAACCTAATGCACTGATCATTGAGGGACTCAACACCTACAACAAGTTCCTGAGATAACTAGTCACTTGCGGAGTTAAAGACTGAGCAAATCAAAGAGTAAATCATGCAAAAGGAATCTTGCATGTAATCTCATGCTCTAACTAAGAGTCCACATGTAGGTGTGTAGTAGTTCCAACATGCAAAAAAAAATATTGCATGCAGTCCCATGCTCTAACTAAGAGTCTACATGTAACTTTGTAGTAGTTCCAACACTTTCATCCTGGCGTTTCGCTCAATGACCCTGCCGCCCTTTCTCTACTCTGTAACACATCTGTGCTTCTGTCTCGCCATGTCTCTTTCTACAGTGTCCTTTTACAGTGTGTTTAGGAAAAAGGATTCTCCAGGTCTGTTCCATGATCAATTCGGCTTCTGTTTTGAGATCTATTCGGCCCTATGGTTGGGAATCGGACCAGAGTTCGAAGCAAGGCCTATTAGAGGAATAAGGTATTGTATGTCTGCTTTCTTTTTTGTATAGAGATGGCCTATTACAGGAATAAGGTATTGTATGTCTGCTTGCTTTTTTGTATAGAGATGGCCTACTACAGGAATAAGGTATTGTATGTCTGCTTGCTTTTTTGTATAGAGATGCTTTCTTCTTACTTCATCTTATAAGTTCCTTGGGCGTTAACTGCTTTGTACTTTCTTCTTGCAGGTGGCTCTCTTATACGGCTGGTGTGGAATATATCACTCAATGCAGAATTTTTTTTAACGTAACTTCTTCTTCTATCTTTTCTTTAAAAAAATAAAAAATCTTCTTCTCTCCTATGACAACTACAGCTAATGATATGATTAAGGGGCGTAACAACAAACACCAGTGTTAAAAATGGAATCAATTCAAGAGGAGGGGAAAATGAAGTCGTTTAAAGAGAAACAGAATCACGTTTCTCAGAAAACCATTCATTTCGGGAGAGAAACCATTAGTTTGTGGAGAAAATCGTTTAATGGACTGAGAAACGAAAACGCCCGTACGAAACATTCTGTTTTCTATACGTTTTTTTAACTGAGGCTCCCGTTCCATTTCTTGCAACGTACTTCCTAGGAATGTTAAGATTTATAGTTATTAATGTCAGGATTTACAGTTATTATTTTATGTTTAATGATTATATATATTTATTTATTGGACAGAAAAATGTTATCACAAGAAAATGTTGTTTAAATAGAAAATAAGATATTAAGAAAAAATTTAAAGGAAACAAATTAAAAAAAAAAATGTTAATAACAAAAGATTAAATAGAAAATAAGATATTTAGAAAAATTGAAAGGAAACAAATTATAAAAAAATATAAATAACAAAATTTATAAAAAAAAAGAAGTTATAAATAATAAGGAAAAAAAAGTTATTTTTCTAGCTTAAAATATATCTGTCACAGGGTAATTCATTGCCTCAAAGAATAAAAGGAAAACAATTTCGCCCGAGGTCTAGGATTGGGAACAAACAACAAGTGGAAAGGTTTCGACCTTACTGAAGAAAAAGGAGTTAATATCCATAAGAAAAAGGAATTAATATCCAAAGAAATGGAGGAGGATTCACTGTTGGTAATAAGATAAATATTCAAAGCAATGGAAAATTCAGTCTTGGTAATAAGACAAATATCCAAGGCAATGGATGCCTTGGTTTCGACCTTACTGAAGAAAAAGGAATTAATATCCAAAGAAATGTAGGAGGATTCACTGTTGGTAATAAGATAAATATTCAAAGCAATGGAAAATTCACTCTTGGTAATAAGACAAATATCCAAGGCAATGGATGCCTTCCCTCAATTGTTCAAATAGGAATTTTGAATAAATCTCTCTACATCATTATTTTTTTTTATCTTAAAATATATGTCACAGGGTAATTCACTGCCTCAAAGAATAAAAGGAATACAATCTCGCCAGAGGTCTAGGATTGGGAAGAAACAACAAGTGGAATGGTTTCGAGCTTACCAAAGAAAAAGGAATTAATATCCAAAGCAATGGAGGATTCGCTACTGGTAATAAGACAAAAATTCAAAGCAATGTGACATTCACTCTTGGTAATAAGACAAATATCCAAAGCAATGGATGCCTTTCCTCAATTGTTCGAAGAGGAATTTTAAAGAACTCTCTACATCATTATTTTTTTTAGCTTAAAATATATCTGTCACATGGTAATTCATTGCCTCAAAGAAGAAAAGGAATACAATTTCGCCCGAGGTCTAGTATTGGGAACAAACAACAAGTGGAAAGGTTTCGACCTTACCAAAGAAAAAGGAATTAACATCCAAAGCAATGGAGGAATCACTGCTGGTAATAAGACAAATATCCAATGCAATGGATGCCTTCCCTCAATTGCTCAAAGAGGAATTTTGAAGAATTCTCTCTACATCATTATTTTTTTTTAGCTTAAAATATATCTGAGGAATTTTGAAGAATTCTCTCTGCATCATTATTTTTTTAGCTTAAAATATATCTGTCTCAGGGTAATTCATTGCCTCAAAGAATAAAAGGAATACTCTACATCATTATTTTTTTTAGCTTAAAATATATCTGTCCCAGGGTAATTCATTGCCTCGAAGAATAAAAGGAATACAATTTCGCCCGAGGTCGAGGATTGGGAACAAACAACAAGTGGAAAGGTTAATATCCAAAGCAATGGAGGCTTCACTACTGGTAATAAGACAAATATTCACAGCAATGGAACATTCACTGTTGGTAATAAGACAAATATCCAAAGCAATGGATGCCTTCCCTCAATTGTTCAAAGAGGAATTTTGAAGAACTCTCTCTACATCATGTGCTCAGATCTCTGAATGAGGAAGCAGACTGCCTACCCAATTGGAGTGCACTGCTCAATTAGAACAAGGACTAATTATGGTTGATGGTATGCGATCTGTCAGCACCAATCCTGTAAATAACATCAATATATGGAAAATCATTGGAGATCGAACGAATCGGCCCCAAGGTCAGTGGAAGTAAGGAGAATTAACAACAAACGAGAGTTGGAAGCACACAATCCCCTGTAAATAACATCAATATATGGAGAATTATTGGATATCGAAGGAACCGACCCCAAGGTCAGTGGAAGTAAGGAGAATTAACAACAAACGAGAGTTGGAAGCACACAATCCCAAAATGAAGGCACGGAAAGGACAGATGGAAACCAGGAAAATCCCACCGACATTGCAATACATGCACGATGGTCTTCACAACTGGTGTTACTACGAAGGAGGACGACCAGACTTAAATACACAGAGGCATACCATCCTGCTGGAAATGTGGGATTCGCAGCCAGTTCAGCGGAGTCAAAGTAATACTATCATGTATACCCTCTGTGTGTGGATTCCTTCCAGGGGAAGAGACCATACTCGGACCATTCAGGAGATGGAGAATTTAATGACTGAAATGAAGGAAAAAGGATCCCAAGAAGAGTGGGAGCCGATAAATTGGGGAAGCGAAGACATTCCTCGGGCCAGCTGGCAGGAATTCTTCTCTGGAGAACTGGTCTCTATCAACGATGGAGAGCAGCAACTCCACCTAGAAGTACAAGCGATGCTATGGGAAAAATCCTTAAAAAAACTATGGGAATGTATCAAGCACTGGGAAGGAGAACGTATTTCCAGAAAAAGAGAAGAATGACCATAACAAGCTGGTTGACCACAAACTGGAATGGATGCACATAAGAAAGGAACGTCGGCTTATCCGCATGGAGAGAGTTTTTTCTTCTGAGGACCCGACAGAGGAGACCGGCTTGAGCATGGTGGATTTTCGAAGTGAGGACTCCCTGGAACCCACCTTGTCTTTGAAGGATATGATCAATGCAGGAGCGGCAAGAGATGAGGGAACAACAAACAGCAAGTAGCCAACACCAAGTAGGCAACACTGTGGACAAGTCAGACCCTGGTTGTTTTGGGAAACTAGTAAATAATTTAGCATGCTATGTAAATTTGAAATTTTTTTTGCGACATTTTCAATGTAATATTGGAAAGCTGAAGGCCCACAGCAATAGGAAAGTTAAACTAAAGCTCCTCTGCAATTTTGAAGCTATTAATGTTAATGTTGAATGTAGATAAAGCTGGCCATGCAAATAATACTTTTATCTAATATAAATAGCCGTCTCCTTATTTATTTATATATATAATTGTAACTAAATTATATGTCACGACTTACGAAAAACTGAAAGTAAAGAATGGGTATCTGTGATTCAATTTTTTCTTAAATATTTTAATTTATTGAAAATTTACATAATTAAAGATTGAACCAGTATATGATTTTATATTATTATTATAATTTAGTAATAAGATATATTTATAATATACTTGTTATTTATATAATATTAATATTTTTTAGATTTTATAAATAAAAATTAAAAAATAAATATTAAATATTATCTTTCATATAAATATGAAAAGTGACTTTAATAAAGTGTTATATCCAAATAAAGTAATATAAATCTATTTCAATATAAATTTTCTCCAACAACCCTTTTTTAACTGACTTTTATAAAGTTTGGAGAAATCTTTTAAATGTGTCTCTTCATTTTAAGGAAGCTTTCAAATATGAAGATCTTCGATAATAAAGTTTGAAAGCATTATAAATATATATAATATGAGTTTAATAGATTATTTGCGTAAAAGATAACATTTATTTTTTTCTATCATTTAAAATCATTTCAATCAAATTTTGATAAAAAAATATTTTTATCAAAAATATATTTTATTTAAATTAGAATTAATTTTTTTTCCATAAATATATATTTATAAAAGTTTATTCTACAACTCAATATGATAGGTAACCATGATCAAAGTTGAAATTTTTCTCATCTCCATTCAAATAAAAAGTTTACAAATTAAAAAAAAAAAAAAATTTAAATAATTATACAAAATAATTAAATAATCTCCATTCATAAAACAATTTACACTCAGCGAATGTTGGATTCCTATTTAAGATGAATCTATGCTTGTTATTAGTTCCAGCCAAGGGACGATTCTAGCATTCAATTTTCTTCTTGATCATATCAATTTAGTATTGACCAATGCAAGTTATATTGTTTAACTCTTGAAAACAAATATGATTTCCTTTTCAGGTGATCTAAGTTAATTAGAGATTATATCAAGTGTGACATGTGGCTTGAGAAAGGGAAACTTGAGGGCATCTAACTAGCGACTTGACTCGAGGGCATCTAAGTATCCATCCCACAAGAGCTATTAACATGAGTGGATTTTTTCCCACTAATTTTTGAACCTCACATCAAGGAGTGACTTAGCGTACAACCCATCACCCTCTATTGTACACCTAATTAGCAACAAATATTTATTTTTCAATATTATTGAAAAGGGATAATTTTTCAAACATTTGCTTGGACTGTAACTTTCAAAGACTTATAGTAGACTTTGTGCCATGTGGATAACTGTCTCATATTATTTTGCCATAATTTTTGGATGTAGTTGTAATATCTAAGGTCTTATTGCACCCATTGTACCATGTGGATAAGTGTCTCATTTGGCCATAATTTTTTTAGGTAGTTGCAATATCTATGCCATGATTTTTAAATTTTTGTGCAATGATTTTTCATTATTTACTACCCACCATAATTTAAGAGTATTTGGATAAAAAATGAATATGAACAAGATGGAAATAGATACAATTAAATGAAGTTAGTGGTACCATTAAGTATATATGTGCAAACTTAGTAGTGGTTAATACCCACCAAAAATTCATGCAATCCCTTATTTCATTGTAGGAAATTAAAGGATGGAAGCTTTCCATGATTGAACATAATCAATTTTGTTTATTTCATATAATGTATATAAGGATATAACTTAATCATATTGTGTTCATAGATTTAAAAAGACATGACAAATGAAAGAAGGTTCCCTCCAAACAAATAAATTCAACATGTGTAGTACATGGCTCCTTGAGGCATTTAGAATCTAAACGGTTTCACTAACAATTTGGATGCATATTTTACTTTTGGTTTATTCTTGTGTTTCACACTATTCATTGCACTTAATGTGATTATCACTACAAATATCAAATTCTTCATTGGTAGTAGATATTGATATGAAATGTTAGTTTTTGAGTTTTCTTTTGAAAAAATCTTATAAACATCTTTTATCTAGCTATTCAATAAATATTTTATCTAGCCTTGTACAAGACAAAAGAATTTAGGGTTCTCTATTAAAAGATAACTTTAACTCCTATGGACAATATGAAGATAACCTTTATTAAAAGGAAAATATTTTCCATTTTCTTGAGTTGTAATTTCTATGCAAAGAACAATGGTGTCTTTAGTGAAACTATATTCAATATTATCTTTATCTTAAAATAATAAAAAGAACGTTATTTAGACATCCTACAGCCTCTTAGTTGGGCTTTATAGAAACACTTATTTTGACTCCTTTATGACTCTTCTTTATGATACTGTTATCACCCCAAGAAACTGTCATAGGTTGTATCTCAGAGATGCTCGGGAACATTACAAACTCAACAAAAATGTTGGAAATGGGTGGATGAATGGAATGAATGATGCATATTCAAGCTAGATAACCACTTCTACTATGCTTAACCCCAGACATGGGTGAACACCCCCAGACTACAAGGCTTTAGACCACCAATTACTCACAGTTTGAGGAACAGGTGAAGATGGAGAATACTAACCACACCAGCAGATACACAGGACCCTGTGATGGCCGGCTGCAACTAGTTAAAAGGTCTGTAAATCTATTTCCTAATCCACAGACACGATGACAGCTCTTTGGCATTAAAATAATAGAAACCTACATACACATTCAGTGATACATACTAGATTCTAACACAGAGGTGTGATGACAGCCCCTCTAATGCTAAACATCAAGAGCACATGAAAGATGCATAACAGGCACAACCTAGAACAAAGAAGAAGTGGAAAGTGAGCAATTATGAGCAAAAGAAACTTGTATTAGTTGAAAATGAAGACCAGACGTTGCAGGTATCACAGTAGTTACAGTCTCCAGAAGTTGAACCTTACATCAAACAATATCCATCAACCCCATTACATTCTGTCTTCTTGGTATATATAGAATTTGCTTACAAAGATATTCTGCTATTCTAGGCGTGAAGGGGTCATAATGGATCACCAACCGCCTTTAACTCTCTAATGGAGTTTCTGCTACAGTCTAACTGTTTTAATGAACAAAATCTATCTTTTCTGATGTTCTGTTGTCCTTCCCTGAGCAAGTGGAGTATTGACTGAAAGAAGCCCCATAACTGGTTAATGCTTGAAACTGCCCGAGGCTGTCCTTTCTTTCTCTGCCATGCTGCTCTTTGAATGCGGTTGCTGAGGAGTAATGGCACAGGGTACTAGATACTGGCCTCCTTCTTCCTTTAGAAACATGGTAGAATACGAGGGTGGCACGGATAGTATGGTGGGGGCAGACTAAACAGAGGAACGAATCTCAGCCATCGGATTGTGTAATTGAACGGTGGAGATCAGTTTACAGAAACTATTAGGAGGAAAAGGATGGAGAAACGAGGGTTGTTGGATCACGGTCGGGCAAATCTGACGGCTCTGGGGCGGCAGTGGGAGCAGGCAGTCAAGAGCCGTTAGATTTTCCCATGGCAGATCCAACAGTTATCGCATGGGAAAGTGGCATGGGAGTTAACGCGTGGGAGACGTACAAATAGGCGGTAAGCGGTATTATCGCACTGCCTATCAGAGGTGGGAGGTATCCGTATGCGGGGGCGCGATGCAATAAAATTGCAACGTGTGGCGGATGTGACGGCGGGGAAACCGCTTTCCCCGCGGGTTATCAAGTGTGCAGGTTACGGAAGCGGGAGCTGCGATCACCGTTAGATCTTAAAGTGAATGCGATCTACGGTGGAGAAGTGAATAGGGTATAACATATGGCGGGGACCGTTGGATCAGGGTGATCGACGATGGGGATTAAGGCGGAGGGCTATGGAAGCGCCGAGTCATATGGTTTGGTTATATGGTGGCTAAAGCTTAGCGCTCGGGGATCAGAGGAAACACGAGATTACGCAGAGTTTCAAAGGAGAACAGGGAAAGCGGGGAATGAAGAGGTTTTCAAAGGAAAACAAAGATACAAAGGGCTAAGAGAATATGAAGAAGCAGAAGGAAAAGAAGGAAATGGAGGTAGCGGGAGTTATAGAGCTATAATAAAAATGGAGGGAAGGAAAACCAACTGCTACGACCCATTTTAGCATAAAACAACACGGCCAAAATGTCTTTGACCTTCAAATGTCAAAATTTGCAGCAGAGCTAACAGATACTTTTTTTAAAAACTCATGAATAGAATGTGAATATACTTGATGATAAATTTTAAAGTATTGTTTAGTTATTTTATATTATAAATTTTTTCATTGAAATTTGATAATATAATTGAGATATTGTATATTTCAAGAATATCTTAACCTAATGAAACTGTGTTTTTAGGTTATTTAAATTTCTTTTAAATTGTATAAATAAATTTAGCACCTTAAAATATCTTTAATATATTTAAATTATACAAATTAGACACTCATTTATACAAATTCAAACAAAATTGGTTATTTAAATTTGTTTTGACTTGAATATATAAATTTAGTGCCTCAAAAAAATTCTGAATTATACATATTATAGAACTTATCTATCCAAATTCCAGCAAAACTAATTCAAAAATATAATAATACAAGCTCCATAAAATAATTATTATTGTAATTTCAAGGAAGGCAGTAGTTAGTCTTAAATTTTGTCTCTCGGTTCTCAATAACATCGTGTCGAGTCTCAGATACATAAATACCGTGTGGAAGTGGAGTGAGAGAAAAAAAATTTAGCAAACATTTTGTTTTCAGAGGATTTATAGTGATGTCAAATGGAGTGCTGGATATTGAAGGAGCATGGATTGCTTTCTTTTTTTGGACAACATTCGTGTTAAATCGTGAACATTCAGTACTCAGAAGGATATGTGTACCTACGTTATGAAAGAAGAGACTGACGACGTTTGAAATTCTGGCAATGGGATACTACATAACCAGAACCAAGGAATTAACAATGCCTAACACGTAGTCAATAAAAAACTATTTACAGTTATATATCTCAAATATAAACATCAGTGGCATGAGCTTGTTCTTCCGGGTCCTTGTGAGGAAACCCAGGCCTAGCAGGCTTCAACGGGGTTTTCAAGAACTGTCAGGGGGATATAATTTGGATATACTATGGAAAATTGGGGTTTAACATGAATAACGCAACAAAGTTGCTAGCCTTAGAACATGGCCTCGACATTGCAAACTCCTGGAACTTCCTTCTATTGATCATAGAAGGAGACTCAACGGTGGCAATCGTGCTTCCCGGAAGCTCTAGCACGAAGCTCCGATTAGCAAGGTGACCACCAACAGGTGCATTTCCAAGACCCTTCAATGTATACGATAACACATCGCAGCTTAGTTGGTTTCCACTTTCAAGATGCTAAACGAAAGGCAAACTCTCTTGCTGACAGTCTCGCTAATGAAGGGACAAATGGCAACGACATCCTATGCTCCTATGCATGGCAAGTAACACTTGCCGGTAAATTATGTCATGATTGTGAGGATATCAATCGAAAATACAGGAAGTGTATTACCAACCCGGAGCGGATCCACCCTTGCTCCATTCAACAGCCATTCCCATAATGTTAAAGGCCATGAACATTGAAGGAGATTCTCTGATATCCCTCGCACACACCCTCCCTCTTAGAGCTCTTAATGAGCTCTTGAACAAAGGAAGCATAACCTGCTCAAAGAACCACTGGGGCAGCCAGACCCCATCCATCCAATTATAATTCGAATCACTCGAATGCAAGGAACGATCTTGTTGTACGCGTGATGGGAAATTCCTTTGATGTTTCCGTAATTATCCATGGTAGAACATGGAACTTAGCTCATTCCTCAATGTCGGCTTGAGTCTCCAAACCCTGCTTATTTGATGGAAATTTCTGGTAATTTCAAACACAAATTAACTGAACATAGAGCAATGCTCTGTTTTTCTCCTCAGGATCTTTTGCACAGGGAAGCCCCAAAAAAAAAATTTGAGCAAGACAGAGTTTCTAAGCCAAAACAAACTTGTATTAATTTATAAACTGCTTAATACAATTTTCTTCCTCTTTCTCAAAGGGATTTACCAAAAAAAAATACTCTGCCTCTTTTACAAATGATCTTTACACTGCTGTGTAAAATCTTCATACACTTTTACTGTTGTAAAAGGAGCTTTTACATTTACTGTTGTAGAATAAATTTACATGGATTTACTACTGTAAAAGAAATCCTTCACATTCACCCCTGTGTGAAATTTTCATTACATTGAAGCGCCTGATCATTCACATTACATATTCAATTAAAGAAAGATACATTTGCGCTAGCACCATACATTTCATTTCAATGCATATGCTTTACAATTTTTTTTCGCATTGCTATGCTCTCCTGGTTTGTTATTGGCTGCAGCTACAACTCACCTTCATCCCCGTGTGTTTTTCCCAGTTACAAAGTCAACACTTCAAAACAAAACATATCACTTACGATACCTTACCCATACTTCCGTAACTTTAAAAAACAATAAAATTAAAAACGTTTACCAACGTTTACCTATGACTATGACAGTGCATTAAATACATTAAATAAAAAAACGACGGTAAAAACAAAACTAATGTTCTGGCAGGTTGAATAAGATCTTTGTCCGTTGACCTGATCGGACGCAATTCGCACACCAACCTCACACAAGCCAAACGACTTTTAACGTCCGGGGAGTTGGTGGTTTCGGAGTTGTACACTGGACGTGTGGCAGCAACGGATTGTGTCGGAGGCCCTCTGACGAAAACAACCTTTTGTGAATGGTGGTGCGGGGAAGTCTGGGTGGTTTCGCCAAACCACGCTGCAATTAATGTGCAGTTGAAATTAATATTTCAACACTCCCCTTTAATTTCAACTGCTGGGTTATCAGTCATACCCAGACATTTCCTCAAAAATTCAAAGCTTTTCTGGTCCAATGGCTTTGTCAAAATGTCTGCAACCTGTTCCTGAGTCCTGCAATGTTGTAGAACAATTTCTCCATTGCTCACCAATTCTCTGATGTAGTGAAACCTTGTGTCAATGTGTTTCGTTCTCTTATGAAACACTGAATTCTTGGATAATGCAATAGCTGAGCTATTGTCACAAAAAAACACTGTTTCTTTTGCCTGCTCTTGGCCTAAGCTCCTCAACATCCTTCTCATCCAAACTGCTGGACATGCTGCTGTTGTCGCTGCCACATATTCAGCCTCTGCTGTAGACAATGTTACAATGGACTGCTTCTTAGAAGCCCATGAAATGGCTCCTGAACCCATATGAAAAACATAACCGGAAGTGCTTTTGCGATCATCTACACTTCCAGCCCAATCACTATCAGTGTATCCAACTAAATCTGAATGTTCTGAGACATTATATAAGATGCCAAAACTTTTAGTACCTTTGACATACCTTAAAATTCTTTTTGCTGCCTGCCAATGTGCCTCCTTTGGCCTCTCCATGAATCTGGAAATTAAACTAACAACAAACATAATGTCAGGCCTAGTTGCTGTTAAATACATAAGGCTGCCAACAATACTCTTGTACAAACTAGGATCAAAATCCTTGCTGTTGTCCTCTCTGCTGAGTTTTAATCCCATTACTGTGGGAGTGGTCGCTGCTTTGCATTCTTGCATCTTAAATCTGCCCAACACTTGATTTACATATCTAGCTTGTGAGATAAAAATTCCTTTTTCATTTTGATCTACTTCTATGCCTAAGAAGTATCTCAAGAAACCCATGTCAGTCATTTCAAATTCCTCTTTCATGACTGATTTAAAATTCACAATGAGTTGATCATCATTACCTGTGAAAATAACATCATCAATATATAAGACAACAATTAAAATTTTACCATCTTTTCCTTTGATGTAGACGGTGGGTTCTCCTTCACACTTGTCAAACTCATTATCCAATAGATAGGAATCTATCCTACTGTACCATGCTCTTGGCGCTTGCTTCAGCCCATAAATAGCCTTCTTCAATTTGCACACTTTGTGCTCTTCACCTTTCTTCTCATAGCCTAGAGGCTGTTCAACATAAACCTGTTCCTTTAACACTCCATTTAGGAATGCTGACTTCACGTCCATTTGGTAGACTTTCCATTTGTTTTGTGCTGCTATGGACAACACTGCTCTCACGGTTTCCATTCTTGCAACCGGTGCAAAAGTCTCCTCATAGTCTCTCCCATATTGCTGCTTGTACCCTTTGACAACCAGCCTTGCCTTATGTCTTTCTATTTTTCCTTCAGCATTACTCTTGGTCTTGTAAACCCATTTAACTCCTATGGCCTCTTTACCTTTTGGTAGCTCTACCAAATCCCATGTTTTGTTTCTCTCTATGGCATTCATCTCCTCATCCATAGCTTCTATCCATTTCTTATCTTTAATTGCATCTTTGAAATGAATAGGATCATCAACATGACAATACAAGGCAAATAAGGAATTCATTCCTTCATCATAAATATCACTTAAGTTTCTGAATTTCTTACCTCTTTCATTCGGTATGCAAGTGCTTGAAGATGCACTTGAATTTCCTCCTTGTGGTGTGCTTGGAGAAGAACTTTCATTTATCCTCAAGGGTGTTCCTTGCTGTCCTTGTGTTGGTGCTGCTGTTTGGGGATGTATTTCAGCCACCTCCTCATCATCTTCATCATGAGACAAACAGCTTTTAACGTTCACTGTTTTCTCTATGCTTCGATCCCAAGCTTCCTCCTCAATGAACTGAACATCTCTGCTGAAAAAAAACTTCTTGGTGGATGGGATATACAACCTGTAGGCTTTGGATTCCTCACTGTATCCAATGAAAATACATTTCTCCCCTTTGCTGTCCAACTTCCTCCATAGCTGATCCGGAATGTGTGCATAGGCCACACATCCAAAAACTTTCAAGTGGGTGACACTTTGCTTTCTCCCACTCCATGCTTCTTCCGGCACTTTGTTCAACACTGCTTTTGTAGGACACCTGTTCAAAATATGCACTGCACAATTTACAGCTTCAGCCCAATAATCATTTGGCAAATGCTTTGCCTTCAGCATGCTCCTCGCCATATCCATGATGGTCCTATTCTTCCTTTTAGCAACTCCACTTTGTTGTGGGGTGTACCTAGCTGTAAACTGTTTATGAAATCCATTTTCTCTACAAAACCGTAGGAAATCCTTGGAGATATACTCACCTCCTCTGTCAGTTCTCAAAACTTTTATATGCAGCCCGCTTTGGTTCTCCACAAGTGCTTTGAAATTTCGGAATTTTTCAAACACTTCACTTTTGTTTTTAAGAAAATATACCCAAGTTTTTCTTGTAAAGTCATCAATAAATGTTAGGAAATATTGGCTTCCTGCTAATGATGGATTTTGCATTGGTCCACATAAGTCTGAGTGGACAATCTCTAAGGGTGCCTTTGCCCTTATGCTTTTACCTGATGGAAAACTTTCTCTATGTTGTTTCCCCAAAATGCAACCTTCACAAAGGCTGTCTGGTTTCTCTATCAATGGTAATCCTCTTACCATTCCTTTTCTGCTCAACAAGTTAAGACCTCCAAAGTTGAGATGTCCAAATCTCAAGTGCCACAACCAATTTTCATCCTTTGGCACGCTTTGGAAAGCCTCTTGGGTGACTGCTGCAATTTCTCCTTTGTTTTTCAAATTTGCCCTTATTCTAAGAGGGAACATCCTGTTCCTTGTCATCTTCACTTCAGCAATGCATCGTTTGTTGGGTGCTATATCCATGATGGTGCACACATCATTCACAAAGAAAACATTATAACCCTTTTGAACAAGTTGTCCAATACTCGAGAGGTTACATCTCATTCCAGGGACATAGTAGACATCTGCTATGGTTTTCCTTTCTCCTTGCTTTGTAAATATTTTTACCTCTCCTTTTCCCATAACAGCAATTTTGCTATCAGTTCCTAGTATGACTTCTGATTTCATATTTTTATCTAGGGCAGAAAAGAGGGATATGTTTCCTGTCATATGGTTGCTGCAACCTGAGTCTAAAAACCATATGTCCTCACTGTTTGTTTCAGCCATGTTACAAGCTAACAACACATCATCTTGGCTGATGTTTTCTCTAGTGACATTTGCATTTGGTTTATTACTCATATCATGTTGCTTCTTCCTACATTCACTGGCATAATGCCCATATTTTTTACAATAATAGCATTGGACATTGGATTTTTCATAACTTTGTCCTTGAGCATGATGTTGTCCTCTTTGTTGGCTGCTGTCTTGGCCTTGGTTCTGATTTGGATTGCTGCCTCTTCCTTGAGCATTTGCTGGACTATTCCTTCCACCTCTGTTCTGGCTTCTGCCTCTTCCTCTTTTGTTTCCTCTGCCTTGACCTCTTCCTCTTCCAAAAGACATCTGGGTCTTAAAGGCTTGCTCTAGAGATGAGTTTTCATTTCTACTCAACCTCTGCTCATGAGTTATCAGTGATGCATGAAGCTCATCAACTGAAAAGTTTGAGAGATCCTTTGTCTCTTCTATGGTGGTGACAATCACATCAAACTTTGAGGGTAGGACCCTCAACAGTTTCTCCACAATCCTCCTTTCTTCAAGGGTTTCTCCATGAGTCCTCATATGTGTGACCAGACCAATTACGTGTGTGAAAAATGAGTCAATGGTGTCTGACTCCTTCATGCTTAGATTTTCAAAATCTTTCCTCAGCAGTTCTAGTTTTGCTGTCTTCACTTTCTCCATGCCTTGATAGGCTGTTTTGAGGGTTTGCCATGCTTCATTGGATGTCTTAACTGCTGCTATCCTTGGAAACACACTCTGGTCCACTGCTTGATACAACAATACAATGGCTTTTACATCCTTCTTCCTATTGCTCTTCATCAGATCTCTCTCTGCGTGAGTTAAGTTGTTAAATTGATTTTCATCTGCTGGTTCTTCAAACCCAGATTCAACAAGCTCCCATAGATCTTGTGAGACAAATAAAGCTCTCATGGTTATTGACCAGTAGTCATAGTTCTTCCCATTAAACTGTGCGAACTGGGTGTTAAACATACCCATGCTAGTGCTTGTGCTAGCCATTCCTTGCATCCTCAACTATGCTTCAATTTCTTGACTGTGTATTTTAAAACACTGACTGTTTCTTCAATAATAACTCAAAAAAAACTTTGAGGAATACCTGAATCTTTTGCCTGAGACTTCACTTTGCTGGAGAATATTTGTTGCTGCAACAAAAGACTCCTCCCTTCAGCTTCTTGAACACCTTCAAAGAGCCTAAGCCTGTTCTGATACCATGATGGAAATTTCTGGTAATTTCAAACACAAATTAACTGAACACAGAGCAATGATCTGTTTTTCTCCTTAGGATCTTTTGCACACGGAAGCCCCAAAAAAAAAAAATGAGCAAGATAGAGTTTCTAAGCCAAAACAAACTTGTATTAATTTATAAACTGCTTAATACAATTTTCTTCCTCTCTCTCAGAGGGATTCACCAAAAATAAATACTCTGCCTCTTTTACAAATGATTTTTACACTGCTGTGTAAAATCTTCATACACTTTTACTGCTGTAAAAGGAGCTTTTACATTTACTGTTGTAGAATAAATTTACATGGATTTACTGCTGTAAAAGAAATCCTTCACATTCACCCCTGTGTGAAATTTTCATTACATTGAAGCACCTGATCATTCACATTACATATTCAATTAAAGAAAAATACATTTGCGCTAGCACCATACATTTCATTTCAATGCATTTCAATGCATATGCTTTACAATTTTTTTTCACACTGCTGTGCTCTCCTGGTTTGTTATTGGCTGCAGCTACAACTCACCTTCATCCCCGTGTGTTTTTCCCAGTTACAAAGTCAACACTTCAAAACAAAACATATCACTTATGATACCTTACCCATACTTCCGTAACTTTAAAAAACAATAAAATTAAAAACGTTTACCAACTTTTACCTATGACTATGACAGTGCATTAAATAAAAAAACGACGGTAAAAACAAAACTAATGTTCTCGCAGGTTGAATAAGATCTTTGTCCGTTGACCTGATCGGATGCAATTCGCACACCAACCTCACACAAGCCAAACGACTTTTAACGTCCGGGGAGTTGGTGGTTTTGGAGTTGTACACTGGACGCGTGGCAGCAACGGATTGTGTCGGAGGCCCTCTGATGAAAACAACCTTTTGCGAATGGTGGTGCGGGGAAGTCTGGGTGGTTTTTCCAAACCACGCTACAATTAATGTGCGGTTGAAATTAATATTTCAACATTCTCGGCTCTCTCTCTTTCCTTTTGTTTTGTTGCCTTTATTCATTCCGTCAGTTCCCTGCCACAATCCCCCACCTGCTTCTTGACACATGTTTTTTTCACATTCTCTGCATCTTCTTGTTGGTCCATATCCCCAATCCTCCAGGGTTTCTTCTTCTAGCCACAAGAGCAGAGGTCGCAACATTGATCAATGGATACAAGCTGACATATGCCCCAAAACCATAGCAAAGACTGCTGCCCGCCAGGCTACTCTTAACTTCCATAGCTCAATTTTGCTGGAAACTAAAGAAAATATTGAACAACTCGAGGAGATGATTACGAAAATTTGGCAAAACATAGCTTTGAAGAGGTGGACGCCCAATTTGAGTGGATTCCAGGCCCTGGGCTTAACAGAGCTCAGGAAAATCTCTACAGTCCCACTATTAAGCTAGCTTGGAGTATGAAAACCCTATTGGATCTGGCCATGTAGGATAACAAAAAGGACAAAAAGACGCTGGAGGATAAAACACAAAAAGGCCAAAAAGATGCTGCAGGATAAAATCAACTTGCTGGATGCAAAATTCATGGTGTTTGTTGAAAAAATGCAACACCAGAAATTTTTTAGTCGCGCCAAGGAGTCTCCTTAGGATGAGCATCAACTTGCTGGATGCAAAATTCATGGTGTTTGTTGAAAAATTGCAACACCAGAAAATTTTTAGTTGCGCCAAGGAGTCTCCTTAGGATGAGCAGATCACAAAAATCATTGGTCAGTGGAACGTGCATGATGGAGTTACCTTCCACAACCTGTCCCTCCTATAGGAGGAAGGTGTTGAGGCAAGACGGTCACCTACAAATCCTATCCCCATCAGGGGAGATTAGTTTTTCAAAAAGTTAAGTGCCATGCCCAACCACTTTTGTCTCATTTTTGTAAAATACTACCCTATGGTTTTGCATGTTTTACTGGTTTAGAAAGGGTTTGGCTGCTGCAAACCTAGGTCGTCAAGTCAACCGAGATACCTTGGGTAGCTCCATCATGCAGTGTATTCCCCCGAATTATATAACTATGTCTGTAATTAAGTCTGGTAAGATTCTCAACCTCCTAAAGTATAGAATAGCAATGAATGAACAATTTTCAAATGGTTTGGCTTTCAGTTGGGTCCACCTGCAACGAATCTAATGTATGCCCATTTTTTTCTAAAAGTAATGTAACTCTTAACTTAACTTAAAAAAACATGAGCTTGTTCAGATTAGTTATGTTAAAGATTTATTTTAATTTTGTTTTGTTTTAGGATATTACCTCTATTTTATAAAACAAGGAAAGAATTTAAAATATATTCATTTAAATAAATGGTTTATATATATATAATTTAAACATTTTTTCCTCTTGGTATTTTTTTTTTATATATTTAAATGATTAATTAGTTAAAATAAAATATCTGATATTTTCACCTTCAAAGAATTGGTCTTTCTAGACCTTAATAAATTTTAATTTAAGATGAATTTGTATTAACTTGTATGTGTGTCTGTTATTTTCCCCACCTAAATTTAAATTATATATATATATATATATATATATATATATATATATATATATATATATAAACTCTATCTTGAACATATAAAGAATTACAGAATTCCTATTTCCCCACCTAAATTTAAATCATATATATATATATATATATATATATATATATATATATATATATATATATATATATATAAACTCTATCTTGAACATATAAAGAATTACAGAAATCCTTGATTTTGAGCAATGCACAAATTAAATGAAATTGCAATAATTATATGTGTGTGAGAGAGTGCAATTCTTTCTCTTCTCAACTTTAAAGTGACATGTTTCATTTAAAATAAAAATAAATATTCTGTAAACAAAAAGAAAAAAAGAATATATGTATATAGAAATGTGCACATGTTTATTTTAAAATAATAATATGAATAAAGTATTTTCTAAATAAAGAAACAATATATATTATAATAATAAAAAACTGAATATACTTATTTAATTAGTTTTAATTAAAAGCATTCTAAAAGATCAATAATCCCACTCTTATTATGTGTTTGTTTAGCTAGTTGTTGATATTACAACCAAATACTAAGGAGATATGGTAAAAATATTCTACTCTCACTCTGTACCATAAAAAAGATGTTTCAATGTCCTTGTAAACTAACAATTTTATATGAACTTTAAAAGAGATAAATAAAATTTTAAAAACAAAATAATTAATTAAAGTAAAAATATATATATTTTTGCACTTTGAAGAAAATGTATAATTCTAGTAAAAGTATTTTAATACCACCTGGAAAAATTATTTAAATATCCATATTACCAAAAATATCTTAATATCAAAGTTATTGAAAAAATATTAAAAAAAAAATTATTAATCATGATAAATTATTCGAATATCCAAAAAGATAAGTAATTTATTTATATATCTATGTTAACTAAATTATTTAATATTAACTTATTCTATTATAATGTGTGTTTAAAAACTATGATATATTATTTCAATGTCTAAAAAGAATAAGTAATTGGAAAAAAAATTACTTAATAAGAATAGTAAAAATAAGATGTGTAATCTATTCAATTTTTAATAGAGAATTAATATGCAATATTTAAAAGAGACTTACACCTCAATAAATTTGATCCTTCTCTGCAACTAATAGCTTCATGGTTAAAGTAGTCAATTTACTAGAAATTGCACCAAATGTTGCAAAGGAAACATTGTAAGGGAGTAGCATTGTAAAGAGTAGGATTGACAGTCAAAGTAGCAACATTGGGAAGAGTACGATCGCCAGTGAAAGTAGTAGCATTGGAAAGAGTAGTATTGACACTGAAAGTGTTACCTGCAAAATCTAGAGCAAAAATCAAAGATGTGCTTAATATACAAAACCAATTCAACAATTTGAAACATTGTCAAAGAATAAAAAATATTAAGAACTTTGTTTCTGTGTTGTATAATTCAAATACAAAACAAAATGGAAAAATATAAAAAAATCAATAAATTGAAATCATAATTCATATGCATAAAAAATATCGCAGTCTACATAAACAGAGGTGTTAGTCTGCCATTTCATTCCATCATCATCATCATCATCATATTCCTTGTCATGGTCTTCCTATATCCCTCAAGGAGATTGATCATCCTCATCAAAAGATTTCTTCTTTGACAGCTTTGAATTCACATTGTTGTTTTTCTTCTTATTTCAATCTATCTTACTTTTCTTTTGTTCTTCATCTAAAGCTCCCCCTTTGTTTAATGCAACCCTTTTTAGCCCTCCTCAATGACTTCTTATATTTTCCTCCCTTCTTTTCTTCTATAGGATTTTTCAAAACCAAAGTAGTCATTTTATCTCTCATATCTACTGCAGTAATGTACCCATGTGCAACACATCACAACGATATCGTTTGTGTCTTTGATATTAGAATCTATGTGTCTATATTTCCACTTCCATAGAAGTGCACATATCTTTTTATAAAAACTTCTAGCAAAGAAACCATCTTTTCAATGTCATGGAAGCCATTAACAATAGAAGTTTGACTCTTCTCGTCAAACTTTGACTGGGTACCCAATTCACATCCAAAGAACTTTGTCATGTAAGAAGGTTGCCTTCAGAGAGATTTTTCCACATCTATCAAATCACTTGATCGTGTAACAAGGTTTCCTTACAAGATATTTTTCCACATCTACCATATTAACAATATTGGTCTTGATGCCATTGTCCCATCTTTCTATTTTAGTAAGCAATTTTCACATCTTATATTTATAGAAAGCATCATCATGGTTGCTTACACTAGTGTTTTGGAAAGCCATTGTGCTTGCCATCATTTTTGGGCACATGGTATGTTTTCCCATATGATGTAAATTGTGCATTTTTTATTTTTTTATATACATGACATAAGATGGAACTAAGGTTTGGCCTAGTGGAGCTCACATTCTGCATTAATAATCGATCTCATATCAACACAAAGACGGTCTACCATACCCCACATTATAGTCTATATCCAATAAACACTATCTAGAACCAGAGATATATGCCTATGTCATATGAATAACCATGAAATCTATTAAAAAAATTCCTACTATGGCATAGAAGTAAAAAATAGAGATACTTGATTTCATTCAATACACCCTCTAAATTTTAGACATTCACACAATTTTATGCATCATCTCCCCCACTCAGTAGCTTAATTTCCAAGGTTATATGTCTGCAAAGCTAGAAAAAGTTAAATTTTTTATATGAGGAAAAATGGAAAATCTTGAGGCAACTTTAGGATATAAAAGCATCAACAATTTGGAAACAATGCACTAATGTTTTATGTGGAGGAGCTTCCATTCAGTACTACGTGAGACATAGGATTGAGCTATGTAAAAGAGTTCCATTCATTTTCTGACCTCACCCACCAAAATAGCATTACTACAAAAGGCATGGACTTTGGTTCACTTGTGTAGGTTTTAACCCCGTACAGAAATTACTTGCATACGAATTCTCAAACACAGAAAATAAACAATGCGAGAGCACAAAACACATATACATAGAGATTTTCCCCTGGATCCCAAAACCGAGACTACCAGCTTGATTTTTCATTATTTTCCTTTCAATGTTACAATACATATTTATACATGTCGAAGCATCCAATACCATGGACCGAAAACATCACATCCAAAACCATGGACTGAAAACCATCGTGTCCAAAACCATGTGCGAAAATCATGCACAAAACCATAGGTAGGTCCGCCCAACCTAACATAGGGTCCAAAACCAAAATTTTCTGGGGCGCTGCGTAGGACCCCATAGAGTGGGGTTACCTACACCCCTCAAACCCCTTGTGACTCTCACCCGCTACGCAATCAGCACAACCAAGGGGGGGCTCCACCCCCCTTCTAACCCCCCAGTTAACTATGTGGGCTATTTGTGGAAAGAATATAACACAACCCAACATTCTCCCACTTGTTGTTTTCTTTCCACAGGGGGCCACAAGAGAGCTTAGTCATTTATCCAACCCTTCAACGCCCATTGTTTCTCTACACCAAGAGAACTTCTCAGAGCTCACAAATTTTGTCAATGCATTTGCAGTATTCTTCAAAGTGTCCACCTTTACCAACAACACATTTTTGTCTTATATCATATCCCTCACAAAGTGATACTGAAAATCAATGAGCTTTGTCTTTGAATGATATGCAGGCTTCTTTGCCAAGAAAATTTCACTTTCGTTGTCACAATCTATCCTTACAGATCCCTGCACTAACCTTGTTATGTTCCTATACCAATAAGAGTCATAATTTTTGAATGGTTGAGGTCAAAAATATAATATATACATACCTTTGCTTTCTGCCAATGTTTTCCATATTCAAAAAATAAAAAAAAATTAAAAAATGTAAAGAGGGTATGTCCTAAAAGAAAAATAAAAGGACAAAAAGAATGAAAAGGGTCAAAAAAGATGGAAAAATGAACCCCAAATAAAGAAAAATACCATGAAAGTGTGCAAGTCAAAATGCCACTACCATTTACTTTTGATGTAGAATAAAAAGATTGTGTGTAGCTTGTTACCTTTGCCACAATCCATGGATAGTCAAAATGTTTAAACTTGGCTATTTCATGCTTTAAATTTCATGTTTATAGATAGAGAATAAAATTTGACCAAATTGTTTACTCTTGGCAGATAAGTAGATAGGTAGAGTAAATAAAAGGAGCTCAACTATTTAATTTGAGCCCTTGGATGTAATAAGGATAGACTTAGATAGATTACTTTTGTAAAAGAAAAGAAAATGTTTTGATAAGGGTTTGCTAGCTTAAGTGCACCCTAATAAAGAGTAGAAAAAAAGGTAGGATGAGTAGATGGGTAAGTAGTTGAATGGTTGCAGAGTTGTGATGATTGATTAGATAAGATTATCTCATTTACCTTCATCATCAAATTGCTAAAGTATGGATGATAATTGAGAATTTACTAAAGCACACAAAGTCAATTGATTAAACCCCCTTATTTATTACCTCTTCACTTAACTAATTTTCAAAGGAAGCCTTAAAGTACCTAAAACCTTAAGTTAAAGGGGCTCAAAGAATTTCTATGACTTCTGGAGGGACCGGACCCTCGACCCCCTTCAATTCATTCATTTTCCCCTAAAAAATACCTTTTCCTAAGGTAAAAGAACCATTTGCCTAGGGAAAGTAATCACCCCCATGTAAAACCCCTTTTCCCCTAAAAAAAACCCACAAAAACACTTAGCCTAAGTTATAATGTTTCCATGTGAAAAGGAAATAAATTTCAAAACACATTATACTTAGTGAAAATCCATTTTTTCCGCCTTTTTACCATATTGACTTCTAATTATATACATATATATATATATATCTATATATCTATATATATATATATATATATATATATATATATATATATATATATATATATATATATATATATAGATATATATATTAATTCCTTGAAAATACCCCTTTACCGTATATTTTATTAAAAACCCCTTTAACTTTAATATCCCATCCCTGAAAGTTTGAAACATAAACTTTATTAGTGAATGATTAATGGGTTAATTAAGTCGATCAGCGACTAATTAATAACCAAGACCCACTGCCAAATAAAAGAGATTAATTAATTGAACAGTGGTTAATTAATAATCT
Organism: Pinus tabuliformis; assembly: GCA_031772625.1. Lineage (NCBI taxonomy): Eukaryota > Viridiplantae > Streptophyta > Pinopsida > Pinales > Pinaceae > Pinus > Pinus tabuliformis. Next base: position 694,750,832 of record CM062816.1, on the reverse strand, counting down.
ATCTCCACCAATGAAATCACTCCCGACGTCACTAAACCTCCATAAACCCTTCATTAATTAAATCCCATCACATTAAAACCCCATCGGGTCCCTCCATTAAACTTTATATCAAATCCTTGCCTCGATCACTGTATGATCTGGTCCCTTTTGATCCAACAGTCGAGGCTCATATCAAGCGGCCTCTGAAGCCCGACCTTTACTTGCCCGATATGGATGGTTTCACTATTCACCCCACTGCTATGTGGTGCCCAATGAAGGGAATCGAGCGTCCTCCCCCCAAAACCACTCTAGCCCAAAAGCAGTGAGATATGAACCTACTTACCGCCTCTCGCTAGACAACAAAATGTCACATCCCCCGCTTAACGTTAAGTGTCCCTTTCCCAGTGTACCTGCCAAAACAGTTGACTTTAAAAATAGAACTAAAAAGCTCATTGTTTTTTGTTTTATCGTGAAAAAGACCGCTCAAACCTCCATGCAAGCACCAGAGTATGTGCAACTATCAACCCATGTCCAACTTCCATCCTGTTGAAGTTGCTGAAAGTCCAGACCACCTTTCAGTTCCATGCACTTCCTGTAAACCGTGCACAGTCACCTTCACTCCATTCAAAGCTGAAATCGGGTATTTACCCAAATTCACAGAGAAACCCTATTTTATTCCCAAACCTAGACTCAATTGCTTCAAATTACTAAGTAATTTAGTAAAATAGTTGCCCAGTGACTCCAAAATACTTTGAATTAGACCAGTTTTCCCCAATTTTACTAAAAACCCTTCGCCCCCGTCCTTGAATCCACAAGAACCAAGGATGGCTGCTCCAATTGCATTGAACGTCTTACCAATTTCCACTCCTCACAAAGATTTGGACCATCTCCCCCTGGAAGATAAATATTTTCAAATTAAAGATACCTCTGTTCAAGAATCCCCATTAAAACTATACTGCAGGTATAGAGACTAGTACCTAAACCATGCAGACAAAATAGGCCTTTGGGAGTCAGGTTTGCCCAAATACCAATTCCCCAGAGTTAATATCTTCCCAAAAATTATTCACTATTGCCATATGAACTATAGCCCTAGCCAAAGAGCAGTAATGACTCCTGACCATTCTGTATTATTTACCCTTATTACTGAGTCCATAAACGAGATGTTGTAGTTACAACTAGGCCAAAACGTGACCCCTCTTTCTATTGGAGATTTACTTAACAGATTCCCCACACTCACCTCCATTAGACATGCTCAGTTATTCCATACCTTCATCAGGTAAGAGAAATACATTCCAAAGGATCCTCCACCATATATGAATGCCATATTCTCTGATCTTGGCTGACACATCATAGAAATGATATCCAGTGCGTTAGGCCAAACTGCAAGTGAATTTGTTGATGAAATTATTATATCATTTATGTCCATCTACACTCCTGGGAAGCCCCCAGCGATCATGTTTGACTGTGCTAAGTTCAATACTAATAAGATGCATGATCAATTCATGAGGATGGATAATGAAAGTGTGTTCAAATATTCTTCAGTTTTATATCATCTTTTCCTATATTATCAAGCTGATAAATTCCCAATCACACTCCAAAAGCATGATACCAGAGGCAACCCTAGATCAATGGTCTTCTGGACTTCATTAATCCACCTATATGACTTCATATTCTTATACTGATTTCATAGATCTCTTTGTGCACCCAGTGGTAACTATGCTATTAGGAAGTCCTCCCCCCAGAATTAGTGTAGATATCAGGAGGGTCCTACAGTTTTCCAAACATTATAGAGTGGGAGATTGGTACTTGTGCCAAAACCACACGAAAATCAGAATATATGGATGTGAGTTGGCCCCCTACAAATTTCCCACATACCTCGCCATGAGATTGTTTGCTCGGGAGTACTACAGGGAAATGATCAATTGAGATGAGGTGCATTTTGTGAAGGCCAACAAGAAAGCTCAACTTAGGATAAAAGATTAGCTTGGCCCATTTATATGTAACAGTAGGGAATCAACGAAGGAAGAAGAGGAAATCCTCTAAAAGCTGAAACTGAAACAAAGTTTTATCTGGAGATATGACCCTTTAGATTTCATTTGCAATAGGAGACAAAAGAACAAATTATCTCCTTGTATCCACAATAGAATTCCTGAAATTGAACAGTATGCTAATCAACTAGAATGGGTGGAAAATACTTTGGTAGACTGAGATAGCACAGAAATTGCTCTCAATAATGTATTAATTGATTTAGAAAAAAGACATGATGAAGATTCATTTGTACAGGTGCTAGGAGAGTCTCAATCTCAAAGGGAATCATAGGGACACAGTTGGCAAACATCAGAAGAAGGACCTCAAGATCAAGATCCATTAGAGCAGCCAAAGGAATCAGAATAGCTAGAGATATCAGAAGAACTTGCTCAGCCAGAACATATCATGAGCAATCCTCCTATTTTACAGACTCCTCTAAATGAGGAGAGGAATCCTAAGAGAGATAGACAGGAGGCCACTCCTTCTAGTAGACCTGTTGCCAAAACTTATTTCAAGAGGCAAAGGTTGAATCCATTTTTAGAACAATAGTTCACTGAAGAAACAACTGGAAATGCAAGTATAGAAAGAGTGGAAAGAAGGCAGGCCACTCCCTCAAGAGTTACACAAGAACCTTCCACTTCACAGGCTTAAATTCTAGAGAGACAACAGAGCATGGAAGTATCCTCATTTAGATCTCCAAGTGGCCAGACCCAAGACATTAGAGAATAATATAAATAAATGAAGGCTAGGAATGAAAGATTAAAGGCCCAAAGCTATGCACATTACCTAAAAATGGCTCCTACTAATCAGACAAGGCTAATGTCAGCCTTGGATGTGAAAGAGGGTAAAATGCAGATGACTTTCATGAAGCCTGTTAGTGTCAGTCTTTGCAGCCTTCCTCCAGTGATCAAACATGCTCTTGCAAAGTGATTTTAAGGTGTCAAGGTCAAATTTTGTTACTTCAATGAGTCTTCAAGTAAAATTTGTTCACTAGGTATTAGGTCTAGGGTTTGATTTTAATCCTTTCAAAGTTGTCCAAATGTCGGTCCATGTAACCGTTCAGCTGAGTGTACCATCATTCATAGGGTTTTCATCATCATCTTAGGTTCGAATGGGTGATTTTACACCTTGTTCATGCTTCAGTTGTGCCTAGGTAAGGTTCATTTCTCTCTCCTAGGGTTTTGAAGGTAATTCCTCTTGGATGATCAAATCATAAACAAAACTTGTATCCTGATGTTCATACACCTTCCCTTATCATTAATGTACCTTATTAAATACTTCCCATCACTGATATCCCTCAAATTCCTCATTTTCGCACAAACCCTAGTTTCTTGCTACAACTTGACAATTTTCTAGGTTATGCCTGTGTTTTTCCCTTTTGGACCTCTTCCGCTCACTCAATATCTGAAATTCCACTTTCCCCTACTTAATAACATCCCTCCCTACTTCCAAAAATTTTATTAAGAATTTGGAAGCCCCTTATCCCCTTCATTTTGCTTCATTTCGACAAATCCCCTATTCCACACATCGGAATAGGTTTTACTTCAATGACGTTTCTGAGCAAGAAAAGATGAATTTTCGAAACATGAGAGAGATTTTTTTCCATAGTAGGCCAAGGAAGAAAAACCTCCTTCACTTTTTACACAGGTGTCGTGGTTTTAGAGAAATGTTCAAAATACAGTTGCCTCGGGAGAATTGATGCACCTCTGAAGTGACCTTGGGAAAATCACGTTTTCTCCTAGCTTGGTTGGAAAAATGACTTTCTTGATGAGTGAAATGATAATGAAACACAAATATATTTCCAATGAGCTATCATGATCTCAATTTGGGGTTGATGAAGACATTGAAAGGTTGACTGCAACAGCACTTGGCCTTTAGGCAGCCTCATTTTGCACATTTTGACCAGTCTTGGGAGATTTGACTTTTGATAGGGAAAATGAACTCCAAATTGAAAAATTAAAGTTGTGGTGGAAAATAGACTAAATAATATTTCCAACGAGCTATCGTGGACCCAATTTTGGCATCGATACGGCTCTGAAAACCGGTCTACAAAACGGTGCTATGCACAGTGATTTGCAGTGTATTTTTATAACGGGCGCGACAAATTGAGGCAGCGCAACGCACAGGACTTCAAGGCCTGAAATCATTCAAATATTCCTCCAAAGCTCCCAAAATTGTAATTTACTCATTTCCCAAGTAAGTTCACACTCCAATATGCTCAATGCATGAGTTTGTCTCAGTCTTCTTGGTGATTTAATAGGGAAATATTGAAACCCTAGTTCCTTGCAGTTTGATGAAAAAACATTGCATATGGTTTATAAATTGCATTTTTTGTTGCTAAATCCCACTCCCATCATTCGCACTCCCTCACTTCATTTTCTCCCTCCCTTTTCATTTATATTTATCCTTTCCATATTCCCCATATCCCTAAACTACCAACCCTAAATCCCTAATCCCACTATCCCAAACCCTAATCAAATATCGCTAATCCCTAAATGTTATTTACTAAACCCTTTAATTCCCAAAAACCCTACAACTAGCGTCAAATTCTCCCCTCATCAGTCCCACTCATCCATGGAGCTCAAAAACATAAAGAAAACCGGCAAGCTGCCAAGAGGAGGAAAACGAAATTGACAACACTTGAAAGGGAAATTCAAGCTGATTGTGAATCTTGGCTCGAGGTGACAAACATGCACTTGGAAAAGATGCTATAGAAGGCCAAAAATGAGAAAAATATGTTGAGGCACATGGCCTATCATTACTTGGCAAGAAACAAAATGTGCAAGGCAAGAATCAGAAACCTAAAGGCCAAGTTGAAGAAGGCATCAAGGAGGTGAAAAGAGAAAGATAGACTTTAGATCTTGGCTGAGGCTTCCTTGGCCCAACACAGCACTTAATGGAGCACACCCAGCCCAGATTTCAAAAAATTTGGGACACTTTTTTCATTTTTGAAATTTTTGGGCTAAAACACAGAATTTTCTACCCAATGCTCCGTGCCACCTGGCGCTCGCTTTTGATGGAGGCCTCCAAATGACAAAAACTTAGAATCTGTGGATTTTTCTTGGAAAAATATGCATGCCTACCAATGGCCGAGAAATTTTGACAGGTTTGGAGCCCCCAAAAAGGTCAAAAACACCCAAAAAATGACCTTACTCCCCCTATTTTGACACACAAGAAGCAGTGTTGGGAGAACTCAGTTTTGGAGGGGTAAGGGGAGGCAAAATTCAAAAATTACACTTGTTCTAGAATGTAGACAGGCGGACCTTTCCAACAAGCCCACTTGGAGAAAATTTGGATAGTGGGAAGGCCTCCAAAATCAGCTGCAAAAAGGCACTACGCATAGGGAAATCAACACGACGCATTGGAGGAATTTTGCTCAATTTGACCAAAAATACTATGTTTTTCGCCTGGTTTCTTGACAGTTTGACTTCTCTTCTTCTAAATTTCAAACTCATGATGTAATTTAATATGACTTGATGGATTTTCATGTAATTATGCTAAATTTTCATTCATAGAGGTAGATTCATCCATCAAAAGGTGGTTTGCAACTGAATGAATCAGTTTCCTAGTTTTTAGAGGCAAGCTGTTCCACTACCTACTTTTTAGTTCTTAGTTTAGATCTTGTTGAAATAGCTCCTAAACTCATGAGCTCGACCCCTAAAGCCTAGCATGAGTTGTTTGATGCCTATATCTAGTAGTTTTTCAGTCATTGAGAAAGGTTGGACTTTTGGGAAAGCTTGGAGCTTATTGTATACTCATTTCAGTAGTTTTGGCTAAGGAATAGACCAGTGGTTTGCAACACTCTATGGGATTCATGTGGCATGTTTCTTTGATATTGTGTTTCCTTCTGTAAATGTAAGTTTATATGTGTTTTATGTATGTCATTTTCTCTCTTGCTTCTTCTTAACTAAAACAAACAAGGATAAAGGTATAATCCATTGAAATTGCAGTGCTCTACCTAGGGTTTGCTTAGTTATTAATGTTTTCAGTTGTTTGAAGAGGATCCCTAGTTTTCTTGCCCTTTTCAACTCCTCACCTATCTAAATCTTTCCATTTCATTCAATTTGAAGTATCAAATCACTTGCCTACCTTACCCCACTGAGACCTCTACAAAACTGAGCCTCATTCCTAAGACCCAAAAACTGCCTTTCCATTTGAGCCAGCAAAACATCATCAAATTCAATCAAGCCCTTTTGCATAAATACCTAGCCTAAATCAGTCTTCATTCAAGTCATCTCAAGCCTCATTGATTATTTTTGCTGAGATTGATAGGAGAGATCCCTCTCCTGACCTAGCAGGGCCCTAACAAAGCCTAACAAAGCCTAGTACACAACAGCCTAGGTCAATTATAGATTACTTGAAAATAGAGTTTGAATTATTGGCAAATGATATTCATCCTATTGACTAAATAGAATTACATAAGCAGACTGGGGAAATGGTCTACTCTACCTTGACCAGCAAGGAAATTGCAGCTCACCAACTCCAAAATTCACTGAGTAATATATCAACGCAATTTCAGTTAGAGAAGGCCTATTCCCAGGCCAAAGATACAAGAATAAAGTCCTTAGAGGACTCAATCATAGGACTGGGGCATGATCCCAAAGATGTGAAAGTTAGAGAAAATATTATTAAAAAAAAAATGATGACATAGCTGCACTGAAAAAGTAGCTCAAAATTCCTCCTCTGCATCATCCTCAAACATCTGAAGTATTGGAAACTTGAAAGGAAGAAGAGCTTATGGACTGGGTCCTTAAGCTGAATGAATAATCAAAAGAAACAGAGAAAGAGTTGGATAACATGATACAGTCTATACAGTGTGAGTTGGTCACCACTCTTCAGATTGTAATTCCTACAGTTTCTACAACAGTACCCTCCACATTGGCTGCTTCATTAGCACCAATAGTTCCACTAGCTACTGCTCTGCCAGTTACAGGTACATCAACAAGCACAAGGACATCCACAGAAAAGACAACTGAATTTGTAAAGGCCATGGACGAAATGACCATCCATGCTACTGAGCTGAAAAGACTGAGAGAACAAGTGTCAAGTTTGGAAACTGGTTGTAAACTTGCACAAATACAACAAAAAGAGAAAGCTCAAAAGAATCAAAGAATGGGAGAGAGAATAAAAGTACTTGAAAAGGACTTGACATTGCAGCAACCACTTGGAGATATGAAGGAAATTATTTGGGCCAACATCATTGACTCCATCAATGATGTTTGGCCTTCTATTCAAGTAATTTTTGAACAAACTAAACTAGTAAAAGTGGCTACAGAAGCAATCCACAAGACAAGGGAAGAGTTGGGAGATAAGCCTAAAGAAGCCAACCAAAATAACATTCCTGAATAGCAGAAACATGTCACAACTTGATGAACTGGAAATAGAAGATAGAACAGGAACCATAATAGAAATAAACAAGGTTCTCACTAAGAGGAACCTTATGCTTAGTCTTGAGAAAAAATACCAGAGTATCCAAGCAAACATTGATAGATTTATGACAAAGTATGTTATTTTAAGGGAAAAAGGACTCCCCAGTCCTATGGTAATCCATGAAAAGCTGATGACTCAGGAGGATTGCATTGAAATATTAAACAAGCTGGCCAGCAGCCAAGCTAGTACTTCAGGGGTAAAAGCTCTGCCCACTAGTAAGGTATTATATGATGGTTTGGAAAATATGTTTTTCATAGAGCACGAGGTAAAGCACTTGTTCGTCAGCAGGCCAAATTTTTCTAAGTATACCGAAGCTGACGAAATATATAGGAAAATGATAAGGATGAAATTACCTGACACTGAATGGTGGATGAAACTAATAGATTTACTATAAAGTTACAGCAATAAATCTATGTGGCTTCCAATTAAAACAGGTAAAACACAACCAAAGTGTAGCAAGTAAAGAGTATCAGTAGGTGGAAGACATAAAGTGATTCTAGCACATAAGTATAAAGCAACTGAAAGAGACAAATCTAAATTGCAAAAGCCAACACAGTCACAATAAAAGGGACAGCAAGAAGGCATTTCTCCATCTGTCTCTATCTTCTTGCTGAAGATATTTTTGGTTTCCTAGAATAAATCTCATATTGTTATGAGATAATTGTAACATTTGTTGTATAAATACTTCACAAAATGAAGTAATTACGGTGGATTAAAATACAGTTCTGTAGACATTTTATATTGAGCCAAGGAGATATTGTACTCAAGACTGGACTAGTTTTGCTAGATCATGAAATAAAGGTAAGGACATTTCACTGGATTCTTGTGCACAGTTGGAACAAATAAGTATTATCTCTTCATGTTTAAATATTGTTTTCTCTTCATATTATAAATATTCATATGTGTCTCTTATGAAATCTGAAAAGTAAACAAGGAATCATATCTCAGAATTAGCTGAAATGCTCTTTGTTTTAACTGCTTACTTTCTATTTGTTTTCTACTAAACTATCTTCGTTTGGGAATTCTTAATTGCTCCCTTACTTCCATAGTTTTCCCCCCTTTTGGTCCATAGTAAAGGATTCTTCATTTCCCTTTACTACTAATCATCCTTCTTTTCTTCATCTCAATCCCGGTTAAGGATTCTTCATTTCCCTTTGCCCTGGTTAGGACTACCTTATCCATTTGAACCTGCAGATTTGTTTTTGTTGTAATAGCCTGCCCTGTGAACTCTTACTTTAGTGATTGATCAGATCTAGTTAAGCCACTCTTTGATTGACTCCATAGCCCAATGGCCTAAATACTTGTTCTGCCCATCTGTTTCCTTAAGTCCACCACCCAATAAAAACAAAACATCTGAGCACTAATAACTAACCTGTAATCCTACCCAAAACAATGTTAAATTATAAAGAGAGAGCCCTCTCTAGACTTAGGCTGGCTAGAACCTGAGTCTAAAAGATTAGGTTTTTGGTTACCTCGGATTATTCCTTCTTTTATAACTTCTAGGGAATGCTTCTGAGTCTTAATAAACCTTTGAGAAATTCAAATTTTTATTTTCAAGCCTCTTAAAGGGTTTATTAGAAGTTATTTCTAAAAATTTCATAAAAAAGAAAAAAATTGGCTTCAAGGAGAACTCAATATACAAGGGCCAACCCTGATCCAAATCCTCCACCTGTGTTTGACAATCCCAACCTTATTTTGAGAATAGCCAAGAGACAAGAAAGTTTAGTAAGCCCAAGACCTTTGATCAAAGTAGATTCATGTCCTAATGAGTGGCTCTTTTTAGAAGACCTCCCTTTTGATGTGTCATTTGACCTCTCCCTCATCAGAACTAAGTTTGAAAGTGCACTTGATGACCTAGTTCTAGACCCTAAATTCATTAAAGAACTTGAGGTCCAAAAGTCAAACTAGTCAATCGATCAGTACCTTCTAAATTCCCCTCAGTCATCCCTTACTACTGATAGGATCCCTGAACTTTTTGAAACAACGTCAACTTCTTTCAGTTCACCATCATTTCCCCATACTTCTAAAGTTCATTCCTCATCTCCGTTCATACCTTCACTTCCCCATCAGCCTATCACTGCCCTTCAATTACCCATTACCCCTATTACTACAAATTCTCCTGTTGTCCCAAATCCTCCTGTTACCCCAACTCCTATTCTCAATCCTATCGAACTTAGAGCTATGGCACTCAGATATGCCCCTATTATGATGCCTAATCCATAAGGAGCCTTACCAATAGTTTATCAGAGTAAAATTGTCTTATTCGATGGCACTAGATCTTACACATCACATCAGCACACAAAGAAAATGACAAATTATTTCGAACTGCATGAAATTGACATAGGATGTCCAAATGAGAATTTTTGCCCAATCTCTAGCCAGAGAAGTGAGAAAATGGTTTAGATCTTTGCCTCCTAATAGTATAGATAGTTTAGAACTTTTTTACCAACAATTTTTACATAGGTGGGAGAAGAAAAAGAACCCTCTTCAAATTCTTTCTGAATATGAAAACCTCAAGAGGGGACCAAACGAAACCATTCAGGATTACTGTACTAGGTTTAACAATGTATATAATGCAATACCACTTGACATTAGACCTCCACCTGGCTTAGCCCTGATTAAGTTTCCAAACGGATTTGACACAGATATGGTTTTTCAACTTAGAGAAAGGAATCCCCCTACACTAGAAGATATGCAAAGTGTTGCAGTTAGCGTAGTAGCTAATTTGTTATCCAAAAGAGCTAGGGTTAGAAACGAAAGAAGAACACCCTTGAAAGATGAAACTTCACCCTTTGATCAAAATATGGATGCTTTAGCTAAAGGAATGGAAAAATTGATGGATAGAATAGAATTCATTGAGAGGAAACCTCACTGGGATAACCAACAGGCACCTCCAGTAAGGAATCCAAACATTAGGAAAAAGCAGAACCAAAACACTGGTAAAAATGGGCCTGATCGGAACATTAGTCCTCCTTTCCAAGAGAATTATGTCAAAACTTCCCATCAAGAAGACCCTGAGCTATACACTCAAATTAACTTAATGGGGTTAGATGACGAGGAAATATTCTTTCTGACTTAGGATGACCAAGAATTATGCATGCTTCAGTAGTTATAGACGCAAATTGGAGAGTCTTTTGACTACAAGAAAGGGTATGACTCCACTATCTTCGAAGTGCATAAATAGTACAATTTGAGGAGCAAAAAGAACATTGATGTTCTAGACCAAAACAAGAAAGCAGTACCTAATCAGCCTAAGAAAGTGAAAGCTGCTCCAATTACAAAAACTCTACAAATCCTTTCTAGATCAAATTAGAACCCTCCTAGTCCCACCATTGAAGATGCAACCAATGACCAACCTTCTAATGAGCAACCTTCCACTTCAGTTCCCTTCAAGGAAATAGTGGAAAAGTCTCCATAAATTATATTAGAAAATCCAATTAAAAAGACTTGAAACACTAAAAAAGAAGAAAAAATTGCTCCAAACCCTGGTGCTAAGATTTCAAATGTTCAAACAGACAAATCCCCTATACCTTTCAATTTGGGAGTAGAGGTGGCCAAACTTAAGATCTCAGTTCCTTTAACATAACTGGTCAAACATGAAACTTACAGACCTCAAATAAGTAAATCTTTAAACTTAGTTGAGAATGAAGACTCTGTTAACTTATTTGATGATCAACCTAAGTTAATTTTCGGTCCCGACGTTAATGGAAAGTCAGTGGAAGGAGGGATACCACCCTTCTACATTAGCCTTAACATCCACGATAAAATCCTACATACTGCCATGCTAGACTCTGGGGCTTCACACAATCTTATGCCTAAATCCGTTATGGAGAAGCTAAACTTGGATATCACTAGACCTTATAAGGACTTGTTTTCATTTGATTCAAGCCAAGTTAAGTGCCTAGGAATTATAAAAGACCTGTTTGTTTCCCTAGTACAGTACCCTGCTAAGACCATTCTCATGGACATAGTTGTTGCTGATATACCACCTAAGTATGGCATGCAACTGTCTAGATCGTGGGGTGCCAAGTTCCAGGGATCTTTGCAACTTGACATGTCGTATGCTACCATATCAGTCTTTGGACATCCTAAAAAACTATATAAAGAGACTCTGATGAAATATGTAGAGAGTAGCTAGGAGAGACCTCAAAACTTTCCTATATATTTAGTGCATTGGGACATCGATTCTTTCATTCTTTATAATGCTGAAACAAATCAAGAAATTACTTCAAATTGTATTATTTCAGAACAAAAAGAAATTGTAGTAACAAAAGAAAATCAAATTGTCCAAATTCAAGAAATTTCAGATAATAAAGATGACCTGGATACTGTAATCAAAAAAGATTTTATACCCACAGACAGTGAGAATTATGAACATGAAATCCTTTGGCATCTTCAATTTGATGGGTTAGTCAACAAACTAGGTGCAGGAGCAGGAGTATGGATTTACAACTTAGAAAATGATCATTCAGAGGGTCATGCCTACAGACTAAACTTTAAATGTACGAACAACATGATCGAGTACGAAGCACTTCTGTTAGGCTTGAAATTGGTCAAAAAGTTAGGAGCCATAAGAGTCTCTATTATGGAAGATTCTAAGTTGGTAGTAAAACAAATTAACATTGTTTATATGACTAGGGATCCTAGGTTAGGATTTTATAGAGGAACAATTGTAGAAATACTAAATACTTTTTTAGAAACCAAGCTTGTTGTTATGCCAAGAAACCACAATATGCAAGCCCGTAGTTTAGTTATGTTTGCTAGTACTTGCAAGTTGCCATTTTCGCCCAACCATTAGTACACTACTGAGGTTAGGCATAGGCCCGCTATTCCTGACAACTTAAAGAACTGGCAAGTATTCAATAACGATCAACAAATTAACAAATTTCTAACTTTAGATGATGAATTTGTAAATAGAAACATGGACACAGACATAACATTAGATTTTGATTACACTAGTAAAGTAAAAATTAACGAAGTAGAAGATGAAAAGATATATAATTTCAATCCCACAAAGTTTACAAAATCAGATATTTGAAACCTAAAACAAATGGAAATTGATGAAGCAATCGATGAAGAATCTGAAGTCATCAATCTTAAAGACAATTTTTTCCCAAAGGATTAACTCCTTTGGAGGACTTATTTGACTCAAAAGATGTCCCTGAAAAGCTAAAAATGGAACCTTTAAAATTAGACATTGAGGAATATAACATAGACTCTAAAGAGGATCCCAAAATGATAAAAATTTCAAAGTCTACCTCCCAATGAAAAAGTGAAATACATAGAAATGCTAAAGGAATTCCAAGATGCTTTTGCCTGGAATTATGAGGACCTTAAATCCTATGATACCAGCGTAATAAAACGCACCATTCCCTTGAAAGAAAACCAGAAGCCTTTTAGATAGAAGTTTAGAAGGATTAACCCTGTTCTATTTCCTTCTATCAAAAAGGAGATCAAAAGAATGTATGAAGCTAAGATTATTGCACCAATTAGATTCTCAGACTGGGTTTCTAATTTGGTACCTACAAGAAAGAAAACTGGCTAAATTAGACTGTGTTTTGACCTTAGGAATTTAAATAAAGTTTCACTCAAGGATGACTACCCTCTTCCTAAAGTGGATCACATATTACAAAAGGTAGTAGGTTCAACCAGAATCTCGCTGCTAGATGGGTTTTCTAGTTATAACCAGATCCTAGTCCACCCAAATGATCAGGCAAAAACTACATTCACCACTCCATGGGGCACTTTCATGTAAGTGAAAATGCCTTTTGGGTTAAAAAACACAGGATCCACCTTTCAAAGAGCAATGGACATAGCCTTTGCAAAGGTAATCCATGAATTCCTGGTAATATACCTAGATGATCTCATAGTATTCTCTAAATCATATCATCAACACTTGAATCATCTTAGACAGCTCTAACACAAACATGAGTTCTCATCAATCCAATGTTTGATATGGATTTAGTCATTTTTTTCTTTTGCCTCAGAACATACCATTGCTGCGGTTCTACTGCAAAAAAATGATCAGGGTTTTGAACAACCAATAGCCTTTTTTAGTAAAGCCCTGAGAGATGCACCTTTAAAGTATAACATAATGGAAAAGCAAGCTTTTTCTCTGGTTAAATCTATTAAAGATTTTAGAGTTTATATCTTGTACTCTCATATACTAGCTTATGTTCCCAATGCTCTAGTCAAAGAAATTCTAACACAGGATGGACCAGATGGAAAGAGAGGGAAGTGGATAGCTACCATATTAGAATATTATTTAGAAACTAAACCTACAAAATTGATCAAAGGCAAAGGTTTAGCCAAGCTCATGGCTGAATCAGACTGTCAGACCCTAGACATAAATTTTATTGTAGAATTGAATAACGAAGAGGAGATGGCGACTCCACAGATCAACCAAGCCTTTATAGACTCACCATTGTATGTTGACATTATATAAGTTCTACAAAATCTTCAAGCTCCTCCAAAGTTATCCAGGACTAAAAGTAGGTTCTTAAAAATGAAATCTTTAAAGTCTTGTATAATTGACAATGCTTTATTTTGGAAAAATCACGAAGGAATCTTGCTTAATTGTTTGTTAAAGGAAGAATATGACAAAATATTATAGGAGTTTCATGCAGGTGACTGTGGGGGACATCTTTACTGGAAGACCACAACTGATAAGATCATAAGAGCTGGTTTTTACTAGCCCACTCTATTTTCTGATGTAAAGAAATTTGTAACCTCATGTCACAAATGTCAGATTTTTGAAGGAAAAAGAAAACTATTACCATTACCTTTGAAACCAATATCGACTGAAACACCATTTCAACAGTGGGGTCTTGACTTCATTGGTGAAATTCATCCCCCTTCCTCTACCCAACATAGATGGATCTTGACTGCCACAGATTATTTTACAAAGTGGATAGAAGCCATACCCTCAAGACAAGCTATTGATACTGTCATAATAGGTTTCCTTGAGGCCAACATTCTGTCCAGATTCGGTTGTCCAACCAAAATCATCATAGACAAGACAACAACTTTTAAATAAAAAAGGATGATTAATTTCTCCAACAAATACCATATAACCCTGGGTCACTCCATAGCCTACTATCCCCAAGGAAACGGACTAGCAGAGTCTTCCAACAAAAGCTTAGTGAATATCATCAAAACACTATTGGAATATAACAAGGAAACCTAGAACAAGAAGCTAGTAAATGCCTTGTGGGCAGATAGGCTGACCACTAAGAAATCCATTAGTACCAGTCCTTACCAGCTAGTCTATGGAATGGAGGTTATTTTCCCATCTTCCTTGGGAACACCAATAATGAAATTGCTCCAAGAAGCACAGGTTGAGCCAAATGACATTCAAAGGAGGCTGAATCAGATAATTCACTTACAACAGACTAGGGAAGAAGTGTATATCAGATCCCAAATTGTGCAGGAGAGAGTCAAGAAAGCTTTTGACAAAAGGACCAAGGCAGAAGATTTCTATCTAGGAGATAAAGTTTTGAAATGGGACTCAAGAAGGGAGGATAAAGGTAAAAATGGGAAGATTGACTTCGTATGGAAAGGCCCTTATATTTTTTATGCTTTCAGAGGTAATAATGCTTAATTCCTCAAAGAATTGGATGGTGCAAAAGTAGAATGAGGAACAGTCAATGGTTGAATGCTTAAGCACTATATATATCCCAGTCACTAATTTCACTAATCACTTGTACATATTTCATTCTTAGAAAAGTTTAGTGTTGATTGGATGGTAATTTTTGGAGTTGAAGCCCGAAGAGAAGGCCCTAAGCTTCAAAAGTTTCATTGTCATAAATATCAATAAAGCAACAAAGTAAAAGGGAAAAGTTGCAGAGTAAAATCACAGTAATTCAGAAGGTCATTGATCTATTAGTTCTCGACATTTCACCAGGAAATGCCATCCCCAAGTGGAGCCACTGTTATGTTCCCATACTAATAGGAGTCATAATTTTTGAATGGTTGAGGTCAAAATTGTAATATGTACATACCTTTGCTTTCTGCAAATGTTTTCCATATTCAAATAATTAAAGAAAAAATAAAAAAATGTGAGGAGGGTGTGTCCTAAAAGAAAAATAAAAGAACGAAAAGAATGAAAAGGGTCAAAAAAGATGGAAAAATGAACCCCAAATTAAGAAAAAGACCATGGAAGTGTACAAGTCAAAATGCCACTACCATTTACTTTTGATGTAGAATAAAAAGATTGTGTGCAGCTTGTTGCCTTTGCCACAATCCATGGATAGTCAAAATGTTTAAACTTGGCTATTTCATGCTTTCAATTTCATGTTTATAGATAGAGAATAAAATATGACCAAACTGTTTACTCTTGACAGATAAGTAGATAGGTAGATTAAATAAAAGGAGCTTAACTATTTAATCTGAGCCTTTGGATGTAATAAGGATAGACTTAGATAGATTACTTTTGTAAAAGAAATGAAAATGTTTTGATAAGGGTTTGCTAGCTTAAGTGCACCCTGATAAAGAGTAGAAAAAATGGTAGGATGAGTAGATGGGTAAGTAGTTGAATGGTTGTAGAATTGTGATGATTCATTAGATAAGATCATATCACTTACCTTCATCATCAAATTGCTAAAGTATGGATGATAATTGAGAATTTACCAAAGCACACAAAGTAAATTGATTAACCCCCCTTATTCATTACCTCTTCACTTAACTAATTTCCAAATGAAGCCTTAAAGTACCTAAAACCTTAAGTTAAAGGGGCTAAGAGCATTTCTTTGACTTCTGGAGGGTCCGAACCCTTGGCCCAATAACTTATAGGTCCTAAGTACTAAAAGTCCCCTCACAAGCATTCACCCCCTTCAATTCATTAATTTCCCCTAAAAAATCCCTTTTCCTAAGGTAAAAGCACCATTTGCCTAGGGAAAGTAATCAACCCCATGCAAAACCCCTTTTTCCCTAAAACAAAACCCACAAAAACACTTAGCCTAAGTTATAATGTTTCCATGTGAAAAGCAAATAAATTTCAAAACACATTATACTTAGAACAAATCCATTTTTTTCCACCTTTTTCCATATTAACTTCTAATTTTATCTATATATTAATTCCCAAAAAATACCCCATATATTTTATTAAAAAACCCTTTAACTTTAATATCCCGTCCCCAAAAGTTTGAAACATAAACTTTATTAGTGAATGATTAATGGGTTAATTAAGTTGATTAGTGGCTAATTAATAACCAAGACCCACTGCCGAATAAAAGAGATTAATTAATCAAACAGTGGTTAATTAATAATCTATCTCTGCCAATGAAGTCACTCCCGATGTCATTAAACCTCCATAAATCCTTCATTAATTAAATCCCATCACATTAAAACCCTGTTGGGCCCCTCCATTAAACTTCATATCAAATCCCTGCCCCAATCACCATACCATCTAGTCCCTTTTGATCCAACGGTCAACGCTTATATCGGGCGGCCTCCGAAGACCGACCTTTACCCGCCTGATATGGGTGGTTTCACTATTCACCCTGCTGCTACGTGGCGCCTGATGAATGGCATCGAGCGTCCTCTCCCCAAAACCACTCTAGCCCAAAAGCAGTGCGATATGAACCCACTTATCGCATCCCACTAGATGCCAAAATGTCACATCCCCCACTTAACGACAAGTGTCCCTTTCCCAGTGTACCCGCCAAAATAGTTGACTTTGGGAATAAAACTAGAAAACTCATTGTTTTTTGTTTTATCATGAAAAATACCGCTCAGTGTTGGAAATAATACTGAGAGGGGGGGGGGGTGAATCAGTATTATCAAATCAATAAAACTTTTTCATTTCCATACTTAGATACATATACGCTACTTCAGTTAATGGAACCCGTGTGTATATGCAACTGTGTCTAATGCAACTAGCGTATATCCAGAATACTTATGATTCAGTTAATCCATTAAATGTTGATCTTTAGTTTGTGCATCATAACTTCATTACCTATATGAACAGTAAGCAGGTGCAGTAAAACAAAACAGATCATCGCACACAAGAAGCACACATGAACACCATGATATAAGGTGGAAACCCAATGTGGGTGAAAACCACCTGCTGCAAGTCATCTCTATCTTCTTTTAATAAGAAACTTCATTTTACAATATTTATGTACTGGTGCAGTCTTATACCAGTACTCAGGCTTATACCTGTAGAAGGCTACAACCTTCTCTCGTTCTCCAGACTCTCCTGGATGGGAGCTACGACCCCCTTACCTTTTGTACTAGCTGATCCATTTACTAGTACGTAGGTGCCTGCCTACTGAATGCTCTAATATTCACTTGTTCTCTAGCTGTTACTGGAAGGGAGCTACTACCCCCTTTCCTCTTGTACTAGCTGATGTACTAGTATGTAGGCGCCGGCCTACAATCTCCTTTCATCCTCCAGGGACCATATTTCATACATTTTCAGACTGGATACTCCTGAAGCACAACACTATAATCTGAATGCCACGTTTCATCAAATTTTCATACTGGACCCATCAATATCATTGAAGCACAAAACAATCAATACTAGCATCATCAATTTTTGAATCAGTGAAACACTGAAACCCTGTCAACAACACAGTCACCAGAACACAAAGCAGAACACTGAACTTTGCAACAATATTCATAACCAACTGTATCATCAAAATCATGCATCAGAGTGCATACGCTACTTGGAAGCGATGAACCAGCGTGTATACGCAACTTCACCAAGGTGAACCAGTGTATATGTCATCAATTACTTACGTATAACTTGATGCACTTCCCGACTTCAGACATATTACATATACAAGGATAATATGTGTGTTAGCACCCAGATCTAGCGCATAAGATCACATAAATATGAGTCATTATGATCCTGATCCAATATTAGTTCTCATCCATCAATACTAAAGCTAAACACAGTCAATCAAACAGGATATGCAGAATACTGACACCATTAAACTGTCATCAGAACTCATCAACAACTAGATCCACCTGTAACTTCAGACATCATAGCTCAAATGATATACACTACTACAAAGAACCAAACTCGCGTACATATGCGCTTACACCAAAGCCAACCCGCGTACAAATCTATAAATATTCAATCATGACTTGCAGCGATTTCAAACTTAAGTTATACCCAGTTCATATCATTACATGCGTCAGTATACAGATCTAGAATAAACATAATCAATCATATAGAGATAGTTCATTTCAAACCATTTGATCTTGATCTATCCTTAGATCTTGTTCTCCATCAACCGGTGAGATCCCTCCTTAGCTCAAATCAAGCAATGCATCATCAACCCATAACCTGCACACTGGATCTCATCATTCATTAGATATTCAAGACTTTTTCAATGCCCTTGCCTAATGATCTTCTTCTCCTTTTATAGTCTTAGGCCTTGCTCAATACCATGGTCCAATACCCTAACAAACCAATACCATGGACCCAATACTTGGGATCAACACATCTTACGAGATACTATGGTCCAAAACCATAGGTTCAAATACTAAGGACTAAGTACCATGTACGCTCCTTCTCTTGCATGAAAGTGCATGTATACGCATACGTGTCTTTTCAATGACTAACCCGCGTGTACACGCGGCTAGGTCACAATGAACCTGCGTATATATATTTTCTTCATTCTTTGTAATCTGATCATCAACTCTTTGCTACTGACCTGCTGCACTATTATCTGACATCTGTGTGAGTTGCCATCAAGGACAACACTTGAGCCATAATTCCAACAATCTGCCCCTTTGGAATTGATGGCAAAGCTAACTTGTCATACTAAGGACTTGTCATTTGATTCCTTTGAGCTGTCCTGCATCCCATGTATTATGTCACATCTGATATCTCTTCTGTAGATTCATCTGATTGTATATAAGTGAGATGTTCTTCTATGAGTGGGTTGCCATCAAGTACAAAACATGCATCATAATGCCAACACTCAGACCTCCATGCAAGCACCAGAGTACGTGCAACCATCAACCCACGTCCAACTACTGACCTGTTGAAGCTGCTGAAACTCCAGACCACCTTTCAGTCCCATGCACTTCCTACAAACCATGCACATTCACCTTCACTTTGTTCAAAGTCGAAACTAGGTATTTACCCAAATTCACTGAGAAGCCTTATTTTATTTCCAAACCTTGACTCAATTGCTTCAGATTACTAAGTAATTCAAAAAAATAGCTGCCCGGTGACTCCAAAATACTCTATGTTAGACCAGTTTTCCCCATTTTTACTGAAAACCCTTTGCCCCCAGCCTTGAATCCACAAGAATGAAGGATGGCTACTCCAATTTCATTTAATGTCTTACCAATTTCCACTACCCACATATATTTAGACCATCTCCCCCTAGCAGCTAAATATTTTCAAATTAAAGATACCTATGTTCAAGAATCCCTATTGAAACTATACTGCAGGTACAGAGACCAGTACTTGAACCATGTAGACAAAATAGACCTTTGGGAGTCAGGTTTGCCCAAATAGTAATTCCCCAGAGTTAATATCTTCCCAGAGATTATTCACTATTTCCATATGAACTATAGCCCTAGCCAAAGAGCAGTAATGACTCCTGACTATTCTTTATTATTTACCATTATTGCTAAGTCCATAAATGAAATGTTGCAGTTACAAACAGGCAAAAACCTGACCCCTCTTTCTAGTGGAGATTTGCTTAATAGATGCCCCACACTCACCTCCATCAGACATGCTCAGTTATTCCAAGCCTTCATCAGGGAAGAGAAACACATTCCAAAGGATCCTCCACCATATATGTATGCCATATTCTCTAACATCATAGAAATGATATCCAGTTTGTTAGGCCAGACTACAAGTGAATTTGTTGATGAAATTATTACAGCCTTTATGTCCATCTACACTCCTGGGTAGCCCCCACCCATCATGTTTGACTATGCTAAGTTCATTGATGATAAGATGCATGATCAATTCATGAGGATGGATAATGAAAGAGTGTTCAAATATTCTTCAGTTTTATATCATCTTTTCATGTATTATCAAGCTGATAAATTCTCAATCACACTCCAAAAGCTTGATACCAGAGGCAAACCTAGATCAGTGGTCTTCTGGACTTCATTAATCCACCTATATGACTCTTCATATTCTTATACTCATTTCATAGATCTCTTTGTGCACCTAGTGGAAACTATTCTATTAAGAAGTCCTCCCCCTAGAATCAGTGTAGATATCAGGAGGATCCTACAGTTGTCCAAACAATATAGAGTAGGAGATTGGTACTTGTACCAAAACCACAATGAAATCATAATATATGGATGTGAGTTGGCCCCCTACAAATTGCCCAGATACCTCCCCATGAAATTGTTTGCTCTGGAGTACTACAGGCAAATGATCAATTCAGATGAGGTGCATTTTGTGAAGGCCAAGAAGAAAGATCAACTTAGGATAATAGATCAGCTTGGCCCATTTATATGTAATAATAGGGAAGCAGGGAAAGAAGCATAGGAAATCCTCCAAAGTCTGAAACTGAAACAAAGTTTTATCTGGAGATATGACCCTTTAGAGTTCATTTTGCAATAAGAGACAAAAGAACAAATTATCTCCTTATATCCACCATAGAATTCTTGAAATTGAACAATATGCTAATCAACTAGAATGCGTGGAAAATACCTTGGTAGACCGAGATAACACAGAAATTGATGTCAATAATGTATTGATTGATTTAGAAAGAAAACTTGATGAATATTCATTTGTACATGTGCCATGAGAGTCCCAATCTCAAAGGGAATCACAGGGACATAGTGGGCAAACAGCAGAAGAAGGACCTCAAGAGTAAGAGCCATCAAAGTAGCCAGAGGAATCAGAACAGCCAGAGATATCAAAAGAAATTTCTCAACCAGAAAATATCATGAGCAATCCTCCTATTCTACAGACTCCTCTAAATGAGGAGAGGAATCCAGGGAAAATTTTAAGAACCACCCTAAATTTATATGTATAATAAATGGGAGAATCCCCATGATAGATAGGAAAAATGGGAGGTGATTTTATCACTAATATAATATGTATATATACATTTTTTTGGCGAATCCCTCACCAGATTATATTATCTTGTAAAGTCATGGCGAATCTTTCACTGAATTATAAAATCTTGTAAGTTCTTGGAAAATATTTCACTGAATAATAAAACATTGTGAAGCCTTGGCGAATGTTTTGTTAAAGTTTGAAACCATATATGATAATAATAAAACATATTAATTAAACTGTAATATGCTAGCATACATGTTTGGAAAAAAGAAGCATAATTTTCACTTCCTACAAACAATGTTGCAAGTTTTAGTGGCCATGTTTGTCATGGTAGGAGAGATTAATGTTTTATCTCCCACTTTTTTCAAGCTACCACTTTTTTCAAGCTACCACTTTTTCCAAGCTATCAAATTTTTTTCTTATTCCATAGACTCCAACTGCGAGATAAAAAAAAGGAAACACGTCAAGTTTGTTTACCCCAACATGCCAACAAGTAGCAAGCCCCAACTATATAATACAATGAAGTAGTAGGTATCCCAAAGTCCCAAAGGGGATCTAATGGAAAGAAGTGACTATTGTTAGAAGCCTTCCAATCAATATATAAATATATAAATGTAGATTTATTATTATTTTAATTGGAAATATTCAATTAAATAATAAAATTTAATTACGTCTCTCCAAATCTAAATTTATTATTAGCATAATTCACTACCTTCATACCATTTTTAACATCGTTGTAACATGTGGATTAATTTCCTTGTTAGTGCACAATCTCCACCTTTTAGGACAATATGGTGCAATGACCAAACAACTACAAATCATTACGACAAACTAGGAATAGCAGAGAAGATGAAAGGTTGTACAAACTAGCATATTTTTCAAACAACTAATCCAAGATCAGTAACTTAACTTTTTCATGAAGATACCATATTGAGAATGTTTGAAAAATGGTGGGAAATCTGGGTAGCAGCTATTTCTCTTCTGCAGGGTGATGCAGAAAGTGTTAAGATTTCATTGTTTTGAATTTTTTTGTTAGATCAGAAAAACCAATATTAACGGAGATATCAATATTTTTTACTAAATTTTGTGAAGTGACTAAATGTAGCTTTAACCATTCACCCTAAGATTTTTTTTACAATATAATTTCCCAAGTCTATTTAATATCTTCATTATCATAAAAACAAACCTATATCCATCTTAACTCCACATCTACCACTCTTAGAGGAATGAAATATATTTATCCCTCCCAGCACTTGGTAGACCTGGAATCAAGATGGATCTAAGCTAATAGAATTTCCCCTTTAAATAGTCTATGCTCACATGAATACCATGGTATTACCTTGGGTCAATACAATGGGTTATCATAAAACTGGAGCTTAAAAATTACTATTAGTAATTTATAAAAATTAATTGATTTTTTTTAGGCTGCATTCCATGTGAATACCATGGGTCAATACCATGTGCCATTTTTATTTTTATTAGTATTAATATTACTGGGTTAATACTGTTTTTTTGCATGGTATTAAAAATAATTTGGCCCATGATATTTGGCCTAACACATTTTTTGAGTGTTCGTAAATATAAGGAAACTATTTTATTTATTTACCATACCTCTCGTTTATTTATGTTTATTAATTTACCATACCTCTTTTGGTATTTGGCCCATAGGATTCAATTGAATAAAACCTCTTTTTTGAGACTTCTTAAATAGAAAGAGGGTTATGGACTGAATATAGAAAGAGGTTTTATTTATTTACCATACCTCCACTTTATTTATATTTTTATTTATTTACACGCTTGTGTGTTCATAAATATAAGGTGACATATGGAGTAAATATAAAAAAAATGTTTTACTTATTTACCATACCTCTCGTTTATTTATATTTTAAATTTATCATACATCTTTTATAAATATGGTATTTGGCCCATAAGATTCACTTAAATGAAACCTCGTTTTTGAGCTTTCTTAAATAGAAAGAGGGTTATGGACTAAATATAAAAAGAGGTTTTATTTATTTACCATACCTCTAGTTCATTTGTATTTTTATTTATTTACCATACCTTTGGAGTAAGTATAAAAAGAGTTTTTGTTTATTTACCATACCTCCACTGTATTTATATTTATATTTATAACTATCATAAATACATTTTCTTGAAAATGAGGGTGAATGGAAGATTGTAACTCCTAATTTCAAGCGCTAAATTTAGTTTTTTTACACTCTCCCTTAAAATAAGGTGGGCTAACCTCCATACCACCTAATTTTTTTATAAAATAAATTTGAGGCGATTTGTAACAATGTACTATGATACAAAATATTTTCCCAATAAAAATATAAAACCCCTTAATTTAGCCCAAGGGCGAAAATTCGCCCCTAAAATTTTCCATGGAGGAATCCTAAGAGAGATAGAGAGGAGGCCACTCCTTCTAGCAAACCTGTTACCCAAACTTATGTCAAGAGGCAAAGGTTGAATCCATTTTCAAAACAAGAGTTCACTGAAGAAACAGCTAGAACTGCAGGTATAAAAGAGTAGAAAGTAGGCAGGCCACTCCCTTAGAAGCTACATAAGAACCTTCCACTTCACAGGCTCAAATGCTAGAGAGACAAGAAAGCGTGGAAGTATGCTCATTTAGAGCTCCAAGTGGCCAGAGCCAAGATATTAGAGAAAATTGTAAAGAAATAAAGGCCAGGAATGAAAGATTGAAGGCCCAAAGCTATGTACATTACCTAAAAATGGCTCCTACTAATCAGACAAGGCTAATGTCAGCCTTCGATGTGAAAGAGGGTAAAATGCAGATGACTTTCATGAAGCCTACTACACAGCAACCTAGGTCAATTACAGATTACTTGAAAATAGACTTTGAGGTATTGGCAAAGGATATTCATCCTATTGATCAAATAGAATTACACAAGTAGAATGGGGAAATGGTCTACTCCACCTTTACTAGCAAGGCAATTGCAACTCACCAACTCCAAAATTCGCTGAATAATATATCAGCACAATTCCAGTTAGAAAAGGCCTCTTCACAGGCCAAACACACCAGAATAAAGTCCTTAGAGGACTTAGTCATAGAACTGGGGCATGATCCAAAAGATGTGAAAGCTGCTGAAAAGGTTATTAAAAGGAAAAATGATGACATAGCTGCATTGAAAAAATAGCTCAAAATTTGTTATGCTCTTAATCTTGCAAGATGATACCAGAATACCAAATATGAAAAAAAATATACCTAGAACATAGAAAAAGAGAAATAATCGCAAGTATTTTATTATTCAGAAAGCAAAGTTCACTTGCCTCTTCGGGAGGGCAACCTCAAATAGAGTTGAGCTTGATTACAAAATAAGACACGATGCTCCTCGCAGGGAGTGTCTATCCTTTATATAGGATTCACACATGCAATACCATGGGCAATAACATGGTTCTCATTAATACCATCTATCTAATACCATGGCCCATTTGCAACTAACTGTGGTTCCATCATTAAATGCGGGTTAACCACTTACAATTATTAATATGGACTTTATTGACTCTTTACTTAACTATAACTATGACTCGATCCTATTACATAAATAAAGGGGTTAGGGTGGGAACCTAACATGCCCTCCCCCATAAGAATAGCTTTGTCCTCAAGGCTGAAGCTACGGAAACTGCTAAAGAATAGTGGCTAGTTCCCAGGTTGCATCTTCCGGAGAGGTGCCTTTCCACTTGATGAGGACTTCCTTGATTAGGTGGCCACGCAGGTGCCTTTCTCGTGTGTCCAGGACCTATTTAGGTTCGAGCCAGATTGACCCTTCTTCATCTAGTTCAGGTAGACTGGTTTGAATTATGCAATTGTTCCCAATCACTTTCTTGAGGCATGAGACATGGAAAACTGGATGGATTTTTGCAGTGGGTGGCAAAGCTAGCTTGTAGGTCACTTCTCCAATGCGCTGAAGTACTTGATATGGTCTGTAGAATTTTTGAGATAGTTTCTAACAACCCTTGTCTTTGAGTGATGTTTGCTTATATGGTTCCAGCCTAAAAAATACATGATCCCCTTGTTGAAATTGGTGTTCTGAGCGATGCTGATCTACTTGTTGCTTCATACGATTTTGAGCTTGATGAAGATTCTCTCTAATATGGGCAAGCATGGTTGTGTGGTTCTATAGGAATTGATCCACTGCTTGTACCTTCGAGCACCCCTTGATATAGGAAGTAGGGGAAGGAGGGAGTTGACCATAAACTGCTTCATATGGAGTCATTTTGGTGGTGGCATGATAGTTGGTGTCATACCACCATTTAGCTAGAGGTAACCACTGTACCTAGAGATGATGCTTTTCTTAAGTGAAACGCCTAAGGTAGGCTTCCAAACATTTGTTGACTCCTTCAATTTGACCATCAGTTTGTGGATGATAGGAAGTATTGATTTTTAGTTGGGTACCTTGTAGCTGGAAGAGTTCCTGCAAAAAATTACTCGTGAAGACCGTGTCACGATCAGACACAATGGAAGTGGGCATACCATGCAATTTGAAGATCTGATCCATGAGAGATTGAGTGACCAAAGTCAGTGTAAAAGAGTGGGGTAAGGCGCAAAAATGAGCATACTTAGAAAGTTTGTCAACAACCACCATGATGACTGACTTGTTTCCTGACTTTGGAAGACCTATAATGAAATCCATAGAAACCTCTGTCCATATTGATGTTGGAATGGGCAATGGTTGTAACGTGCCTGGTGATTTGACTATCTCTCCTTTGTTGCACTGACAGAAGTCGCATTCAGCTACAAAAGTAAGTATATCCTTTTTCATCCCTGTCCAAAAAAATGATCTTCGAGTGCTAGCATACGTCTTCTGAAAGCATGAATGTCCTGCAGTGGGATATGAGTGCAACTCCGCCAAAATGTGGCTTTTGGGGTTGGATGTTGGTGGTATTACTACTCTGTCCTTGTAGTGAAGAATCTCGTCCTGCCACGAGTAGCCCTCGGTGGAATTTGGATCCGCCTGCAATTGAGTAATGAGTTGGGAGAACCAGGGATGTGAAAACCATTCCTTGCAAGCCTCTTCAATCCATTCTGGAATGGGAAGGGAAATTGTGAGCAGGGTAATTTCCTCCTCAAATTGGTGAGATAATTCATCTGCTACAATATTTTCGTGCCCTTTCTTGTAAATTATCTCATAATCATATCCAAACATTTTGGCGAGCCATCTATTTTGTTGTGGTAAGGATAGGCATTGCTCCAAAAAATATTTAAGGCTTTGATGGTCTATATGGATTTGGAAGCATCTCCCCAATAAGTAAGGTCACCAGGTATCTACTGCATGTAAGATGGCCATCATCTCCTTCTCATAGGTGCATTGTCCAAGATTCTTTCCACTTAGTTGTTGGCTTGTGAAGGCCAAGGGTCGACCTTCCTGCATTAAGACCGCCCCAATACCCGTACCCGAAGCATCACATTCAATGACAAAAGATTTGGTGAAGTCAGGTAGTGCTAAGACTGGAGTGGAACACATGAAATTTTTGAGAGCTGTAAAGGCCTATTATGCTTCATCATTCCAAAGGAATGAATTTTTCTTGAGGAGTTGAGTGAGGGGCCTCACAATGCGACCATAATTGTAGACAAATTTGTGATAGTAGCCCGTGAGACCCAAAAATCCTCTCATGCTTTTCAAGGTCTTAGGTTAAGGCCAATCCTACATTGCCTAGATCTTTTCGGGGTCCACCCTGACACCTTCACACCCCACAATGTGGCCCAAATACTCAACTTCTTCCATGCCAAAACAACACTTGGACATCTTAGGAAACAATTTATGCTCGTGGAGCAGTTGCAAGAGGAGATTTACATGCTGAAGATGTTTGGCCCAAGTGTGACTGTAGATGAGGATGTTATCGAAGAAAACCAGGACAAATTTTCTAAGATATGGTTTGAGCAGGTGGTTCATAAGGCTCTGAAAAGTTGATGGGGCATTACAAAGACCAAATGGAATGACCAGGAACTCATAATGGCCTTCATGAGTTCTGAAAGCAGTCTTTGGAATTTCGACTTCTGTCATGCGAATTTGGTGGTATCCTGAGTGAAGATCAAGCTTAGTGAAGAATTGAGCCCCATTTAGTTCATCTAGCAAATCATCAACAACCGGAATGGGAAATTTATCTTTGACTGTCAACTTATTGAGGGCCCTGATGTTTGGACACATATGCCATTCCCCATCTTTCTTGAGCACCATGACCACCAGTGATGAATAAGGACTAGTACTGGGACGAATGACGTCTTCCTCCAAAAGTTCCTTGATTATTTTTTCTATTTCATTCTTTTGGGCGAACGAATATCTATATGGGTGCACATTTGGTGGTTCTGCCCCTGGGACCAAAGTGATGCTATGATCATGTTCCCCTCTCAAGGGTGGAAGCTCATGAGGCTTGTCAAAGACTGGCTGATGGGTATTTAAGATCTATTGCATCTCAGGATGAATCAGAAGAGAATTGGGTTCGAAGGCCTGGATGGCATTAATTGAGCTATAACTCTATGATGGCCCTTTTTTAACAATTTTTCCATCCAATGTGAGCTGATGATAGAGGGAGCTCCTACCTGGAGTCCGTGGAGGGTATGTGTGTGGTTGTTCTGCTTAAATCTCATATATAACTCCTAGAAATCCATTGTGATTGGGCCAAGTGTGCGAAGCCATTCAGCACCTGGGACAATGTCGCACCCTCCCATGTGTATGGAAAACATGTGGGTCTTTAACTGATAATTCCCCCTTTTGAAGTTTGACATTTTCACAGTGGCCTTCACATTTCATTGTGCCCCCATCAACAGTTTGGACTTCGAGGTTAGAAACTACTCATACAAAAAAATGCATTGCTTCCGTGACTCTTTGATGGATAAAATTATGTGTACTTCCACTATCAATTAAGACTACTACCAAGCGATGCTTAATAAAACCTCTGATTTTGAGAGTTTCAGGTGAAGAAATCCCTGCCAAAGCATGCAGCGAAATAACTAGCTCTTCATGTACATTGTCCTTCTGGTTGTCCTCTTCTTCCTACTCTGGTTCCTCAAGTGGTGGGGCTTCCTCCGATGAGTTGTGATCAACAACATCAATTTGAAAAAATTTGGGCTCCCTTCATTTATGCTCAGGGGAGTATTTTTCATCACAGTAGTAACATAATCCTTGCCTTCTTCTTTCCACCATTTCTGTAGGTGACACCTTTTGAACCTTGAGTGTTTGGGTAGTGTTGTGAGCTTGTGGGGGGTGACCCTTGGAGGTGAAATTTGGGTGATTGGACTGGACCGCTAATGCACGTTCTACTCCACGAGCTATCTTGCAAGCCTCCAGCCATGAGGGAGGGTGGTGCAGTCGGATGTGGGCTAATATGGCCTCTTTAAGACCACTAATAAAACATTCCATGTAGAACTGATCTTGTAGACCTAAAGTGCAGAAAGCTAAGGCTTCAAAGGCTGTAATATATTCATCCATTGTTTCAGTATGACGAAGCTTAGTGAGAGGACCCAGAAAAGTAGAGTCATGGTCAAAGCGATCCATAAGAGCTTTTTTGAATGTGTCCCAAGTCAAGGGCCTTCCATTGCAATGTTGATGCCATTGCCACCATTGCCATCTTTCATTGTCCAAGTACATGATCCCCACACTAAGCTGAGTGTCATTATCCAGGATGTTATTTAGATTGAAATATTGCTCCATTTGTGCTATCCATGCTGCCGAGTGAGAGCCATCAAATTTATGCATGTCCAGCTTGGGAGGTCGTGGATGGGATTGTTGGTGGGTATCCCAGAGGTGAAGAGAGTGGCTAGACTCACCCTCACCGTGTTCATTGCTAATATATGGCTCCTCGCGGGCTTCCGCCTTGCCCATAGAGAGTGTTGTAATTAATTTCGTTAACTAATCTTGGATTTCTTTCAAGGATGATTCAAGTTTGTCCATCCTTTCATTCGCCATAGCTTGATTTCTAGTTTCTACCATGCATTGAGCTGATTTACTTGAAATTTGGGACCGCCTGATTTTCTTTTTTTGGAACTAATAATTGAATGGTACCACCTTGCTCAGCTCGTCGTCCTGATTTTTTTTTTTTTAATTCCTAACGGATTTTTACTCCTTGCTTAAGAATACTAAAGTCACCGAATCCCCAAAATGTCAATGCTGCCAAAAGGCCTGTGATAATCACACCCAAGTATAGGAACCCACACAACTACTCAGATCTGGATGGTGGATCTGAAAGGCGGAACTGATTGCCGCTGTGGATCTGATGGATTTGAGAGATCTAGATGGCTAATCTGATAGATCTGAACTACGAAACTGATTGCTGTTGTGGTGGAAAAAGCCCCACTTGTGAGATCTCATCTGGCAAAGATTATGTATGATCGAAAGAGAGATCAAGGAACTATGGTCCCCAGGAGTGTCAGGTGCTACAGATTGCAATATACATAAGGGTCTGACAATAGTACTTGGCCTAACTTTTCAGGGCACTAACCAAGGAGGATCAACTTTACTCTTAGCCATACAACCCGACTACCCTATTGTATAGGCGAGTAATCTCTTCGAGTGTTATTCTTGGTGTACAATAGCGGCAGGATGCCCGACAGTTTATCTATGGTGAGGTTTCAAGGGAGCTAAGGGGCTTCCGATATACCCAGAAGGTAATTGGAAGACAATCCGTGCGTGGTTCTGTCTAATGCGCTATACTTGAAGGGGTACCCACAGGGGTTATAGGGGAGTCCAACAAGCATGACCACCTCTTGTATTTCCTGCGTGCATGCCTCCCCAAATCTGCAGGTTTATGCGCTCAATGACAGATACCATGGTTTAAAGACAACGGAACAGATCTCTAGCCAAAAAAATGTTTGTTAAAAAATGGAGATCCGACCTGCCCTGGAAAGCGCTCTGATACCACTTGTTATGCTCTTAATCCTACAAGATGATACGAAAATACCAAATATGCAAAAAAATATACCCAGAACATAGAACAAGAGCAATAACAGCAAGTATTTTATTATTCAAAAATAAAAGTTCACTTGCCTCTTCGAGGGGGCAACCTCCAATAGAGCTGAGCTCGATTACAAAATAAGACACGATGCTCCTCGCAGGGAGTCTCTATCCTTTATATAGGATTCATACATGCAATACCATAGGCAATGCCATGGTTCTTATTAATACCATCTATCTAATACCATGGCCCATTTGCAATTAACTGAGGTCCCGTCACTAAATGTGGGTTAACCACATACAATTATTAATATGGGCTTTCTTGATTCTTTACTTAACTATAACTATGACCCAATCCTATTACATAAATAAGGGGGTTAGGGTGGGACCCTAACAAAATTCCTCCTCTACATCATCATCAGACATATGAAGTATTGGAAACTCGAAAGGAAGAAGAGTTTATGGACTTGGTCCTTAAGCTAAATGAACAGTTAAAAGAAACAGAGAAAGAGCTGGATAACATGATACAGTCTATAAAGAGTGAGTTGGTCACCTCTCCTCATACTATAATTCCTACAGTTTCTACATCAGTACCCTCCACATTGGCTGCTTCATTAGCACCAATAGTTCCACTAGCTACTACTCTTCCAGTTACAGGTACATCAACAAGCATAGGGACATCCACAGAAAAGACAACTAAATTGGTAAAAGCCATGGAGGAAATGACCATCCAGGGTACTGAACTCAAAAAACTTAGAGAACAAGTGTCAAGTTTAGAAACTGATTGTAAACTTGCACAAATACAATAGAAAGAGGAAGCTCAAAAGAATCAAAGAATGGGAGAGAGAATAAAAGTCCTTGAAATGGTCTTGACATTGCAACAACCACTTGGAGATATGAAAGGAATTCTTTAGGCCAACATCATTGAATCCATGAATGATGTTTGGCCTTCTATTCAAGTAATTTTTGAACAAACTGAACTAGTAAAAGTGGCTACAGAAGCAATCCACAAGACAAGTGAAGAGTTGGGAGATAAGCCTGAAGAAGCCAACCAATTGATAGCATTCTTGAACAGCAGAAATATGTATCAGCTTGATGAACTGGAAATAGAAGATAGAACAGGAACCATCATAGAAATAAAGAAGGTTTTCACTAAGAGGAACCTTATGCTCAGCCTTGAGAAAAATACCAGAGTATTCAAGCAGACATTGATAGATTTATGACAAAGTATGGTATTTTAAGGGAAAAAGGACTCCCTAGTCCTATGGTAATCCATGAAAAGCTGATGACTTAGGAGGATTACATTGAAAGATTAAACAAACTGGCCAACAACCAAGCTAGTACTTCAAGGGTAAATGCTCTGCCCACTAGTAAGGTATTATATGATAGTCTGGAAAATCTATTTTTCATAGAGCACGAGGAAAACCACTTGTTTGTCAGCAGGCAAAATTTTGCGAAGTATACCGAAGCTGACGAAATATATAGGAAAATGATAAGGATGAAATTACCTAAAAGTGAATGGCGGATGAAACTAACATATTTACTATAAATTTATTGCAGTAAATCTATGTGGATGCCAGTTAAAACACGTAAAACAGAGTCAAAGTGTAGTAGGTAAAGTGTATCAGTAGGTGGAGGACATAAAGTGATTCCAGCACATAAGTATAAAGCAACTGAAAGAGCCAAATCTGAATTACAAGAGCTAGCACAGTCACAATAAAAGGGACAGCAAGAAGGTAGTTCTCCATATGTCTCTATCTTCATGCTGAAGATATTTTTAGTTTCCTAGAATAATTCTCATATTGTTATGAGATATTTTGTAACATTTTTTGTATAAATACTTCACAAAATGAAATAATTAGGGTGGATTAAAATATGTTTCTGTACACCTTTTATATTGACCCAAGGAGCTATTGTACTCAATACTGGACTGGTTTTGTTGGATCATGAAATAAAGCTAAGGACATTTCACTGGATTCTTGTGCATAGTTGGAACAAATAAGTACTATATCTTCATGTTTAAATATTGTTTTCTCTTCATGTTATAAATATTCATATGTGTCTCTTATGAAATCTGAAAAGTAAACAAGGAATGATATTTCAGAATTAGCTTAAATTCTCTTTGTTTTAACTATTTACTTTCTATATGTTTTCTACTAAACTATCTTGGGTTGGGAATTCTTAATCGCTCCCTTACTTCCATAGTTTTCCCCCCGTTTGGTCCATAGTAAAGGATTCTTCATTGCCCTTTGCTACTGATCATCCTTATTTTCTTCATCTCAATCGTGATTAAGGATTCTTCAGCACCCTTTTCCCTGGTTAGGACTACCTCATCCATTTGAACCTGCAGATTTTTTTTTGATGTGCAAGCCTTGCCTGTGAAGTATTACTTTAGTGATTGATCAGATCCAGTTAAGCCACTCTTTAGTTGACTCCATACCACAATGGCCTAAATACTTGTTCTGCCCATCTATTTCCTTAAGTCCACCACCTTATCAAAACAAAACATCATGAAGACTAATAACTAGCCTAAAATCCTACCCAAAACAAAGTTAAATTATAAAGAGAGAGCCCTCTCTAGACTTAGGTTGGCTAGAACCTGAGTCTAAAAGATTAGGTTTGTGGTTACCTAAAATTATTCCTTCTTTTATAACTTCTATGGAAGACATCTAAGTGATAACAAACCCCATACTTTAACACAATCTCTCCAACCAAACTGCTTCCTTGCTTGCATGAGTGGCTGCATGTATTCTGCCTCTGTAGTTGATAGTGCCACTACAGATTGTTTCTTACTCATCCAACTGACTGCACCTCCAAATATGTTAAGAACATACCCACTTGTAGATCTTCTCTGATCCAGATCTCATCCCAGTCTATATCAACAAAGCCACGAATATCCAACACTCTATCCAATCCTGGTCTTCCTTCGGAGCACAAACCATAATCACTAGTGCCACGCAAATACCTGAAAAGCTACTTCACTATTGTCTAGTGTTCCTTCCCTGGTTTTGACATAAACTTACTCAATATTGCCACTGCATGTGCAATGTCTAGTCTAGTACAGACCATCGCATACATCAAGCTACTGACTGCACTTGCATATCGAACATGGGACATGTCCTCTTCCTCTTCTTGTGTCTTGGGACACTGTTCAACAGATAACTTTACACCTACAGGAATAGGAACTTTCATCGGCTTACTATCCTGCATATTAAACCTCTAAAATATTGTCTCGAAATACTTCCTCTGGTTTAACCAAAGCATCCTCTTTGTCTGATCCCTTTTAATTTCCATGCCCAAAATATTGTTTGCAGCACCAAGATCTTTCATGTCGAATTTCGAGGATAAATGGGTCTTCAAAGCCTAGATAATTTCTTTGTCATTTCCAACTAGAAACATCATCCACATACAAGACCAAATAAATAACACGGTCTCCAATTAATTTAAAACACACACAGTGATCTACTTTGCTGCTGGTGAAGCCAAGTCCTTGTATAAATGTATCAAATTTCTGATACTACATCCTTGGTGACTGTCTTAACCCATACAAAGACTTCTTTAAAATGCATACCAGTTCTTTCTTACCCTTCACTGCAAAGCCTTCAGGTTGCTTCATGTAGATCTCCTCTTCCAAATCCCCATGAATAAATGATGTCTTCACATCAATCTGTTCTACCTCAAAATCAAAAGCAATAGCAGCAGATAAAAGTAATCTAATAGAAGTTACCTTGGCAACAGGAGAAAAAATATCACCAAAATCAATTCCCGGCACCTGGGAATAACCTTTTGCTGCCAACCGAGCATTGAATTTCTCCACCTTTCCTTATGCATTTGTCTTCTTCTTGAACACCCATTTGCTTCCAATGGGTTTCCTTCCAGTCGGAAACTCCACCAGATCCCACACCTCATTTTTGTGCAAAGATGCCATTTCATCAACCATGGCCTCTTTCCAGAGTTTTCCATCCTCTGAATCTACTGCTTCCTTCATAGTTCTGGGATCATCATCAGTAATAGATAAAGAAAAATTTGAACAGAAAGTAGATGGACTATACCTTTATGGTTGCCTTCTTTCTCAAACTAATCTTCTCACACCCAGAGTTTGTGGCTCTTCATCTTCTGATTCCTTCTCTACTGTAGAGTCTGATTCTTCCTCCTTTAGCTCAAACTCTATCTTCTCAGGTTCCTTTGGTTGGAATTCATGTTTAACATCTTTCACCTCTCTGAAAACCAGATCTTGGCTATACACAACCTTCTTTCTTACTGGGTTCCAAAGCTTATAACCCTTTAAACCATCCTTATACCTAATAAAGGTGCACTTTTCAATTTTACTATCTAACTCGGTTCGTTTCTCCTTTGGAACATGTACATATGCATCACATCCAAATACCCTCAGATGTGAAAGAGAGGGTTTCTTACCAGTCCATACCTCTTGTGGAGTCATATCCTCTAATGTCACTGAAGGTGATCTGTTGACCAGGTAACATGTTGTCTCCATCATCTCTACCCAGAATTCATGTCCTAACTCGGCACCACAGAGCATGCTTCTTGCCCTTTCCATCAACGTCTTGCTCATTCTTTCTACAACTCCATTTTTCTGAGGTGTATATGGATTAGTCTTATGTCCTGCTATACCACACTTCTTACAAAATTCGTCAAATTCCTTACTGCAAAATTCTCCACCATTATCTGTCCTCAGCACCTCTATCTTCTTTTCTGTCTGGTTTTCCACCAAAGCCTTAAATTCTTTAAACTTGTCAAAGACTTCAGATTTTTTCTTAAGGAAATATATCCATGTATTCCTTGAGAATTCATCTATAAATGATACATAGTACACAGACTTACCCAGTGATGGAACCTTCACAGGTCCAAACACATCACTGTGCACAAGCTCTAATATCTGTTTCGCCATCTTACCACCAAAGGGGAAGCTCACCCGATTCTTCTTCCCATATACACAATTTTCACAGAAATCAAAGTCCTTTGAGCTATTACTCACACCTTCAACCATACCTTTACCATGAAGTATTCGAAGGCCCTTCTCTCCCGTATGTCCAAGCCTTTGATGCCACAACATGGTCTTCTCTCCAGAGACCACTAGATTTTTTTTGCTCCACTTTTAGGAACCACGGAACTGATGCACCCATCAACAACAATGCTACCTTGAAGATTGTATAGAGTTCCAATTTGAACTCCTCGCATCAATAATAGTGCCCCCTGAACCATCTTATATGTATCCTTCTTGAACACTATTTTTACACTTGCATCATCCAGCTTGCTTACAGAAATAAGATTTATGGCTAATGCAGGAATATGTAGAACACTCAGAAGTGTTCTAACCCTTCCACCTTGCAACTTCAACTTTAGTTTTCTGCGACCAGCAATTATAGCCTTCCTATCATCCCCCAAGAAGACATCACCACCATCATATTTCTCATACTCGCAGAACCACTCTCTATGGGGAGTGAAGTGAAAGGATGTGCTTGAGTCAATAAACCATGCCTCGTGATCTACATGTGTACTTGAAGAAGCCAAGTACACATCCCCACCTTCATCTGAGGTGGTTTTCGCCTCTGCAGAAGGAACATCATCAGATCCCTTTCCTTTGTTAGGAGCTTTAGATTTATAGCCCCTTTTATAGTGCCCTTCATTCCGCATTTTCAGCACACCACCTTTACAATTTTCCTGGAGATTTAGATCTCCCTTTAGATTTAGATCTCCCACTCGATGACTTATTTTAGTTTCTGTTCTAGGACCATCATCGTACAGACAAGGCATCACCATTCTGGCTCTCCAAATTTTTCTGTCTCATCTCCTCCGTTAGCAAGGATGATACTATTTCATCAAATTACAAGGCAGTTGCATTGCTACATATTGCAATAACCAGACTATCCCACGAATTTGGTAGAGAACACAACAGACTAATGCACTTATCTTCATCTGAAATTTTGATATCAAAAGATGATAACTGACTTACCACAGTATTAAACGCATTCAGATGATCTTTCACCGAGTCTCCATCTTTCATCCTCAGGTTATACATCGTAGGAACAATTTATTCAAAAGAGACTTAGATTGGTACAAAGTCCCTAACATGTCCCACAAATCCTTCGCCGTAGCCTCCCCTGATACATTCAGCAATACTGAATCTGAGACACACAATCGTATTGTGCTCTTTCCCTTCTGATCCAACTTCTTCCATTCTTCATCTGACACTCTCGTTGGTTTAGTAAACGAATCTACTGTGATCCATTGATCTTTTTCCACGAACAGATCCTCCATCTTGAGTTTCCACAAATCAAAACTCTGACCATTAAATTTCTCCATTTCTATCTTTCCACTGCTCGCCATCTTCTTTCACCACCAGAATCGATCCCGCAAATCTCCCACTGAATAGGGTCTACCACAGGCCCAAGGGAAACCCCTCAGCAACAAAGGCGTCCCCTTGAAGCCAAAATAGCTCTGATACCAAATGTAGGTTTTAAACCCATACAAAAATTACCTACATACGAATTCTGAAACATAGAAAATAAACAACGTGAGAGCATAAAACACATATACACAGAGATTTTCCCCTGGATCCCAAAACCGGGACTACCAGCTTGATTTTTCATTATGTTCCTTTGAACGTTACGGTACATATTTATACATGCCGAAGCATCCAAAACTACGTGAGACATAGGATTGAGCTATGCAAAAGAGTTCCATTCCTTTTCTGGTCTGACCCACCAAAATAGCATTACTACAAAAGGCATGGACTTGGGTTCACTCGTAAGGTATCTAGTGGATTAAACTATCCACAAGGGTTACACTCCATTTGTGGCTTGACCCAGCCAAACAACTTGACTGAAAAAGGGATGAAGTTGGTGCAAATCCACAGGGTGATTTTGGTGGAACATTTACCCGTCAGACTTGGCATCTAAGCCAAAGGTAATTTGTGTTATGTGGTATGATCCCCGACCTTGCACATGTTTTGATAGTTGTTTCTCCAAGTATTTCTTCAAATTGTTCATTAGATTTAGACACCGCAGTAAAATTCTAGATTTCCTTAATACATGCAACCATATACAATATTTTATATTTGGATGTTTAAGGTTTAGATATTTCTCCCCAAAATTATTAATGAATAATGAGTTTGTTGATGGATGGCAGTCAACCAAGTCTTTCTTCTATGATAAGAGCACAACCCTTGGAAACCTAATTGGACTTGAGTCTAATTTGGCAGTTTCTATCAGAGTTATTGATGGTTGAGAACATCCATCCTCACAGACACCTAGAAGACATAAACGCAATTCAAGGTCCATGTCATGGTGGGGTTTGTGTTGAATATTTTTTGTTTGGGATTAAAAAAAATACACCTCCTTCACTTGGGAAATTCTTGAATTTGAAAGGAGGATAGATACTTCAAATATATGAGAAAAAATATACATCAATATGATGTATGTTGAATTTCTTGTAGGAAAGACAACCTTGATTCCAATCCTATCTTTGCAGATGGTCAAATCCTTCCTCCCCCTCTTACGAAACAAATACCCTCTATCAGTAGAGATCAGATTGATATTCATCCATCATGGGCACAGGGTGAATGGTTCACCAGTGATACTAATTCAAGAGGAAGATTTTTCAGAGTTAACCATCATATAAATGATTCTTTTAGATTTTGGGTGCCCACATTCCTTTTTGGAATTTGTGGTTGGACCAGTATAAAGGCCTAAAAAGTATGCTTCCAAATCTCCTCTTCAACAAGGATAGTGCAGGTGTTTGAAATTTTTTATTTTTTTACATGTACAGATCATAGTATGATGACCAAGACAAGATGGAAAAATGCCATGTTTCTCACAGTATGTAGAATGTGTATCATTGGGAGATCTACGTTTTCATCAAATTAAGAATTATAAGAGTGTAGAGTGGTGTAGATTTGTTGTTACTATATAAGATCCAGAGTATCAACAGGTTAGTTCTTCATTAGTATAGTGTCAGAAATAATTCCAGATATTTTCAGAATTTCTTCAACAGATATATTCACACTTATAGCATCTTAAAGAGGAATGAAATGAGTGCTAGCTCTGTAGTTGTCTATAAGAATCTAGTTTCAATTAACAAGTTTTAGTGTTACCTTGCTTTTATTGAGAGAATAATTGCCAATACTAGCCTTATTGGTGTATTTTGTATTGATAATTTTCTTGATATAAACTTTAAAGAGTGGAGATGGTAACATCAATGAACAATAGTGAGACTAATTGAATTCACAGAATTTGACATTGGGAGAAGAGTCAAATTAAGGTTGTTTTGAATTTTATCATATATGTCCTTGTTGCTCCATTCGTGTTGG
Source organism: Pinus tabuliformis (assembly GCA_031772625.1). Classification (NCBI taxonomy): domain Eukaryota; kingdom Viridiplantae; phylum Streptophyta; class Pinopsida; order Pinales; family Pinaceae; genus Pinus; species Pinus tabuliformis. The sequence goes on along the minus strand of CM062816.1, from coordinate 694,712,164 downwards.
ACTTGGATCCCATTTACTAGAAATTTTCCTAAACAACAACACAGGCATAGGCCAACATAGGAAACAAATGAAACACCTAAATCACAATGAAATAATAGTATCAAGAAGTTGGAAAGCCTCAAAACAATCCATGGAAAGAAATATAGAACAACAAGAATCAATCCATTACTTGGATCAACATAAATGACTACTATTGAGGTGTTGCAATCTTTAAACATTCATTAATATATAACATCATCCCAAACTAATCTTAATGTACCTCATCAAATTTTGGAAAGATAAAAATATTTTTGGGTTTGCAGATCAGCTTATGACCTAATATGTAGGCTATAGAAGGTACATTAAAGGTTTTTTGGATTGTTAAACTATTTGACCTATACAATCAAGTATTCATGGTGTCTCTCCTTCCTGAAAAAATTTGATTTTAGGACAAATAGTCTCATCACTGTAGAAGCATTTCTTAATCATTAGCATTTTTTGAATCAAATCAGTTTTTGAATTTTTAGACTCTTTTGTGCTAGATGGGCCTTAGCCAACACTTACAAAATTTATCATATTCTTCTCTATTCAAAGGATTTCCAATATGTGTTAATCCCTTGAACATGGAAAATGATATTGTCCTCATTATATTGGGAGTACCCATTAGGAAGACATCCCATGAGAGTGCTTATGCTTCTCCAGTGCTTCAAACTGCACCATTGTTGACAGATTCAATTATGTTATACCTTCTACTTCAAGGAAATCATATCTTTGTTTATCATTCTTCCATTCCACTCCATCATCATCATCATCATCATCATCATCTTCCTCATCATGTCCATCCAGACTTCCTTGAGGAGATTGATCATCCTCATCAAAATATTTCCTTTTTGACACCTTTGAATTCACATCATTTTTTTCTTCTTCTTTGAATCAATACACAATGTTCCAATAGCAGTGACTGAAATTTTTTATGGTCTTTGTATTAAATATATATCTTTCCCCTTTAAAAATCACATGGATTTGTGTTAAAATATTTATCTTCATTGGTGGTTAGACAACTTAAAATTCTTTCCCCTTTAAAAACCACATGGATTTGTGTTAAAATATTTATCTTCATTGGTGGTTATACAACTTAAAATTCTTTATTGTATGTGTCTTATATATAAGCCAGAAGCTCCTGGTTTTTGCAATAGCGGCACTATTGGGGGAAATTGTGGTAGGAGTAACCATAAAAAACTACATCATAAGAACTAAACCAATCATATTGCAAGCAAATGATTTTAAATATTAATAAAAACTAACGAAATTCTATTCATAACATTAAAATATGGATGGGATGAATTTCTTTTGTCAAAATAAAGTAATGCTAGGTCAAAGGAAAACTTTAATGCATAATACCATGCATGTGTCATGTATAATAATGAATAATTCTTATAAACCATTAAAATTGTGAAAAAATATCAATAAAATCATCAAACCACTCAAAACAAATTTCCATCAAACATCAACATTTCTTAAATCAAATTTGATACAAAACCACTACGACAGATGTTTAATTGGATCAATTATATAGCTCAATGAAAATTGAACATCCTCATTCTCTAATATTAAGTTTGATACAAAATTAGTGTACCAAAGTAATATCTCTTTGATTAGATTAGTTTTAAATATACCCTTGGTTGTATAATTGTTGGTAACCTATGTAACTAAAAGAGGGACACCAAGTAAATATCTTCTAGATCTAAAAACCCTAACCAAAAATATTTGTTATCTTATTCATATTGCAAAAAAAGGCTATGATTGCTTTTGCAGTATGACACTAAACATTCTAACCAAGCACAAAAAGTAGTAGTACGATGTGTGCCTACGAGGGCCACAACTCAACCTCAGATCAAATTTTAGATATATAGGATTATTAGAACATATGATCCTACAAGATGACAACAGAAACAATGATATCTCAAATATGAGATGCAGAAAGTGTTTCTAATTGCTCGCCTTTTCAAATCCCCTACTGAGGATTTCATAGTGTGTTGTTTATTGACAAGACCCTCAACCCCACTCAAGAAACTCTTTTCTTGTATCATCATTGTATACAATGACTTAAATGAAGCATAAGAAATCATTTTTGGGTCATAGGGAAGTTTTAATAGCCTCTACAACTTCTTCTTCCATCTTAACCTACACAGAAACTTGTAGTATTGTTAAATGACACACAACAGATTAATAAGAATCAACAGGAGGGTCCAACAGATTAAGATCATGTTTTAAATATTTTAGCAAAACAAGATTGATTGGGCATCCTACATTTTCTAAGGCTTGCACCAAACCATGAAGAGCAGACAAGAAGAGAAAACTTCCATGATAAGAATAAAAAAAAACAACAGATAAAGATCATGTTTGAAATAATCAGCCCAAATTCCATATTTTCAAAGGCTCTACCATGATATGAAATCTAAAAATCATGTAGGACTTGTGGGAACAAAAAATACCCATGATAAGAATCAACAAAAGAAACCAACAGATTCAGATCATTCTAACTTTCCAAAGGCACAAGTTATTTTCTTGTTTCAATAGTCCCTCAATTGGTTGAGCAACACAAACTGCTAGTGAAAGTAAGAACTACAAAGGTTCAAAGTTTCCTAACATGAAATACAGTTGTCCCCCACCTAAAATATTGGTTTGTAACATCATTGACATATCCATAAAAGAAACAAGAATCCCTTGTAAAATTGTTAGCCATGGTATGAATATAGAGAAAACAATACCTTCTCAGTCCAGGATTTCCCTTCACCATTATGAATGACCTTTACTATACCGGTGTAGTTCTAATTATTTATGACATTGTATGGTCCATCATGAATTTAGACCTCTATAGTGTATCCTCCATTATTAATCTAAAAATTGATAATATTATGCCCATTTTGAATCATGGTAGACACTTCCTAGACTGTGTCCTGTTGAAATAATGAGGAATAAATTTACATTAAAACTCACTAATTTTTGGATAAAATAGATAGTTTAAAGGAATTCAATATTCCAAATATTAGACACTAGTAATAGTTCATTATTACTAATTAAAATAATATTTCACAATTTGAAATAAAAATACTTGCATTTTCATGTGGAAGCTTCCATCACCAATGTATGCAATTACAGGCTTGTCTAGCATTGTTTGATCATATTGCAGTGTTGCTCCTACAAACCAGCCAATTGATCCAAAAAAACATTTAACATAGGGAGACAAAAATTTTAAAATATACAGAAACAAAGCACCACCGGAGTAGGTCTCTCATCCATGAACAATCATCTCTCTTTCATATTGGATTTTTAATTAGTATTATTTTTTCATTCATTAACAATAATGTATATCTAAATACCAAAATTTCATAAGTATAGCCAAGAAAATAATGTACATGACCCAAAGAAAATTGTGTCCCTGACCATATTAGTTTAAACACTCCTTGAACCTTAACATTTCCTTACGTGATTCATATTTTTCTCAAAAGAATAAATTGTAATTTTTCTTCATAGACAAAACCTTGCAACCATAAATGACAAAAAGCATTCAGAAAAAATAATACTTGACAACCAATAAGTTTCCATCTCTTGGCAACAAGAAGATTACTAAATTACGAAGTGTCCTTTATAGAGAAATTACATATGACTTACCCACACTTTTCTGGAAATTTAAGCTTTTGGAAATCGAACTAAGAGTCACGAATTTCAGCAATTACAACAATTTCATTTGTGAGCATTCCCTGCAACCAACCACTTTATACCAGTGAATATCATCAATAATATCACTGCAAATGTGCCTTCTAAGAATAATTCCAACTAAAAGACAAATGTATGAATGATTTTAAATCAGAATTAGGTAAGATCCTTCGAGGCCTTACCTGAATTTGTTTTAATAGCACATTGACCCTTAAGGGCTCATTTGGTGCACTTTACCTCAGGTACAAAAATGCGTGATAATTTTCCAAACATGTTGGGTTGTTCTTCACCTTCTTTTCAAAGGATTTTAATAAATATTTCATAAGAATATACCCAAAAGTAGACCCATTTTCCACAATCACCTTGTTAGGTTGCACCATTATAACTTTCTCCTTTTTCAATAGAAGTGAATAACCCACTGATCTATAGTCATTGAGAATCCATCCTACAAATAAATATACATCTGTTGATTCAACTATTTCAGCACAGAATGAAGTACTTATTGCACCCCAGTAAGTCCCTATGAAATTAGGATGAGGCTTTGGAACCTACCCCTTAGGAGAGGGAATTATAGCCATGAGATAACACGATGCATTTACTAATTCCACAAATGCATTTTTTGCCTTAGAAACCCTCATCTTTGGCCCACCTACTAACATTGGCTTCACTGGTTCATTTAGGAATTTTGTCATAGTCTCCATTGCAGCTTCCAAACTTTTGGGATTACTTAGCCTACAATTGATGTAGTCCAAAGGAAACCATGTCAAAAAGAATTAGCCCATAAATAATGTAGTCCAAAGGAATCCATGTCAAACAAGATTAGGATTAATTGAATATTTGGGAATCTTGTGTCAACATGGGGGGAAAATTAGCAAAATAACATTAACTCCAAATAACACCACACATTGATGAAATTCAGAGAATTTGTTGCCTGGGTTTTAGAGAGTATGGAACAAGTATCAATATTATAGGTGATGCTAATATACACAAGATTATTCTCCATAAGCATTGTCCAATTTTCCACCCATTTTATGCCAGACTGGTCAACCCAAATACCCTTGATCCATCTGTCATTACACCCAATGAAAAACAATCTCCCTTCCTTGTCAACAACCAAATCTTATCCACAGGGATAAGCCCAGGCCCTATTTTTTCGATATTTTTTAGCCACAAGTTGGGAGTGTAAAGAAGTACCATTGATGTGCGAGGAAGAAGGTGAAAGGGAGGCTCATATGTCGTACATGGTTGATTGTAAGTTTGGCTTGCAAGGGCATGATCATGGGTTTGCAGAACTTTCTTTTCCATGGAAGGAGAGGAGAACACCACTGTAGTTTTCATTCTGAGAGAAAGAGGCACATGAGAGGGTCATATTTCATAGCGAGGTGGAAGAGAGATTCATAGGGGTTAGTAAGTTATTTAGTCAGTTCACATCCTTTCCCTAGACTTCACCCATTACAAGCCCTAAGTATTATATTTGTCTTAACTATTAAGTATTAATCCCACGACATAAGAAAATTTAATCTTCTAGCATTTGATCTGATGGTGCAAACTGATACATAGTGGCAACTGGGGGAGTTTTCCTCAAAGGGGACTGCCTTATGACATTGAAATGGAGATTGAAATATTTTGTTTAAATCATCATCACTGTAATTATTATTATTATTAACCAAAATGGTATTTTTTTATATTCCTTTGATTTGTTGTGACTAGCACAATTTATTTAGAGACTTCATATGAAAAAAAAACATGAACTTTTTGTAAGCATACACCTTACAGAATTGGCCCCCAACTAACACAATTTCTTGATAGACTTCATATGAAGAAACAAAATGGGCTCTGTGTAATCATATATCTTATAGAATTTCCCCTTTAAGACACTGTTGATGGGCTGGAAAGTACCACCAATAGCTAGGGGATATCCCCAGCATAGGGTGCCAATCAGACTCTACAACATTTGGTCTAGGAGTCACATCTATTGTGAGGGCTTGACTTCCATCTCGTTGAACATTAAGATTTTCTTCGGGCAATATAAGTGTCAACCTAATTAAACAAATAAAACATAAACAAACACATGTAAGTAACCTAAGGAAATCCAATATAATAGATGCCACAAAGAGCAACAACATAACTTCAAAGCATGAACCTCAAGAAAATCAATACTAACAAAGATTCAAATAAGATCCACATGCATATATAAATATAAGCTTATCAACCATGAATAGGTTCGTTATTAATAACCATATAAAATCATAAGTGAGCGTACATTCATACAATAAATCAATGTTAACGTCAATAAGGCAATTTACCAACACAAGCATAAGTTAAGCACATCATATACCATCCATTCAATGTAAGAGGAATCCCACAACACATGAAGACACACAATGAAGCAATACACCAAAGTTCAAGGAACTTTAAGTCACTAAGCTAAGAATATCCATGGCACCATCACATAAGACCTCCATCAAATCCATAAGTGGAAATAGGAAATTACTTCTTAGATTCACTAAAATATCTCTTAGTTCTCAAACAATATGCACAAGATATAAGTCCAAAGCTAAAATTTCTTTACAGTGTGCCATGAGGACATATTTATAGAAAGAGGGGTGAATTTTTGTATACTCGTGACTCTTGAGCTACGTCATGACCTTTCACATCTCCATGAGACTCTCCTCTACTCTAGTATATATCCTACTATGCACATGCTACATGAAAGAGATGGCTCTACTCCAATAATCTAATAATGGACAACTTTGGAACATCTTGATGTCATTCTTTTATAGGATATGAGTGCCAAATCTTGTATTATTTTGCTATACTAATCACCTCCTACTGATCGTCCCCATATATGTGAATATACCCTAAGGTGTCTGGAAATAGACTATTCTTTTTAGCCTGAATTTGATTAGACAAGGTCGCTAACTTGGTACATATTCTTATTGTTTCCACCACATAATGGGTAATCATTTATTTTCTAACCTACAAGTTTTTTGTGGTAGCAACCTGTCTGGAGGGTTTGAGAAATGCTTGAATTTCTTGGATAACTTATTCTTCACCCATTACTTCACTGAGTGATCCAATATAAGGTAATTTGTGCACTAGGATAACAGACTCTAGCCCACTTTATAGATGCTTATATGAGGCCAATACTCTATCCATGTCCTTTTCCAGTTTATCTCATGATTGGATCTTAATGTGGATTTAGAAACTGTCATTTTGAGTAGCTATCCATTCCTTTGTGAGGAGAGTTCCATGTGCATTCAGATATCTAGTAGTCTAGCTGCACATGTTATTGATAGTTATGATGGCTTTTTTAAACATAGTTGATTCTATTTAGTTTCTACCTATATGGTCAAAAATGTTTCTACAATATTATGGAACTTCATCATATCCTCACAGAATAAGGCCATAGCTTCATCTAGTGTCACTACCTCTTCTTGAATGGAAGCCTGCAACTCTTTTCCACTTGAATATACAAGGAGCATAACCTGGTTCTCCTTTTCTACCCACAAAAATATTTGCTCAAAATAATGTAATTTGGCTTGTAGATTAGTAACCCACCTATTTATCCTGCCCACATTTAACTTTGTTGCAATGAAAAAGGTTTTTCCAATAGAACCAATCAGTTAAGAGTTCAATATAGTGTCTTGGAAAATCTCCTTCTATGTAGTCACTAATAAAGGCTTGGCAAGGTTCTTTGCATAGAATTTTCTTCTCTCTCACATAATATTACATTGGATTCGATTGAAGGTAAATCTAGTGATATCTAATACTTCTTCTTCCTCATTTGCGATGCCTAAATATTTGAGAAGAATATTTCACCACTAATTAGGGTGGAAGGAGGAATGTCCAATGGAGATAAATCAGTTTGCATCTCAGACCCTTGTCCCTGCTAATCATTTGTTGTGTTTCCTTGTTGCTTGTTAGTGCAATCTTGTTCAACATTATTATTAAGCTCTTCCTATAGTCTCTTGATTTCCTCCTCCTCCAACCTCTTCTTATCCTCTTTGGTTTCTCTCTTTTGTTCTTCTTAAATTTTTTCTTATCTTTCTCCTCTTCTTCCTTTTTTCTCTTTAGTTCCTCCTCTTCTTATTTCTTCCTTATTTCTTCTTTTTCTTGATTTTGGTTCTATTTGACTTATTGTTCTTTCCACTCTTCTTCCTCTTTATTAATTTTTTCTTCTTTTTCCTCCTTCCTCCTTCTTTCCTCCTCCTATACTTGGTTCTGAACTTCATCATCCTACTGATCTCCTCCATCTTGTGGTTGTTTGATCTCTTCTTCCATTTTCCTCCTTATATCTTGTTTCTTCATGGTAATTAACACATTAATTTATTCTAGGGTTTCTTCATCTTCTTCTTCCTCTTTCTCATCTAGTGGGCCTTCTTGATGGTTGCTTTTATGTTTCTTTTGATTTCCATCTCTCTTTTTGTACTCGTTATTTCTCTTGAGTAGGGTGGCTCTAGATTCCAAGCTTATACTTTCTTGGGACTCATTTTCTTTTTCATCCTGAGTTTATTTTTGTTTTATTGGTCCTGTTTCCCCCATGTAATTGTACCATTTTATAATTTTGTCTTCATCATTATCATTGGTATGAGCATAGGACAAATTCAACATGCCTTCTTGCAATGTGCTGCTACAACTCTCTTTGGGCCATACCTACAGTGGTTCAAATCTACAAAGTAGAAATAATATTTCATCTCCTCAGCCTCTACTTCAACTTCCTTGATTCTCTGTAGGGTATATGCCCCAATGGTCAAAGGGGATATAGGTCATGGCTTTTTCTTACCTTTAGATAATGTCTTGGAGAACCTTGTAGTTAATTGATAGTAGACTTCTTGTAACAGAACTATGTCTATTACGAATGTAGGATGATTATGTTGAGGCTTATATATGCCAATACTATGATAAATGTAGCCTCTCCAAATGGAAAGAAATATACCATCTTAATGAGCATCTCGTTGGCACTCTTAGACATGCAAGGAGAATATTCTTAAAAAATCATTTGATACAGAGGAGCAATGAATGATTTAGAAGTAGTCCCTTACATTCTATTGTAACCTAGATCACAAAATATCTTATAATAAATCTGTACGAGCTTAGGTGTCTATTCAGTCCACATTAGACTCCATCCTTCAAACTTTCATCTTGAACAAACTACGTCCATGAGGTATGATTCCATGTCAACTCTGATAAATGGCCTGTCTTGGGATCCTTTGAAGCTTGGATGTTTGACTTCAGGATCGATGCCAAAATGCTTCCTTAGTTTAATATAGTCCCTTAGGTGGATACTAAGTACATTACGGGGACCCATGCTCCTAGAAAGGTTTCAATATCTTCCCCACCATACAATCTATTCATCATAACTATCATATACTGATATACTTTTATGAGGCGCTCTATCCTATAAAATTAATTCACCTTGACCCTCAACTTAGATGGTTCTTGCCACCGTGACTTCAAAATATCTTTGGTTGACCCCTCAAAATATTATAGCCACCTTGTGTTGACAAAATATTCCCATTATAGTAGATTATAATAAGAGGTGATGCTAGTGGCATTGAAAGAAGTAAATGCCTCACATGTATGCTTCCTAATGAATGAGCAATCTTCTTCAATGTTTTGTAATATCCAATATATAGTTTATGCACATGGGAAAAATGGTGGGTGTGTAGCTACTTTGTCTAGCCAAGACCTCTTAATGTTGATATACACCTTGAAATATTCTTGGTCTTGAGGTATGTCCTTCTCTGAGAGTTTTAAATAGATGCTCCACCATGTGAGTTTCGTGTTTTTTTTGATCTTGCAAGTTGTATCCCTGTAGATTAGTGGTGGAGGTGGAATTTTTATGATCCCTTTGAATTTTTTCTATGTGCTCTTGTGGGAGGCTTTGACTATTGGTGGTGCCATCTCTCAAGAGATGGATGATGTAGATATGCAGTCTAGATCAATGTCACCTAACATTTTGAATAGACAATTCCAAGATGAAATTGACAACATAAATAATAACAAGAGAAAAATGTAAATTGGGTCTAAGAGGGTACATTTGGGTACTATACTTTATATCAGATCTGTGAACTTCAAAACTAAAAATAGGGATGAAAATGGATAATAGAAACTGATCCACAGGGCTAGGATTTCATAAGATTCAATGCTCTCTTGATTTTCTTTAAATAGGCTCAACAAATCCTCTATTTGTGGGTGTACTAAAGAGAATTCTCCTTTCAATTTTATAGCATCTTCTCCAAAAAGAGATTGTGTCTTGCATTCAAAATATTCTTCCCAAATAACTTGGATATGCTCCTCTTGAATGCTTAATACATTATCAACATTTACCAGAATTTCTTGAACTTTTTATCATCAGTTTCTTCAATAGGATCATCATGAGTTTTACAATTTTTTTGAAAATTATACTAATCAGAACAATATCCAAAAATAAACTCTTGTGAATATAAATTTCAGTAAAATGAAGTAAATGCTACACAAAAATTGTTCAAAGAATAAATACTTGAATGAGGTAAACATTTGTACCAAACGCTTGTTTCCTAGTCTAAAGAAAACATTAAAAGCTTCATTTTCACATCTTCATAAACAATATCATGTTGATCCATTCATTCATGAAAGTCTTTAAGATGTTGAACCAAAAGTTCAACTGCATTTCCATAGAATGTTGGAACATAGTCATTCCACTCATGAAATGTAGGCACATAATGAGGGTAATTAGTAATACACAAGAAATACATTGGAGCAAACTTATTGGCAAATAATTCAATGATAATAATTTTAAACTCTAAAAATCAAATGCCGAAAGATGCAAATAGTTGGTGAGGATTTAGAGTCAATATCTAATTCTTGTCTCCCCTAAGAATTAGGTAAGATTTTATTATAAAAATCTAGGGAAGACCTTTAACCTTTGATCCTCATAAAAGACAACAATTGATGGTGTCTCCTAGAGACAGTTCTTGGCTACAGGGGAACTAGTGGCCAAGACATATACAAGATTCGTGAAAACTTTTAAATGATTCGTTGGAGTTGAGTTTGGATAAAATGAAATGAATGGCTCTAATTCAAAAACCATAAATTACAATCAAGATGGACATACCTTTGATATTTGTAGGTTTTTTACATAGATATGGATGGAGGAAAAATAGGAAGGAACAAGGTTTAATAACCCAGACATCGAAGAATATGAGCTTTAACCTTGTAGAAAGAGTAACGAAAGAAAGAATAAATATGGATGAATTCTCGAAAAAGGTAAAGTGCCCATGAAGGTATCTTAAACTATTGTGAGTATCATTTGCATAGGTAAATCCATAGTGTTCTCAAGAGAAATTGCTGCTTCAAATGCCTATTCCAACAAAATAAATATACATCATGAAATGATAAACACATAATAAGAAAATCAATATAACAACTTACTCAAAGAATTAGAATCAAAATAATTTTATTTACTAATTTCTAAGAGAATTTATTCATTACATTATGGCCCGACCTCTATACTTTGAACCCTTACTTCTCCTCTCTAATGGTCTTTTATTTATGTTCCTAGTTTAACTATTCTTGCTTAGTTTCAAAACTAATTTCAAAAAAGTTATGAAAAACTTCTCAAAAATATTTACAAATAAATGCGACATTTAAATATTATATATAACAATATAGATAATATTTAAAACCACTTAAAAAAATAAAAACCCTTTCCTTTATAATATATACAATATAGATCTTTAGTTTTTTTTTATAGTAGGATTGTGTATATAAATCAACTAAGTACTTGAGCATTTGACTTCTAGTTTTCAGAAGTTGTAGCTCAACATTTTAATTTTAAAATAAAGAAAATAATTTTAGAGAATAGAGTTTCGAAGATATTTAATTTCCAGATGTTTCACGGCTAATTAGAAGAAATTTTAGAATTTGACTCCATGCCCAATAAGGAAATTGGTGTGTTGTTCTCAATGTCTTGGAAGCAAGACACTATCCGCAACTGATGTTGATGTTGTAGCTAAATATCGTAAGGCCTAAATTATGAATTCATTTTCAAATAAACTCCAACACAAAATAAAAATTGCATGAAAAATTATTGTTCAAAAGAAACAGAAAAAGAGCATTTATTATGTCTCATCAACAACTATTTTAGTTTAATGAGCTCGATAAAACTGCAAGCAGTTTCCATTTTTTAGATTTGTCCTTTATATTTGGTCAGTCTTGTTAGGTACGAACAATTTTTAATGCCTCATTATTCTGTGAAATGACTATAATTGATTGGTTAGTCTCTTTTCATGTTGTTTTGCTAAGATCATCCATTGAGTAAGTCAAGGGGGGTTTTTCATTGTCTCTAAGAAGGCATTGTTGAAAATCCTCCTATGGTGGGCCACTATTATAAAACCTCAATGAGCGTGTCTAAGAACCATAGCATGACTAACTTGAGGGACATTTTAGTCCCTGTCTGAGATGATTTATTATGCATTAAATATATAATATTTAAGAATATTATGGACGGTGTCACCCTTGGCCTAGATAAATAATTAATTATGTTCCTGGAAAATTTAAAATACTCTCGTACCACCTGGATTCCTTGTACTCTAAAGGTTTCCAATGAGAGGTATACATTATTTTAAATCTTTTGAGCGATATATAATAATGAAATAGAAGTATCATGAAGTACAAGCAAGCTCATTGGGCTACCGAACAAGCCTACTAGAAGTGGGGATATGCTTGTATGGTACCAAGGAAAATTCATTGAGGTAGTGAACATGCATGTTTGCAGCGGGGCTATGCGAGGTAAGAGAGATGGAAAAAACATATTGTCACACTTAAAACTTAAAATCCCTTGGTCACATTCTGAAGTAATTATTATTAAATTTAAAGTTAGGAAATGAACTTCATCCCTTCCACAAAATGAATTTAAGAACCTTCTAGTAATATTTTCTAGAGTTTAATATTTTAGAAATAAGGGCGTTTCCATGGAAGTGGGACCCTTAGTGCAGGTGATTCACTTTTACCAAAAAAGGGAAGCTTCAGTTATACACTTGGATAATGTTAAGATATTGAGAGATCGGCATAATTAGGCCTTCCTCGGAATGTATCATTATGTTGTCATTTTTTACCTATTTCCATCCATCTTTAATGCCATGTTATTCAAACATGATTATGCCACTTTTATTTAAAATAAGGTTGTTCGTGTGAGGAACTACTCACTAAGGTTGATTCTGAAATGCTTTGTGGAAATTTTAATGGCAATCTATTTCATTTTTCTAATTGCTTTCCTTTTAGAATTCATTAATAGCAATTTTCTTGTAGTAATAGCATTAGTAGCATACCTATGGAAACCCTGGAATTAGTTATTCTCTTGGGTAACAATCAAAATCAATCTTGACAAAAGATGGATCTAGTACAAAACAAAGCCAACATGCATTTTTCTCTCTTTTTCCTTCAAAATAGCCAAACAACAAAAAGGAATTTCATCACTTATTTGTGAGTAATAGAGCTACATGAACACTACTATCGGTGGAGGATCACCTATAGCTTGTAGTTCACCTTCTTATCATTCAATTGATTATTTATTTTCAACTCTTTTCAAGTTTTATGTCATAAGTTGTCCGTGACTAAGCTTATTATGTAACCTATTATGCTTCAAAGTTTTGAAGAATGGACAAGATAGGAAACATAAACCATTGTTTGGCCTTGATACATGAGGCATATTTTATTTCTAAAATCTTAGTCATTTATAGAAAGTGTTGGGAGTTTGGTAACTTTTAAACCTTTCTAACTTTAAATTTTAATTATGTTATTAGCCAAATCCCCACACATTATCATCATTGGAGGATTGGGTGCATGGATAGTGGTTGTCTTTTTTGTGTGAGGACACATAAAAAAATTAGGATACGGGAGATATTAGGACCACAAAATGTCATATTTTTACCCTTATATAACACCATTTCACCTATTTTGAACCCCCCTTGCCCTGCATTCCCATACCTTTCTTATGCAATGTTGGAGAAATGTGTTTAATTAGCATTTTATTAAAGTTGAAAGGTAAATCCTTATTTATGCCTAAACTCCTTCATATGCATTTTCCATAACTTATGATGGTTAAAAGAGTTGGTTCACCTCCTATAGAGATCTTGCAATCAAGGGGATGAGTGCATTTTTATTGTTGACATCGAGATACCACATGGGCCCTTGAATAGTCAGAATCGTGTATACTTGTCGAACGTCCTCATGAAGATTAGGTAAAGGATTGAGCACTCAAAGGAGGTTTTATTTTGTTTGAGGCCAAGATAGGGGGAGTTATTTTTAGTACCTGCTCCTTATAGATCTACATATCTTCTAAGATATCTTGTGGTTACATAGAATGAAGCTCTTTCCTATGATTATTGCGATCTACACACAACTTTTCTCTACATGTTATGGTTGTCACAACATACATTTGTAATGTAACTTGTATAACAAAGGAGCCATGGATCTGTACCTAGGTAGAAATTCTATTTACACTTTTATGTTATCGATCTAGGTTTTCAAGTTGCTCCTTTTGGCTATGGTAATTTCAGCTCTTATCTCCTAATGTAAGACCCGTTAGTAGAAAATGAGAAATTAGTGACTAGGTGACTAAAAAAGTTAGTCACATCTTTTCCAAGTGAAATACTACAAAAAATGAGCAATTTTAAGTGACCAACTATAAATAAGTAATATAAATGACTAATTTAGTCATGAGTTGAAATTTGCTCCTAGATAATAAGTAATACAACTAAAAATGACTAATGTAAATTAAACTATGGGTAACTTCTAATAGGGTATTTTTGAGCTACCTACAACTACTTGAATTTTATTAATAACATTATTCCCAAAAAATAATGGGCTACCTAGGACTATTTGAGTTCATTAATAACATTATTCATAGAATTAGGAATATTTTCCACCTCCTTAAGGGTTAGTTGATATTCCCCTTATGTGTAAACCTCATGTCCTCTTTCCCTATTTGTGTGAACATACTTGCTTAGGTAGGTCCTTTATAATCTCATGTGATGGATCCTAAATACATTTATCCAAATAAGGTTTTTTATAGTTTTTATTGATACCGACAAACAAAAATTATCACTCTCTAGGCCTTCAACATTATTAAATATATAGCCTTTACGTGAATTGACCTCATCTTACTCAAATGAAGAAAGACTTTACTCAATAGTGGCAACATAAATAATTGACAAATTGTTAAAATCTATTCTTGAGCTACTCTAAAATCTAAAATCGACCCATTAAAATTTAATTTCCGCTACTCAACTAACAAATTGTTAAAATGTAGTCATTTAATTTCTTGGTACTCTTCTTCCTTCCTAGGTTGGGAAAGTGTTCGATGCTCTTCCTCTACGCATAATCATCTCTTAGATTATGTTGTAGAATTTAGGAGGAACGTGTGGATCCTTGACTTGGGTTCTAGATTGGGTTGTAGAATCCATTTGTCCATGATGGAAAAGGGTTCGAAACGTCAGGAGGAAAAGAAGTCGAGAATGGAGTTGCTAATAGCAGGGAGATTTGTTTATATATTTCTATCATCACCTCATACAATCATTTCTAATAGTTGGGATCTATTTCTTATTGAGTAATTGCACAGTTCCTAAGTTATCAGTATCTTTTATAGTTTGTTAAGAGTTTGGGATATCTGCAATAACGGAGAGGATTGCAATCAATCCATTAACGGTAGGCCCTGAAGCTCTTTTTGATGAATTCACTATCATTTTTTCTACCCAGGTGAGGATTTAGGCTTTACCCCACTTAGGAGATTACTTAGAGGTACCTATTTTTCGTAATCCTCTTATGCAGAATAAGTATATTCATCCTGGTGGAGGGTTTTTTTGTCACTGAGAGTGATATGGTCATTGAGAATATAGCTATGGAAATGAAAACAATAGGGGAAGAGATGTAGAGGCTTTATCACAGAGCTGGACATATGTCTAAGGTATGTATTATCCCTAATGAAGTCAATGTTTCCATTATTAGATGTGGGGTCTTATGTCCCAGGCTTAATAATTCTATCAAGGAGATTGTAGATGGTCTTTGGATTTAGTATGGGGTAAGGGATATTATGGGAACCAAGTCGGCTTATCATGGGTTATATTCAATTGCGCCTAGCGTTTTGAATCCCAAGTTGGTGCATAATTGGCACAAGAAAGGGGGGGAAGAGATGGGGAGCTCAAGTGGGGGCTTTGATCTGAACAAGGTATTTGATGCCATCGAAGCCCATGGTTTTAACCAGGTTTATATCATTGGTGGGGATGGAACCATGAGAGGAGAAATCAACATATTTGAAGAGGTCAAGAGGAGGAAGCTTAGGGTCTCCATTGTTAGGGTTTGAGAGACTGTGGATAATGATTGTTGGGGTTCTGAAGCAAGAAAATAAAAATAATTATTCTAGTTATGATGATTTTGACAAACTTTCTATGTCAATATTTAGGTGCCAAGAAAATCCTCGTGTTTTGATGTTGTTCTGATTCCTAATTTTTAAATCAAATTAGCATGTTATAGCCTAATATTTTTGTTTTGCATCAAGAGAGAAAATGATTGTGGCCTTTTGTGGTTGCAACGTACTGGGTTTCAATTGTGACATATGTTGTTCTGTAGAAAACCTATAAGCATGTTCAACAACTAAGAGCAAGGGAGAAAAATTCATTAGAGTCAGAACGAGAAGAGTTTTCAATACTCATTGGAGACATTCATCATGTACCAACTGGGAAAACACATAGAGAACATTTGGACTCCATCTTCCAGAGGTTGTACCCAAAAACGTTTCAAAGATCTTTGATTGTCACACACATGTCATAGGTATTTGAAATTTCACTCTTATCATGATCATAGTTCTCTCTAATATTCCTCTTGCTAATAGTTTTAATAAGGGACTACATATTCTTATTCTTTTCCTAATTGGAAAGAATAGGTCCCTCATGCAATCCAGTAGCAGTAGGCTATAGAATGGAAGACTTTAAAATATGATAATATAATATTTTCATCCATTAAAATTTTGAAATATATTGGATAGAATCACAACAAAGTGAAACAATTGACTTTGTTACTATTTGATTTCTATAATATTTCAAAAATTATAATATAGATAAATATAACCATTTTATTGACACATAATAAAATTTGACTAGCTAGCTGAGTTGTGGATTGAAGTTGAATTTCAGCCCTAGCCATAACTCCATAAGTCATTTTTTGTGTCATTTGATTTTGGTCTTCTGCTAGCTTTATGGAAGCTGACAAGTTTGGTTGAATTCAATAGATATGGCCAAGAATTTAAAGATATGTGTTAAATTTAACTGGAAGAAAATCAATTTACTAGGAAAACAAAATAATTAAATTAGCGAAGTATAATAAAAAAACGTTTTCCTTCTAAATCCACAATCTGATAAAAATTAGCTAATGAAGCTTTGTTAATCTTTGGGCCAAAACCTCTACAATATAACTAAGTTATCCTTCCTTTATCACCTATTTGGTTCATTACAATGAAGCTTTTCCATGCCTTTCAAATGCTTCATTACATGTCAGCCACACACAAAACCGTGGACCCAAAACCACTACTTTTGACCTAGCAATGTTGACTCTTAACCTAGTCAATTTTTTACTTAAAAATATGTATTTTATTCCTACAAAATCCATGGTTGAGGAGTTGCTCAAAAGCATGTATTGTCAACAATTATATTTGAACTCATTCCCTATGCCTTTCTCTTTCCTTGGTGGTCTAAATAGAGTATGTTGTATTCATTATTCAATCGAGCACACATCAAATGATAGAATGGGGCACTCTATCCTTACTTAAGTTCACCTAATATTTGCACCATATTCTCCATCCTAGCCACCTCTCCTTCAAGTATTAGGGTCCTTAGTTTGTGGTCACTTGGGAGTACAAATATTGCATAAAAAATTATCAATTTTCTAAACATCTCAATATAATAAGCCTTAAGAAGAATGGGTGACATTGGAAGAAATGGCATTCGCCACATGATACACCCTAGTTAGATCCTCTACATCTTCCTTGGTTTGCACATTACATATTTTTATTATTATTAATATTGATTTAAAGACCCTCTTTTTCATTATATTTATGTCACTAGAAGAACCCCCTTCACCTAGACTAGAGCCTTCAACTTGAGGCATAACTAAAACTCTTGATGACTCATAACCAAACACACGATTATGAAGTTTTTTATTATGAACTGGCATCTTTATATTATTAGTTCCCATGTGATTCCAATTACATTGAAATTTTGTTGAAGGAGAAATTTGCATGCATAAACTAATCTAAAACCAACATATATCCATCCTAACTCTAGATCTACCTAGCGGGAATCAAATCTCTTGAGTTGCAAAGCTTTCTTCAAGTTTTGCATTCAAAAATATGTTTTTAAATCATTAGTTTTGGATTGAATTCATGATTATCAATAGTTTTGAACTAAGAAATTCCTTTTCATATTTACTCGTAAGCAATTGAGATTAACTTATTTACCCTACAAATTTGAAAGTTTTAGGGTGCTTGCTAAAAAAGAAACGACATGAATTTTCTTATTCTCTTCCTCACTTTTAATGATGTGCTTAGACTTCATATATTTTTTATCCAAATGGATGATTTTTGCCACCCACCTATTCCACTTGGACCCCCACCACTATCTCTTTCAGTTTTTCATTTTCCTTAATTGTAGCACAATTTGCTATTTTTGGAAAATTTTCAAGTCCTAAACATCCAAATCCATTTTAAGGCCATAAATGACATTTTTTGGGAAATCTGGGGCCACAAAATGTCTTGGACCAGTGCTAGCTAGTTGAAAGTTGTAGTCCTCATATATATATTTCTAACGAGGTATTCTGCACATCAAACAGAGACCGTATGCCAAAGTTACGACCCCAAGAAATTGATGTACCAATTTACCCAAACAAGGCCCATAGTGTTGGTGCTTCATCTCCTAGGGTTAGGGTTTTGGATGTTTATGCTTTTCCCTTGTTTCTCAATAATAAATAGGCCTTTGAGCCTCATTGTAACATAGTTCAGAGGCATGTAGCCACCACATATCTTCTGAGAGATAAGCTACCATCGCCCCAGCTAGTCTTATTTCCATTCTATTTGTAGGCATATTTCATTATTGGATATTAATCCAATGAAGTTTTATTTCTACTACATCTCAATGTTTAAGGTTATTGTTGGGCTCCAAAAATGTCACTCATTACCATACATTTTTCACCTATGCTTCCATTATATCGCTCACTATTCACCACCTCGTCACTCCATTTTCCCTACTATTAACCATTAATGTGTCTCATTTACATTTTCCAAATATTGTTTATTTTTAAGCATTTTTTAGAGAAATTCTTGATTAAATATTAGATAATAATATATTTTACTTTATATATGGAAAGTGCGTTGTTTTGGTGACATGTGTAGGTTCCAAGGAAGCTTCCAAGATATCTTTATGTGGCCTTGAATGATCAAATTCGAATTTGATAAGATAAGGCTCATGGAAAAGATCATGATCTCATGGAGAAGATCATGGACCTCATGGAGGAGATCATGGAGGATAGGGTTATGTGTATAGATGGTTGAGAAATGTATGGAACTAAAGAGAGATTAGTGGATCATCATTATGAGTTTGTTATCTCATCCTATTGTATAAATAGGAGTACCTCCTCCATTCCAAAGGGAGGACTCTTAGAGCATGTATCCAACTTATGATGGAATAGAATAAAGCTTTATTTTACATAAATTTCCATTTTATAGTTTTAGATATAAGTTGCCTTAATGTAGTATATGGAATAATTTGTCACTTTGTTCTTAAGAGAATTGAGCTCACTCTAAAAGGATGAGAGAAACATTTTGTTTCATATTAGATCTTATTTCATTTAATTGCTTAGATGTTTGAAGATTTTTTTGTGATTGATGAATGAGTTTTAAATTAGAATCTTATCAGCATATGAGAGGACAACCAAGGGTCTAAGTTAGGCTCTCTCTCCATTTGATTTGTATGATAATTGGAATTCATTCTTTTACTTTTATGTCATATCATTTCTTATGCTTATGAATGAATCTTAGTTTAGTTTGGATTAGTATATGAGGGGACAATCAAGAGACTAAGTTAGTCTTTCTCTCTCTTTGAATCTGAACAACAATTAAATTTCATTCTCTTGTCTTCATTTCAAGTTTTTGGTTTTATGTAATCAATGGTTTCTCTATGATACTGTAGGGAAGGACAACCAGGACCTCCTTCATTAGGAGCCTCTTCCCTTGCATATTATATTGAATCGTAAATAATTTAGCTAGACATAGAGTTAGTTGCTTACTCCCGCATATATATTGCTGGCACCAGCACAAGCTTACGAGTTTCCCTGGTTGATAATTTAATGAAGCAATTTAAGCAAATAAATTTCCCAACATTTCGGTGCTGTTGCAGGGGATGGTGCTAAAGGATCAAGCATTAGGAATTTAATTCAGTACTAGTATTTTTCTCTAGAAAAACTAACTTGTGAGACCTGGTGACAGCAGGATCTTCATAAGGGAGTTCAAGTTTGAGCTTTCTGATGTTTTAGTGTTCAGCTAGTTTTAAATTTCGTCTTTTCAAAAAAACCCCCCTACATAAATAAAAACAAATCAATCGATTAGTATGCTCTCTTCCTGTGCTTCGTGCAATCAGGAAGATCAGAAAATCTATTGATTTTGTTCAAATAAAAATACTCTTGCTGGAGAACTAATTTGCAAAAAGACAATAAAGAATTTTGTGAATGAAATTTTTTTATATGAAATTTAGTTTTTCTAATTTTAAAAAATAAAAATTTCCATGAATAATAATAATATATGTATCATATATACACATATTATTATTAAAAAATAAATAAAAAAAACTAACCATTTTTTTTTTTAGATATTTAAAATAATGCAAAACATTAAAAAAAAAAAAAAAAAATTATTTTCTTTTTCTTTGCCAGTTTGAAATTCGGGCTTCATTCTTTAGTGCTCAACCTTCCACCTTTCTTCAACCTGCACATACAATTCGATGATTAGAAAAGGTGATAATTTTAAATCTGACCCAAGATGGTCATTTTAAAATTATAATAAGGGTGTCGACATATATTTGGAATAAATGCGCTATATATTTGAATATATTTGAATATAAGCAAATCTTTGAATATATTTAAACAGAAGCTCTTAGTTACATTTCCATTGAATCAAGTATCGCACTTTTTGTCTCTTTCATTATCCGCTTCTCCACTTTTTGTTAAAGCGAAGGGCAGGGTCCCAAAGTCGGTCCCTGTTTCTCCATATAGTGTTGGAGTTAGAGTTTCAAGGAGTTAAAAAGCAGCTTAAAATGCTTCAGAGCTGGCCTGTGCGTACACCGAGGCCTGTCTCCTCCAAGCTTGCGGCTGACACACCTATCCTGACAGGACAACGCGTTCTTGATGCTCTATTTCCCTCTGTGCTTGGAGGAACATGTGCCATACCTGGTGCATTTGGCTGTGGCAAAACTGTCATCAGTCAAGCTCTTTCCAAGTATTCAAACTCTGATACGGTTGTCTATGTTGGTTGTGGTGAAAGAGGAAAATCCAAAGGCAACCGCAAAACTGAGTCAGAAGTTGCTGTAATTGCACTCTCATCCATAGGTACATCGACGAAAAACAAAACCTCCATATCCCTTCACCTGCCAATATTCACGTTTTGTTTGGATTTCTTTTCCATTTTTAGTTTAAATTTGTTTTGTATTTATTGTAATATATTTTATTTATATTTGTTTTATATTTATATATTTTCATTTAATGATTCGATTTCTTTTGATTTGTATTTGTATATTATTAGTTATCATTTTTTAATGATTGATTTGTTTTGATTTTTAATCCATGTGTGATTTGTTTAGTTATAATTTCTTAATGATTGATTAGGTTTGATTTATATATTTAGTTAATATTTGATTTTTATTAATATATATATTATGATTGTATTAATATATTAATTATATTAATATATTAATATGTTATAATTATATTAATATGGTACTAATTTTTTGTGATGATTGTTATATTATGTTTGTTATCTTTTGTTATCAAGTTACATATAAAAAAAAAAATAGTTGACAATTGTTGTTTTGAAAGATTTTAAAAAGTAAACATTGGCATGTGAAGGGTACTGGCATAAAACAAAACTTTGGGGGCATGAAAATTGAGAGAATCATGAGAATTACAAGAACAGGATGAAAGCAAAAAAAACAAAAAAAAAACAAAAAACAAAAAAAAAACAAAAACAAATATTAAAAAAAAAAAAAAAAACAAACAAACACACTTTTCACAAAATTCACGCAGGTTTGAAAATAAATAATGGAACTTTTGGAAGCATAATTTAAAAGAACATTTGGTGGATTTGCTGATTAACTTGCATAGAATTGACAATTTGATATTGTTGTATGCTTTTATAACGTACTAATCCGCAGGACACAGCAAATGCCAAACTTTTCGCCATGCACAAAAGTCAGCTGACACAAACAGGGAGTATTACTTTTCATGGTTATTTTAAAAAAATGGATTGATATTAATATCATGATTAAGTCAATTTTAACACTTTGTTTGTCCTTAATTTGTTTTATTTGGTATGAAATTTTTGCGTAAGAATCATGAAGAAACTGGCCATTTCTTCTAGAGCACACTTATGTTTTCTTTGTACCAAGTTTTTTACAGGTTACAGGATAATCAAGTGAACATAAGGAGATTACATTGTGATGACAATTGGTCTTCCAAAGACTAAAGTCATGACAGATTCTAAAGACAAATCCAACTCTACAACCACTCCTTTGCAACTCCCTTTTTGCAAAAGATTTTGAATTCCACCAATTGTTAAACCATAAAGCATGACCTTTCCATATCCACTTTTCACAGCAAGAGTTCTTATTCATACACCATGCATTTCCTTACATCCATTCCTTACACGCTTATTGTCATTTTCCATGTCATTACCATTTCCCTTCATTTCCGCAATAAAACCCTGCTTGAGTCAAAGTACTAGAGTCAAAGTATCATTGTAGAAAACACCTAGAGGCTTGCATGCCTTAATGGCAAGTACTCTTGCCAATGAACAATGGGAGTACATTAATATCCCTTGTTCATTAGATCTTGTAGGTGACTCGACCACGAAAAATTTATTCGTACCTACCAAGATGTGTTAGGCATCCTGACTCCCATTGGAATCAATGGTGGGAGCTCTTGTGTTGGCTAGGGGCATTCATTAACGGCCACTAAGTCAACAACTTCTTGCTATGTTCGACATCGATACATTTAATCACATAGTAAGATTTGTGCCATCGAGCATTGAAGACTTGAAGACCCATATTTTGTAGCAGATGAAGCCACTTTCCTTTCATTGTTTTTCAGTTTTTCATCACTTGAGTACAAGTCAATAAATAAGGCTAGGAGGGAAATGTAACTTCTATATTTTGTATACCTTCCAAGCCTTATAGATTTTCAGCCATATTCAGCAGACCTATCAGATTCATCATCCAATATCGGAGGATCTAACAGCAGATACGACTTTCAACCATGTTCAACAGACTCCTCAGATTCATCATCTAGTAGCAGAGGATCCAACAGCCGATACGACACTACAGATCCATCTTTCATCCACAACTTGAAGAAGAAGGTTCAGATCAGAATTGTGGCAGCTGAACATGCATGATTCATCCACTTCCTTAGGTAAGTAAGGTATGATGTTTTCTAACCTTTAACCTTGAAATTCTTCTTAGATGCTAAAATGATGATATTTGGAAAATATTCCACTATTTCACTATTTCCTTTCTCATTAAAAAAATTGCCAAAAACCATCAGTTGGGGAGGGGGAAATTTCACACTTCATTTTTTTTCCTCATTCATATTACATCTTAACCCACATAGTCTTCCCACAATAAAAACTACTACAAAATGATGAGCATATGATTGATCTCAACAAAGTAAATAATGATTGTAACACAAGAACCAATCATTAAAAAGAGATTTCAACAAAGTAAATAATGATTGTAACACAAGAACCAATCATTAAAATATGTAAATGCTTTGCAAACAAATAAAAGTTGTCCAAAGATGTGCAAAGTTAAAAGGAAGTCCATGATTGAAAGATGTTTGTTACACAATAACCAAACATCTTGTAAAAGGAAGCTCATTTAAGAATCAAATCAAATAAGTCATTGTAGTAGCTTGCATGAGGACATGCAAGAGCTTCAGTTGGGGAGTATGTTGGGCTCCAAAAATGTCACTCATTACCATACATTTTTCACATATGCTTCCATTATATTGCTCACTATTCACCACCTTGTCACTCCAATTTCCCTACTATTCACCATTAATGGGTCTCATTTACATTTTCCAAATACTATTTATTTTTAAGCATTTTTGAGAGAAATTCTTGATTAAATATTACAAAATAATATATTTTACTTTATATATTGAAAGTGGGTTGTTTTGGTGACATGTGTAGGTTCCAAGGAAGCTTCCAAGACATCTTTATGTGGCCTTGAATGATCAAATTCGAATTTGATAAGATAAGGCTCATGGAAAAGATCATGATCTCATGGAGAAGATCATGGACCTCATGGAGGAGATCATGAAGGATAGAGTTATGTGTCTAGATGGTTGAGAAATGTATGGAACTAAAGAGAGATTAGTGGATCATCATTACAAGTTTGTTATCTCATCCTATTGGATAAATAGGAGTACCTCCTCCATTCCAAAGGGAGGACTCTTAGAGCACGTATCCAACTTATGATGGAATAGAATAAAGCTTTATTTTACATAAATTTCCATTTTATAGTTTTAGATATAAGTTGCCTTAATGTAGTATATGGAATAATTTGTCACTTTGTTCTTAAGAGAATTGAGCTCACTCTAAAAGGATGAGAGAAACATTTTATTTCATATTAGATCTTATTTCATTTAATTGCTTAGATGTTTGAGGATTTGTTTGTGATTGATGAATGAGTTTTAAATTAGAATCTTATCAGCATATGAGAGGACAACCAAGGGTCTAAGTTAGGCTCTCTCTCCATTTGATTTGCATGATAATTGGAATTCATTCTTTTACTTTTATGTCATTTCATTTCTTATGCTTATGAATGAATCTTAGTTTAGTTTGGATTAGTATATGAGGGGACAATCAAGAGACTAAGTTAGTCTTTCTCTCTCTTTGAATCTGAACAACAATTAAAGTTCATTCTCTTGTCTTCATTTCAAGTTTTTGGTTTTATGTAATCAATGATTTCTCTATGATATTGTAGGGAAGGACAACCAGGACCTCCTTCATTAGGAGCCTCTTCCCTTGCATATTATATTGAATTGTAAATAATTTAGCTAGACATAGAGTTAGCTGCCTACTCCTGCATATATATTGATGGCACCATCACAAGCTTACGAGTTTCCCTGGTTGATAATTTAATGAAGCAATTTAAGCAAATAAATTGCCCAACATTTATATCTATAATTTTTTTTGCTCCTATTTAAATTTCTATCAGTGGTATTAGAGGATTCTGGTCTTTCTATGTTTTTCTTTGCATGTCCCCAACAAGGTTAGGATATAAGAAGTTAGAGCTTGAGCTGGTCGAACCTTTGTAAGACCAACCTCGAAAATCCTGATTGCCTTCCATGGGAAAAGAAAAGGAATACAAGGAGGAAGGATATCCTATCAAAATATTTCTCGAAGAATCCCTCAAGCGACAGAGGAACACGATGACGAAAAAATTTTCCCAGATCCTTCAACAACTACCGAAGGGCAAGGCATCTCCCTTCAGTAGCTACTCTGGAAGCACCACACCCTTTAAGGTACAAGTTGGCTTTGATATTCCCATATTTGAAGGCCAGATAGATGTAGACATCGTAGATAGATGGTTAAAACTATTGGAAAGGTATTTTTCAGTTCATTATTTTTCCAATAGGGAAAATATTACTTTTAAACTCCTCAAATTCGCCCCCCACATCAAGGACTAGTGGGAAAGATATTGTGAGTAGAAGGACGAGAGGGAACCCTCACTGTTTTCAGCCACATCAACTTGGAACTTGTTCTGAGATGCCATCAAGAAGAAGTACTACCCTATTGCGAGTTCTGAGGATAAATACGTAAAGTTGACCACACTGCAATAGGAAAGGGACCAAGATGCGCGAGATTTTACCAATGCTTTTCGTAGCCTTCACAGGAAGTTGGGTATCAAGGATTCTGAGACACATATGGTACTTAAGTACCATGGCTACCTACATAGGTATATTCAGGATGAGATGGAGTTCCCAGACCTTGCTCGGCAAGGCGTACCGATACAATGTCAAGATCGCACAAAAATTTAAACAAAAGAAGTGAGAATTTGGATCTGTGAATCCGAAGAAAGGGAAAGGTTCTCCCAAACCAAGGAACAGACAACAAAGCCAACATGAGGTGACCCAAGACAACCTGTCGAAGTTGTAAGAAAATAACAACACCAAGACGTCGATGAAGGACACAGGAAAGTGGTGTGAGTTCCATAAGAGCCCCACTAATAAAATTAGTGAGTGTCGTGCCAAGAAATCGTTGGTGGTCGAGTTAAAGGCTTCAGAATCAGATGCATGTTCTAAATCTGAGTTAGAACCCAAGAAGAGGAATGGAAAAGTGAGGGAGATTATTGATGAGGAAAACAATGCCACTGTTGCCACCACCAAGATCCAGAAGAATGAGACCAAAGCTCCAGAGGAGGGGAAGCATCTCTTCCACTCACAGATGTGGGTGAAGAGTTTGTTATTGCAATTCATTGTCGACAGTGGGAGCCAAAAGTAACTCATTTCAGTAGAGGTTGTGAAGTGGTTGGGTGTACTGACTACACCACACCTGCAATGATATAGTATCGGGTGGCTTCACCAAGGACGAGATCTCTAAGTCAACCAATAGTGTTGCATTCCCTACAACATCAAGCCCTTCATAGATGAGGTATTGTGTAATGTTTCTCCTCTTGTCGTTTGTGATGTATTATTAAGACATCCATAAGTGTGGAAGTGACATGTTTTACATGAGTCGAGACCTCATTCTATTATTATTTCTTTGGGTAATACGTTATACAAGATATCGGAGGTAGCTCCACCTACCACCATCACTTTAATCTCTACTAAGAAATGCAGTAAGATAATCTCCCAGAATAGGAAAAATTTTTCTTTTTGCTTCACCCGCAAAGTAAGGGGAAGAGCGTAGCCACATCCATGGCCCCTCGAAAGGGTTCCTCCACACAACAAAAGTAGGTTGGTATGGTTGACATCTTCTCCTCACCCATAGAGGTGCCCTTGTACTTCCAAGTCAAGCATTCGTTCGATTTGAATCCAAAACCACCTCTACCCAACATTTCGATAAATCACTGCTACATTATGAAAAGTTCTAATTAAAATCAATGACATTATCAACATCGGGTGCCACACAAGTTTCAATTGGGCGACAAAGGTTGGTGACATTTGCATAAAAATCACCTTACTAGAGCCCATTGGAAGCTCAGACAACTCCGATATGGTCCTTACATGAGTACCAAGGATATGGGAGATAACTATTTTGATCTTAGCATTCCCCCATTTCTTGGCCTACATCCAATGTTCAATGTGGACTGCCCTTGACCATACTTCCCACCATTACATGACACATCAGACATTGTAGAACAACTCACACCAATAGAGTTAAGAGAAAATTGAATCGAACGAGCCACAACTGATCGTATTATGGACACACAGGTCAAGAAAACTCATCAGCAGGAGATACAACTATATCAAGTTGTCAAAGTTCGCCAACTCTTGCATAAGGTAAGTGGCTCACCAGGAACCAAGTTCAGAAGAAGTTTCCCCTGTTGGGTTGTGTTATATTCTTTCCATGACTAGCACATGTAGTTAACCATGGGGTTAGAGGGTGGGCGGAGCGCCCCCTTCATTGTGCTGATTACGTAGCAGGTGGGTCGACAAGGGGGGTTTGAGGCGGGCGGGTAGCCCCCCTATATAGGGTCTAGGGCAGTGCCCCAGGGAAATATTTTTTGGACCCTATAATAGGTTGGGCGAACCTACCTATGGTTTTGTGCATGATTTTCGCAGATGTTTTTGGATGCGATGGTTTTTGGTCCATGTTTTTGGACGCGATGGTTTTCGGTCCATGGTTTTGGACATGATGGTTTTCGGTCCATGGTATTGGATGCTTCGGCATGTATAAATATGTATTGTAACATTGAAAGGAACATAATGAAAAAGAAATATGGTAGTCCTAGTTTTGGGATCCAGGGGAAAATCTCTGTGTATATGTGTTTTATGTGTTATTCTCTCGCATTGTTTATTTTCTCTGTTTAGAATTCGTATGCAGGTAATTTCTATATGGGGTTAAAACCTACATCCCCATCTCATGGAGGCACTCAACACTATGGGGACCATTTCTTTCTAAGGGGGGAGGAATGATCCATGTGGATTATGGTGACCACCTACCTATTCCACTTAGAACCCCACCACTATCTCTTTCAGTTTTTCAATTTCCTTAATTGTAGCACAATTTACTAGTTTTGTTAGTTTTTTGGGCCCTAAACTTCCAGAGCCATTTTTGAGGTCCTAAACAACGTTTTTTGGGAACAACAGGGCTAACATGGGAAATCAATTGGTGTTGGTTGGTCATAAGTTGTAGTCCTCAGATATATCTTTCTAACGAGGCATTTTTCATGTCAAACGGAGATCGTATGCCAAAGTTACGACCCTAAGAACTTCCTCCCATGCCTGCTCTACATGAAAACAACATGCTTTGCACCTCATCAACCATCCTTTTTTAGTTTCTAGAAAGCTTCTCACATTAGCATTTTAATGATGGGAGTTTATTTTTTCTAAATGGACCTTTGAATTATTTATCAACGAGAATAACCAATTAGATTTGTAGCACCGCCTCCTAGGCTGAAATCAAAACTACTCCATAGAGATGGAATACCAAGTTCAGAAGAACACACATCTTCATCATTGTATTGTTGGAAATACTCTCTCAAATTGCACATTTGACAATGCCTTGAATAACACTTTCTATTGAATCCATAATTCATGTAGGATTTCATGCCAAATTTTCTATTGCATTATTAGAAGCCATTGAAGGGATATTTTCTACACATTACTCAAGTCTAGTTAAAATTTCATAGCACTAACAACATCTCTACTTGTACAAAAATAGTGATAATGGATGATAGGATGGCTAGGGGTAATAACATGGCCATTCATATAATTGTCAACAAGACATGAGATTCAATTCCTGACACCAACAAATCTTCCTCCCATGCCTGCTCTACGTGAAGACAACATGCTCTGCATCTCATCGACCATCCTTGTTTAGCCGTTAGAAGCTTCTCACATTGGCATTTTAATGATGGGAGTTTCTTTTTTCTAAATGGACCTTTAAATTATTTTTCAACATGAATAACCAATCAGATTGGTAGCACCACCTCCTAGGCTGAAATCATATTTACTCCATAGAGATGAAATACCAATTTTAGAAGAATACACATCCTCATCGTTGTATTGTTGATAAGACTATTATTTCGGCTATTAGTATTGGTCTTAATATTAAGACTACTAATGTATTGTTAGTAGTCCAACCAATTTTGGTAAGACTATTAATATTGGTGGAGCGTTTCTTGGATGATCCAATAACAAAGAAATCTCTTGTAGATGTTATGTTTTCCATGACTCAGTTTGCACTTATGGGTGGAACTACTAGATAGGATCATCCTTGTGCTATAAAATCTTTGTCCAAGCATGATTCCCTACATTGTGGCCTTGACACTAGTTTTCTAGACTACAAAGGAATGGATTATTAGAATTTTTGTACTGCATCCAATTCAAGTTACATTGTAGGTTGCTTATCCTGAGCTTGATGGTTTTTTGGAGCCAATGTTTTTCATGGGCTTTGATGCAAGAACAGGCAGGTTTTATTGTTTTTCTAAATACTGTTTCAGAAAGTTCATCAATTAGATAATCTCATGAAAATCTAATCTCTCTAAAATTGTTAACCTTGTTGTGAAACCCATATTATCATTACATCAATGTCAGAATACCAAACCACGGCCACGGTACTGTACAAATATATATGTAGGATCAAAGTTTCTCTCGACCCATTACGAGGTTCTTTCAATGTGGCTGTGATTTTTTTTCTAACTTCTTTATATTGATGTTTAAGTAATTCTCATGGACTTCATAAGAATTTTTAATGTCTTTGCACAAGGGTCACGTCGGCTGAACTAAACTGAATAACAAAGGTGATCATGTCAAAATGCCATTTTTTTTTCATGTTACAACCTATTGAGATAATTGAAGTTAGTTATAACTATAGTATTCACTGATGCAATATATTATTAATTACTTGTCTGTAGGAGGATAAGAAAATAGCCATAACATAATTTAACTTCCCACCTGACAATTGAAATGTTGGCACTGCAACCTACATCTTGTTCTCTTCAATTTTAAATATATTAACTAAAGAAAGATGGATCTAATGTAGGAGGTATGTCATATAGTTTTGAAGCACTAATTGAAGACATAATTCATTATGAATAAGCTAAGTTCAACAACCCAAATTTGAATATTTCTTACAAAATGATTGTGAGAGAGTACCAACAACTAACACCTTATGTTAAGGTTTTGTAAGAAAAATAAGGCAAGCCTTCAGGGAACCTTACTTCTAATGGGGAGAATCTATTTGTACATGGAAAATAATTTGGAAATGTTTTCATTAGAGTGAAACCAACTTTTGGATATGAATCCAATCCAGTGAAGCTTCTTTTCACAAAATGAGGAAGTCCACACCATGGATGTGTTTCTTTTTCCTCATTTTTATATAAAATGTTCAAGGATGATGTTGTCTTGCATTTTGGAGCTCATGGATCCTTGGAATTTATGCTCGGAAATAAAGTGGGTATGAGTGATGTGTTTTACCCAAACATTTTGATAGGAAATATCCCGAACATATACTACTATGTCGCAAACAATCCTTCTTAAGCTATTATAGCCAAACATTGTAGTTATGCCAATACAAGTTACCTGACACCTACAACAGAGAATGTTGGCTTATAAAAAGGTTTAAAGAAAATGAGTGAGATCATAGCTTCATACCAGTCACTAAAGGACAATGAAAGAGGAACACATATAGTCAACAATGTCATTAGTGCTGCTAAAAACTGCAACCTTGACAATACACTTGATCAAGTGGTCTTGATCATGATGCACCAACCAAAGCCATTAATTTTTTTTTATAGTTTGTTCTCTTAATATAAGTTTTATATTTCTTTATCTATGTCAACTTTTCCATATATACAAACGGCCAGGTTCTGTAGTGCTTCAGTTGCCAAAATTTGTCTAAGTCATTTCTCCAAACACTTAGCTTGACGTATTCTTATAAGTATTCAATACTCATAGTGGAGTTTTATGTGGAGAGTGAGTTCAAGAGTGATATGGTTTGTAAATAATTAAACATGAAGCCAGGTTGAAGTTTTCATTTTGAGAGGACTTTCATGTAGATAGATTATCTCTAGACATTGATCAAATTGTAATACAAGGGATTTGAGGTTTCCTTACATATTTAGCTCTGTTGAAATGACTTGGAGGGAAAAAATGGAAATGGAGTAATTACTTTTGTTATTCATTGCTCTATGAAACACATAGGGTGGTCGTGATTCTCCTTCTTATAATTAAGAAATTTTTTCCATGCCCATTATAGGGAAACAATATTTACTCCATCGAGAAAATATTGTTGAGATGGATGAAAAAGTGGAAAGGTGAGTTGGAAACACCAATGTTTATAGGTAGGATGAATCTAGACCTGAGGTTATCATAAATGGGGCATTTTGAGAATTAGGGCAGAGTATAATATGTGAGTCAAACTTTATTCCATCAAATTTAAGTCATATAATATTTAATTAAACCAAACGGAGGAATGTGCATTGAAAATCACTCCTTGCAAACTGGTGAGGAATTTTCTGTGGAATTTTGAGAGGAAGCATCGAGGATCTAGAAGGGATATGGATTTGGAAAGGTACCAGTTCTGAAGGCCGGCCCCTATGTTTATGAGGATATAACATACATACTTTTCATAGGTCAAACAAATTCATGTAGTAATTGTGAAATTTCTATGTGGGAAACAGAGAAAGGAAACTTGAGTGATTTTGGGAGAAACTTGAATCCTATGTATGTTGAATATGTCCAAGAAATGAAAAATTCCCAATATATTGATGATGGTATGTATCAACTGGATAGAGGATTGGTTGCTCATTCTTCTTGGAAAACTAAACTTCAGAAAATTTCTTCATACTCCACGTATCAATCTTACCTTTTAGGGACATAAAATGATTATCCCTCATGGAAGGTAACATTCATGTGCATATTTGGACGAACAATGCTACCCAGGCCAAGAGATGGGAAGATTAGGTATGTGGGGGGTGATACCTGCATCATCAATGTGAATAAGGATATTAGCTATGAGGAACTTATGCACAAGATTATAGACATTTATCGCCTTGCTCATATTTTGAAGTATCAACTACCTATTGAGGATCTTGATGGTGTTGTTGTTGGCATTATGATACAGGTGTCGTCCTTGATGGCAACTAACTCAGATGATAGATCATAATGCAACATGTCAATAGCAAAGAATTAATTATCAGAGAGAGGTGTACACAGGTTCACCTTGACAAAGAAGCGTATACACGGGGGTTAACAGACCAAAAGGAGCATATAACTTACACACACACTTTCACAGAAGGAAAGGAACGTATATCTTGTGAAACTAAGTTTTGGTCCAAGGTATTTGGTCCATGGTATTTTGATCCATGGTATTGGTCCAAGGTATCTGGTCCGAGATATTGACCCCATGTATTTGGTCCAAGGTATTGGTCCTAAGTTGTTTTGGACCATGGTATTGAGAGAGGCCTAACACTATAAAACAAGGAGAAGATCATTAGGCAAAGTGTGTAAATATTAAATATCCGATGAAGTGTGAGATCTAGTATGCAGGTTATGGGTTTGTGATTCTTTTCTTGTTCTGAACCAAGGATGCACCTATGTGGATGATGATGGATGATGGATCAAGATCTTAATGCTTGGAATGTTTTATCATTATGTGGTTTGATCATAGATAGACTAGATCTGAATTACTGACGCATGTTTATTCTGCAAATGTTATGATATGGTTATGACTGAATATTGAAATAGTTGTGAAGTTTATAAATTATAATTTGCAGATTTGTATTGCAGGTTCGCTTTGGTAAAAGGGCGTATACACGCTGGTTCGATTCATCAGAGTAGCATATACATCATGCAATATGATATCTGAATTTGCAAGTGGTTCTAGTGGTTGTTGTAGAGTTTTGGGTTCTACTGTGTGTTCTGGTGACAGGTCTTCAGTGATTCAGAGTTGGGTGATTCAGAATTTAATGATTGGTTGATGCAATGGTTGTATTGTAGTGGTGATTGATTTTAAGCTTCAATGTTTTTGATGGGTCCAGTATGAAAATTGGATGAAACGTGGCCTTCATATTATGGTGTTGTCATCCAGGAGTATCCATTCTGAAAATTTATGAAATGTGGTCCTTGGAGGAAGAGAGAAGGTTGTAGCCTTCTGTAGGCCGGCACCTGCGTACTAGTTAACATATCGGCTAATACAAGAGCCAGGGGGTTGTAGCTCCCTTCTAGTAGCAACTGGAAAATGAGAGAGGGTTGTAACCTTCTATAGGTTGGTGCCTACATACTACTAAACATATCGGCTAGTACAAGAGCCAGGGGGTTGTAGCTCCCTTCCAGTATAAGCTAAAGAACAAGAGAAGGTTGTAGCCTTCTGTAGGTGGATTCCTACGTACTAGTATGAGTCCGCACCAATACAAGATTGTAAACAGGTTTTTCTTATATTAAATGAATACGGCAGCAGGTGGTTTTTGTCCCGCATTAGGTTTCCACCTTATATCATGGTGTTCATGTGTGTTTCTTATGTGTGATGATCTGTTCTATTTTTACTGCACTTGGTTACTGTTTATATGGTTAATGAAGTTCTGATGCACTGATTAAATATCAACATATGATGAATTAATTGAATCATAAGTTTGCTGGATATACGCTAGTTGCATTAAACACAGTTGCGTGTACATGTGAGTTCCCTTAACTGAAGTAGCATATATGAATTTGATTATGGAAATGAAAAATTTATTGATTTTCTAATACTGATTCAACCCCCCCCCCCCCAGTGTTATTTCCAACAATTGGTATCAGAGCAGGTCACTTGGTAGAAGCTTAATCACTTGAAGGAGATCTGTAGAAACAATTGGAAAGAAGCTAAAGGAGAAAGAACCTCAGAAGAAGAACGCAGCTCAAAGGAATAGTGACAACAGGAGAGACAATCAACCATTATATGGAAGAAAGGATTTAGATCCCAAATCACCTCAAGACGAACAAGCAAATGAAGCATCACGTAAAATCATAGATCAACAAGATCTATTTAACAAAAGTGAGTGTGCCCTCAAAGAAGAATTTGCCAGATTAAAAGCTCAGCTGCAGTGTGCCTTCAAAGTACATCAAATTCTCTAGGATGAAGTGATATCATTAAAAAATAAGCATAATGAAGTAGATAAAGAACAAGAAAAATAAGATTCTCAAATTAAGGCAACAAGTGGAGGAATGAAGAAAGGCTGCAGAAATATTGAAGAAGCAACATCTAGAAAAGGAAGAGCAATATTAGGTTGAGGTAAATATCTTATAAGGTAAATTAGAAGAAAAGGATAAAGTGTTATGATTTCAAGACAATACTAAGATTTTGGATGATATTGTTAGTAGTCAAAGATCTCCTGCTATCAAAACTGGTCTTGGTTTTTATGGATCTGTTGAAGGCGAATATAGCTCATAGGGTGAGGCAAGGAACTCTAATGCAAAACTTGAAATTCTCAACAAGGAGATAAGATGTCAACCCAATCAACAACCAAGGAAAGAAATCCTTCAAAGAAAATATTTTACTCAAAACTATGGAAGTGATAGTCAGCTATTTTCTCAGATGAATAATGTTGAGTGTTATGTATGTCATAATTTTGGACATGTTGCAGCCAAATGCAAAGGTAGAGTGGTTCAAGACCGTCACACAGAAAGATCATCACATTCCAGGTACTTTAAGGGATATTGTTTTGCTTGCGATATGTTTGGTCACAAAGCCATTGACTGCTATAGAAGGAATATGAAACACGTAAGATGTTATTCATGTAACAAGTTTGGACATATAGCAAGGGAATGCAAGAACAAAGTACGAGCACCATGCCAAAAGGAGAAAACATCATCACACTTGAAGATATGGAAGAAGAAGGAAATATAGTCAGAAAGATGTGGAAGAGTAGAGTATACAGACATGATAGAATCAGAGGGAGCTGAAAGTGTGAAACATCATCGTTCTAAATCTCATACGCAAGTTTCATGAATACAAGTCACGTATATACACAAGTTCGAAGCTACACAGTCATGTATATGCTGGGTTGAGGAAAAGCAGTGGGACAGACTCAAGAAAAAGGGTCTGATATGGTTTAATCAATTATTTTATCTATTTGATGATGGTAACAATCTGCTGATGATGTGTGGAAATGTGTTGGTACTCATAATATGTTATTTAGAAGTGCTTTTTATCCTCACAAGTTAACTTGATGTATATCTAATTGATGATGATGCCTTGATACTTCTTACTGATATATGCATGATCAGATCTGACAGTGAACAGATGGAATAGGTTTAGGGGGAGCATATGCTTTGAATAATGCATTGTTGGCATTATGGTTAGAAGTCTTTGGTGATGATGCTTATGTGGCTAAATGATACATCTTGCTATCTCAGATGATACTTATTGTTGGTTGGTCAAGAGAATGGTATTGCAGGTTACAGGTCTGGATGCATATGGTGCAAATCATATATGGTGTATGATAGTTGCTAATGAATATGATGGTCTTGCTTATATTTTTGGTCTTTGTTATAAAAGTCAGGTAAACCATTTGATGTAAAGGTCATGCAAAGACCTAATTTGTACCCCAACTATGCATGGGAAGGATGATGTAATAATTTCTATTTTCAGTCATGTATACACATTTGGTTATCCCCACTTGGTTGGGTGGATGAGTCAAAATGGTGTATCCCCACTTGGTTATGAGATTGATGTATGTATGATTCATTGGTGGTAGGAAGGTCATACTCCCTTAGTTGAGTTGTAGAGTCATGTTATTCTTTTGAAAAATATTTTTCCAAACTTTGCATGTGCTCTGGGGGAGCATGGATGGATTGGTACATCTTGGCATGTACAAAGGGGAGCTCAATTAGAGATTTCAACATGTACTCAGGGGGAGTATGGACAACATAATGAATATCAAAGGGAGAGAATATCTTGGTCTGCCCTTTTCCCTTGATGTCAAAGGGGGAGAGTGACTTGGTGTTGTTGTTGCCATCAAGTCCAAAGGGGGAGATTGTTGGCATTATGATACAGGTATTGTCCTTGATGGCAACTCACTCAGATGACAGATCATAGTGCAGCAGGTCAATAACAAAGAATTAATGATCATAGAGAGGTATACATAGGTTCACCTTGACAAAGAAGCGTATAAATGCGAGTTAATAGAACAAAAGGAGCGTATAATGTACACATGCAATTTCACAGAAGGAAAGGCACGTATATCTTGGGAAACTAAGTTTTGGTCCAAGGTATTTGGTCTGAGGTATTGATCCCAGGTGTTTGGTGCTAAGTGGTTTTGGACCATGGTATAGTGAAAGGCCTAACACTATAAAAGGAAGAGAAGATCATTATACCAAGTGTGTAAATATTAAATATCTGATGAAGTGTGAGATCCAGTATGCAGGTTATGGGTTTGTGATGCTTTTCTTTATTTGAACCAAGGATACACCTATGTGGATGATGATGGATGATGGATCGGGATCTTAAGGTTTGGAATGTTTTATGATTATGTGGTTTGATCATGAATAGAATAGATCTGAATTACTTACACATGTTTATTCTGCAAATGTTATGATCTTGTTATGACTGAATACTGAAATAGTTGTGAAGTTTCTAAATTAGAATTTGTAGATTTGTACGTTGGTTCGCTTTGGTAAAAGCACATATACATGGTGGTTCGGTTCATCAGAGTAACGTATACATCATGTGATATGATATTTGAATTTGCAGGTGGTTCTAGTGGTTGTTGCAGAGTTCTAGGTTTTGCTCTGTGTTCTGGTGACAGGTCTTCAGTGATTCAGTGTTGGGTGACTCTATTTAATGATTGGTTGATGCAATGGTTGTATTGTAGTGGTGCTTGATTTTGAGCTTCAATGTTGTTAATGGACCATGTATGAAAATTGGATGAAACATGGCCTTCATATTATGGTGTTGTGATCTAGGAGTATCCAGTCTGAAAAGTTATGAAACGTGATCCCTGGAGGAACAAAGAAGGTTGTAGCCTTATGTAGGCTAGCACCTACCTACTAGTAAACATATTAGCTAGTATAAGAGCCATGGGGTTGTAGCTCCCTTCCAGTAGCAGCTGGAAAACGAGAGAGGGTTGTAGCCTTCTATAGGCCGGTGCCTATGTACTAGTAAACATGTTGGCTAGTACAAGAGCCAAGGGGTTGTAGCTCCATTCTAGTAGAAAATGGAGAATGAGAGAAGGTTGTAACCTTCTGCAAGTTGGTGCCTACGTATTGGTATCAGTCTGCACCAGTACAAGATTGTTAACATGTTTTCTTATACTAAAGGAAGACAGCAGCAGGAGGATTTTGTCTCGCATTAGGTTTCTACCTTATATCATGGTGTTCATGTGTGTTTCTTATGTGTGATGATCTGTTCTATTTTTACTGCACCTAGTTATTGTTTATATGGTTAATGAAGTTCTAATGCATTGATTAAAGATCAACATATGATGAATTAACTGAATCATAAGTTCACTGGATATACGCTAGTTGCATTAAACACAGTTGAGTGTACACGTGAGTTCCCTTAACTGAAGTAGAGTATATGAATCTGATTATGGAAATGAAAAAGTTATTGATTTGCTAATACTGATTCACCCCCCCACCCCCCCTTCCCGCCCTCTTAATATTGTTTCCAACAGTTGTTTCCATTACCTTTGAAGAGGATCTTGATAATACGATGGAAGGATACATAAAACTAGAAGATAGTGATTGATATTATAGACTCAGAATCTTTCTATTCATTCAATTTGACCAGGATCTTGCCAATTTGATGCACTAGTTGATAGAAGGAATTTAGAGTAGCTATATGGTCATGTTGTCAATGGAATCCTTGGAATTGGATTTAGACAGAATTAATACATCATGGGAAGTATCCCATTTCAATATTCAGAGAATTGGGTTCAGTGAGATGTCACAGAGAATTAGATCCTTACTCAAAGAGATCAAGAAGGTTGTCTTTATACATTGCTACCTCAATTTTCTAAATATGGTGTGAATATTGCAAATCTGCAATGTATGATACCACACCTTTCAAAGCCACCTGTATCTATTGCTTCTTTTGCAACCAAGTCACCTTCTCTTCCACCACCATCCTCTAATCTTCCATTTTATGTCCAACAATCTGAGGTAGTAGAGACTTCTATCCATATTCTTCCTAATAAATACTTATAGGTTGATTGTTGATCATAACGTACAATTATGTCTTATGCTCCAAATAAATTGAATTAATTCATGGAGTGATGTGATATGATCTATGTGGTTTCTACTTTCATTTGCCATTTTTCCTTTACGGTCATATTGTGTTGTGGCTTTTCATTTAGCAAACCCCTTAAGTGACTTTTGTGAAATAATTTGTTTTTGATGGAAAAGCATTATAGCAATTTTCTGTGGGAAATAGAGTGAACTTTTCTAATACATATCCCTTCCAAGTTCCATTCAACTGGAAGAACCTGATTTTGTCGAATGAGTTTTATTATAAAAATGTGAGACACTCAAGGAATTCATTGGTAAATATTTTTGAAGATGATGTTTTGACAAGTTAGTCAGTATGTTTATCTGTGTTTATGTAAACATAAATTGTTGATGTCTAGAAATGGCCTGATATAGTCAGTGAGACAAGATATTCAATGCAAGGGAGTAAAATTGGGAAAATAAAATGTTTAAAGTGTATTCCTTATAACTTTATAACTCTACTTATGTTCAATTGGTACTAATGAAGAGGGAATTGAAAATTGAATACAAATTTCAAATTGGAAAGGTGATTTTTATAGCATTTTGATTACAGAAGAAGATGAGAAAATGCAAATTGAATTGGTCCTTTATTTTATGGATTTCTTGCATTGTAAGTGGGCATGATACTAATCATTTTCCTAAGGTGTTAATTCTTTCATATACTTCTTATGTTTCACCTCAAGGTCTCAATACCTTTGCCAATGTGTTCTTTTGATGTATGGAAAAAACCTATATGATAAGGCCTCTTTATTGCACATGTAGGCTCTATCAATACGTTCATTTTCAATTTTTTTCATTACAAGCCATTATTGGCTGAGTTAAGAATTGGGACAACTTAGTATGGAATTTTTCTTCTTACAAACCATTCTTGAGTTAGGAGTCATGACAACTTAGCAAGCAATGCATAGTGATGCACATTGCACAATTACTCATCAAAATTGTTGACTGCAATATGGCATGCATATTTTATTTATGGACAATGTTGGACAAGGAAACCATAAAAAGATTAAAATCTTCTAGGTTGTCCATACAATTTGGATTTCTTTTAGGAAATATTGCATGCATGATTCACTAGTTCTTGCTATAGTGTCAAAAGGGGAAATTTTGCTTGCATATTCATTATATTCACTTCTTAGCAGTGTTTGAGCGGAAAGAGAATTTAGCTATGGATGGCCTTATTAGAAGAATGTCTTTGCAAACTAAAACCAATGCAATCTATAGAATGGAGTGAAAACAAAATAGTAAATGGCAATGTTACAATAAGTTATATTGCATGAAAACCTGATAACTCTTTAAAACAACCATTTTCCTTATCACTAGGTATGTACTTTGTCGTCGTTTATGATTAGAGATTTATACAATCTTTGCCAGTTTCTGCTGTAGTGGGTAGGATAGTGAGAAAGAAAAGTTGGGAGGAATATTAGCATATATTTTATTTTAAACAAAACAAATCCATCCAACTTGACAGTTTTAGTTTGGAATATATATTTATCTGTAAGGTGATTGATATGTGAATTTTTCCTAGTTTTAATAATAACTTTGTTAGAGAATTTGTTTCTCCCTACAGTTTAAACCATTAGGTGAATATGAAAAAATGGTTGCTTGTGGGTCCCCCTTGTCATGATTCTCTGTATGATTCCTTCTTAATTGAAAGATTACTAAGTCACAATGGCATATCCCTTATTGAGAACTACATATGCATTGACAAAACATTTCTTTGGGTATTTTGCAGGTCAGACAAGAGTCATTTCAATCTATCACAAGATCTTATTACAGAGGAGCAACTAGAGTATTACTGGTTTATGACAACACAAGATGTTTTTCTCTAGATTTATGGTGATGTTTTCAAAACAAATTTTTTAGGGAAAGTTCTTTCAATTCATTTAGTAGAAGTGAAAAACATACTTTAAAATATATGCTATAGTATGCTCTATCTTGCATTGCCATTTTTTTAATACTTGGAAGTATTGCATTTAGTTATCGCATTTAAAAATATATCATCACTGTAGATAAAATAACCTATATTGACTCCTATTTTGATATTCCATATTTTATTGGTAATGGAATTCAATTTTTGAACTGACATTTTTTTCAAGACTATTTCATGATAAAGAAAGCATGCAACCATTGTTGGATTTCCTTTGAGCACACAAATACCATAGCCATGTCATTCTTATTTCCTTGGTTAATATATTACATCATTGTGTTTGATATTTAATTCACTATTCTTCTATGCACAATAAATCTCTATCAAATAGCAATGAAGGATGGCCTAGCTATTCTAGAGTTATATAATATGAATTGATTAAAGATTCATAGGGCTATTTTGATTCTCATCTTTCTATTTCATTTCTTTAGAGAAAAATATATATTCAAATACAAACTCAACTCAAATAAAACTAAAATAGAAAAGCCTGATTATCAATATGTTTCTATCTCGACTACCTTACAATGACATTACTTTTTTGAATTATACTTGAATTTCACTAATAATAACCTAGATTTATATATTGATTTTAAAACCAAATTTACTTCACAGTAAACATACGAACATCCCGTTAAGTATGACATAAATATTATTCAAAGAATATCACCTTTAGCCTCAACATGTTGGAGAGTAATTTATGAGGTGTGAAGTTTTATTAGAGGCATCATTTTTTTGTTTGTTTTGGTTAGAAAGGGGCTTGCTCTTGGTTTTGTGTGACTTTCAATTTATCATTTGTAGCATGTTGGAAAATGAGAAAGAATAATGTGTGACATTTATCTTGCAATAATTGATGTTGAATGAAAGGATACAAAGTTTAACCAAGCTATAGTCCGCTTTAGTTAAGGTAGGGGAACATCTTAAAAATATGCCTAAGAATACACGATATACAGAGTTTGAACACAAGTAATATATGGCTTTTTATTTTGGAGATATGATTTTTTTTCTACCTAAGACATCATAACAAGAAAAATATTGATATTGTAGGAAATGTTTGAGGACCTCATTGAGGTCAATTTTTTTTTATGTCCTCTTTCATTGATACCTTCTCATGACATGAAGGTTTTAAATATGACTTAATATGTTCTTGAAGAAAATCAAATTCAAACTTTATAGATATAAAAGATAAAAGCAAATGTCAATTCCTTCATTTGATTGTTACTTGATTCTGGCGTGGATAGATTACACAAAATGTGATTAGAAAGAGGACTGGGAGCAGGGAAAATTTTAAGAACCCCCCCTAAATTTATATATATAATAAATGGGCGAATCTCCATGGTATATAGGAAAATTGGAAGGCGATTTTAACAATAATGTAATATGTATATATAATTTTTTGACGAATCTCTCACCAGGCATGGCAATTATTTTACTCAATTATAAAATCTTGTGTTTATTGAATAAACTAATGAAATCATTGCATTTCTTTAAAATATCTTTTGAAATCAAAATTACCGAAATTACATATCGATAACCTAGTGGGTGTAGGATAAAATTCACCTGTGTCATTCACAGAAAGCATGAGAAAAAACCTAATACTATATATAAAACCAAGAAAAATTCAAATTCATCACTTCTAGGGACCTCGTAACCACCTTGCCAATACACAAGTATGTTCCTATTTGCAGTTAGAAAAATTACCCAAATTACAATCTGTTTACTCCAACATATGTTGGAAAGTTATAGAAGGATGACTAGTGTAATCAATCCATTCCTTTTAACCCTGGATTTGTTTCAGTTTAAAACAGAAGTATACAAATATACTTGTCCAATGTCTATGCTTTAACCATTCACCTTAAGATGTTCTTACAATATAATTTCGTAAGTCTATTTAATATCTTCATTATCATAAAAACCAACCGATATCCATCTTAACTCCACATCTACCACTCTTAGGGGGATGAAATCTATTTATCCCTCTGAGCACTTGGTAGACCCAGAATTAAGATGGATCTAAGATGATAGAATTTCCCCTTTAAATACTCTATGCTCACATGAATACCATGGTATTACCATGGGTTAATACCATAGGTTATCATAAACCTGGAGCTTAAAAATTACCATTATTAATTTATAAAAGTTAATAAAATTAATAGTTGATTTTTATTTTATTTTTTATTTTAACCAAGCCCCGAGAGGGATCAAATATTTTTTCACTCTATGCTAGTTTGCATATCACTATATTTGATACCTCTCGGGGGTTAGTAGATCCAGAGTAAAGGTGGATCTATGCTAGTTTAATTCCCCCATTTAAATAGGCTGCATTCCAGGTGAATACCATGGTTCAATACCATGTGCCATTTTGGTGAATACCATGGGTCAATACAATGTGCCATTTTTATTTTTATTAATAATAATGTTTTTTTGCATAGTATTAATAACAATCTAGTCCATGGTATTTGTCCCATAGTATTTTTCCCATAGGTTTCACATAAATATAACGCGTTTTTGAATTCTCTTAAATATAAGGTGATTTATGGAGTAAATATAAAAAATTGTTTTATTTGTTTACCATACCTCTCGTTTATTTATATTTTTATTAATTTACCATACCTCTTTTACAAATATGGTATTTGGCCCATAGGATTCACTTAAATAAAATCTCTTTCTTGAGGCTTCATAAATAGAATGAGGGTTATGGACTAAATATAAAAAGAGGTTTTATTTATTTACCATATGTCTAGTTTATTTATATTTTTATTTATTTACCATACCTTTTGAGTACGTATAAAAATACATTTTATTTATTTACCCTACCACAACTTTACTTATATTTTTATTTGTTTACACCCTTGCATGTATATAAGGTGACTTATGGAGTAAGTATAA
Organism: Pinus tabuliformis; assembly: GCA_031772625.1. Taxonomy (NCBI): domain Eukaryota; kingdom Viridiplantae; phylum Streptophyta; class Pinopsida; order Pinales; family Pinaceae; genus Pinus; species Pinus tabuliformis. Next base: position 694,668,945 of record CM062816.1, on the reverse strand, counting down.
TTTTTTATTTATTTATTTACCATACCTCTCATTTATTTATATTTTTATTAATTTACCATACCTCTTTTATAGATATGGTATTTGGGCCTTTGGCCCATAGGATTCACTTAAATAAAACGTATTCTTGAAAATGGGCGAATGGATTCACTTAAATAAAACATATTCTTGAAAATGGGCGAATGGAAGGTTGTAACTCCTAATTTCAAGGGCTAAATTTACCTTTTTTACCATCTCCCTTAAAATAAGGTTGGCTATTTGAGGTGATTTGTAAAAATGTACTCTAATACAAAATATTCGCCCACTAAAAATTTAAAACCCCTTAATTTTGCCGAAGGGCGAACATTCGCCCCTAAAATTATCCTTGATTGGGAGGCAATGGAGAGAATATCTTGGATATGATTCATTTGATGTTGGATATCGTTTAAGCACTTGAGCCATCCAATTTGGAAATTATTTTAGTAGGGATTCATATGGTCTTTAATGTTGTGATTCTTTCACCTCATTGTTATTTTTAGGAAGTAAATGTTTTAGGAATGCCAAATAGGACACTGGTTGATAGGTGGACATATTGTTTATAATTGCAAAGTCCACTCCATGATATCATTTCTTTATTGTTTGACTATATTTGAACGTTTCCTTTGATTTTTTTTGTATTTTAACTATGACATTTAAAATACTTGGTATCATTTCCATTTAAACAACATCCAAATCTTGCAAATGAAATTACTATTACACGATATTGATTGAAATCATTTTAGTTGTTTTGTGTTAAAATAATTTCATGACTATTAGAAAAGTTTACTTTCATTTTGTTATTTGAGCCCACGTTGTCTATATACTTGAACAAGTTCATGCATTAGATAATGAAATTTTGTTGCGAACAAAACGAGAAGGATTAGACATCAAATCTCAGATTATTTGCTTTCACAAGTTATCTACAACCTGAGCTTTTTAGCATGTAACTTAGCTGGCATGATTTTGATCAATCATTCCCTGAAGGTTGAATACTAAGTTAATAAGGTTTTATTTTCTATGGTGAAGTTTTATTTTATTTTTTTATACAGGTCATTTGGACACACAGTGGTCATTATCGCCCAACTAAAGAAAACTTGTTCAAGTTTCTTGCTTTTTTGGGAGAAAATGGCACTGGCATTGCTGATGTTGAGGTAAACATTGTATAAACCCTTTATAATTTACTTTATTTTATAATCTAGTGTTCATCTTCTTTCATGTTTCATACTTTTCATTGTATGTTATTTTGTTTTAAGAAAATGAACTCAGTATTGATGGTAAGAAGAAGGAATTGAAGAAAAAGAAGAACAATAACATTGGAGCGACAAATGCAAAAAGAGGGAGAGAAGAGAATTGATCTAGTGATACCCATAGAGCCAATATTCTGCATAAAACACACAAATAGAGACTGATGGTCAACTTTTCAGAGTTGTGAATTCACCTACAATGCCTTGGCAACACATTGATAAAGTTTTTAAGTGATGAAACTATATTTGATTTGTAAATTGTAGTTCAACCAATATTAAGTTGGAAAATAATATTGTAATACTTGAAAATTTATATAATATAATTTACGTGGTTGAAATTATTTATAGTTGCACTTGATATTATTTAGTATTGTAATTAACATATGTAACTTTGTGTTTTCATATTAGATGAACATGCACATTGTATGACATTTTTTTTAATATAGTCGCAAAACCATACTAATTAATTTATGTTGATTAATAATGAGTACAAAATCAATCAAAAACTATTAAATTAGTATTTTATATTGTTTAATGATGAACACAAGTAAAATGAATGCACAACTATATTAGTTGCTTACAATGATTTTTAATGAAAGTGAATGAAATTAATATAAACTACTAAATCAGTCATTTATATAATGAATACTAAACTACGAGAAGAAGATAAATGAACACTGTAAATGATAAAAAAATTATTACAAATGACGACTAAATTTTGCATGTATACAACTATTAGTAGCTAATTTGCAGTATCCTATAACATGACCAAAATTTATTCATATTTCTTTTGTCATTAATTGGTTTCAAACGATGACTAAAATTTGCATATATATGACTATTAGTAGCTAATTTATAGTATCTTATAACATGACCAACATTTTGCTCATATTTATTTGGTCATTAATTGGTTTTATCAAGTGATCATATAGTAATATATTTTGTTCTATATATGGTCATTAATTGTGGCAATTAATGACTAAATCAATGATTAAATTAATGACCAAATTTATGACTAAATATACTCTTAGGCAACAAAATTTAGACAACCAATTAATGACTAAGCTAAAAATGACTAAAATTTGGTTGTGTTATAAGATACTGTAAATTAGCTACTATTTGTCATCGACCAAAAAATGGTCATTTATATTCAAATTTTAGTCATTTTTTAATAACTAATTAGCCAATTTGTACTAGTGACCGAACAATGTTTCTAATTGAAGGATTACATGTCAAGTTTTATATTTCAACCTCTGAGTATCTTGTTGACTATGTGATTGAATTTCTTCTAAGAGGAAATGAGTTGGTTGGTTAGGCCCATCAAACCAACTTGTTGTCCTCTTATTTTTCACTTCCTTTGTGGTTATTTAGTAGAATAGGTATTAGATTTCCCCCCATTGTTTGATATTTTAAGGTTTGGTGTTCCAATTTTTACTTTTTCTTTTAGATCTAGAAATTATTGCATGTCAAGAGCAATATATTACACACTTTACCTTTCTGTTTTACTCCTGTATACCTGGCTTGAAAACATGATCAACCATTGTATGCATGTCATTTAGAAATTATAACAAGTTTTATTTCTTAAGCGCACTATGGTAAATTAGAAATGTGTTACTTTGTCTCACGAGTTTATTTTTTTATGGTTTTGATCCTTGGTTAAACATTGAAGTGTTCATTTGATCTTTATCAAAACTTTCACAACTATGATATGAACCTATAGGTTTGAATACATTTTAGAATCCATTCTCTTTCTATTATGCAAGAATAGGGTTGTTGTATTTCATTAATAAACTAATTTTTTATTCTTGAACGAGCCTTTCCCATAGTTTGAAAATAATACAATTCCCAAGTCTAAATTTGAAACATGCACTCAAGGTCTGACATAAAATTTGAATGAAGAACCTATTTATTGATTCATTGAGTATTGGAAGCCTGATATATATCCAAAAGTTGTAATAATATCATATTATAAACTACCTTATTTTCTTTTTGAAACTCTGAATTGAAACTAAATTTGTGTAGAAAATTATAATCTTAATGGTTTTCGTTATAACTCTTGGGTCTATGCATCAAGGGATCATAATGATGAAGTTTGTATTATTTTATTTATAATATGAAGAGAATTTGTATGAAAAAATATTTTGAAAGGAATTTAATTTTAAAAATTTTCAAACAAGATTTAATACTTTTTTGTTACAAGTGGTCTTGTCTTTAACCGAACATTGTTATCATGGATTGTGGAAGCAAGTAAATCCTCAAAAAATAATGTTTCTTACATATTTCAATTGGGTTTATCTTAATTGGCATATATGGGCTTCTATCGTTCAACTTGAAATCTAAATAGATGGATCATAGAATATTGAGTTCTCCCTAGATCTTTGAAGAGCACCAGTTTTACAAGAAGTTGAGTTCAAGATTGCTTCATGAAAAGAATACAAATAGTGAATTATTGATCTATAACATTTTTATGTGAATGAAAACATATTTATGTTTTTAGGTTTATATAGTGTTCTTTTGAATAACCTCTTCCTTTCATATTTTCTCATTAAGTGTGGAAACTAGTGATTTATAGAATTCATAGTTGAGTGAGTTTATTTGCTTATGACAATTTGATGTTTGTAAGCAGATTTGAAGAGAATAATAAGTGTAGATATGAGAAAATATATTTTCATTTATGCGTATGATTTTTTTAGCACATGTAAATTAGATTGACATGTTCCTTGAGCATATTTAGCATGTATTTTATTCTTTATTTGATATGTCATGAGAGTAGTTGGCAACATGAACAAGTGGATATTCATAATAAATTTCGGTTGCTTATCATGGATTTGTATTCAAGGAGATAGAGTTCATACTCCTGGTAGCTAGGTTTTCCTTTCAATTTCTAGTAGACTACAATATTAGTGTTTGCACAAATTGGAGAATGCTAATGGATAGTTTCTAGAGTAGGTTAAGGTTTAGTTTTATAGCTCCATATAGTCTTTCTCTGCAATTTCCAATGTTGCATCTCGAAGTCTACGGACCTTAGATTGACATAATGATTTTGGGTCAAATACTTTAACCAACGCCCCACCTACCCATCTAATAATTAACAAACTACCCTTTTAATACTTTCCAAATTAGGTCCTCAATATTCTTTCTTTGTCGCATCATTCCATATTAGTAAACTCCCCATGGGTAAGAATTGGAAAATTGCAACTTTGGATAATTTCATTGAGTTCTTAATACATGAGTATAATAACCTCATGTAGACCAATAATTTTATTCCTTCCACACCCTATGCGATTACAATGAAATATGGTAATAAGAAATCTAAGTAGATAACAAGGTATTTTGATCATATAGATTGAGAAAGATCTCAGTCTATTAAGGAAATTAATATTATCAAGGGATAAAAATAGAACATTTGAACATCAATGGGTTTCATCTGGAGAGTTCTTGTATGGTGAATATAATTGATATAGTGGGCAACACACTACAATGGGATAATATAGATGACTACATTCCATAAAATTTCAAGAAGAATACTGAATCTAAGCCATTATAGGATCAAGTTATGGATTATGATTTAAATTCTATTGCTTCATCATCTAGTAAATGACTTTAGACTTATGTTCCTCTAATCATATGGCGACATCAAAGCATTCTTCTTTGATACCTTACACTAGTCCTACTACAACAACTTCCCCAACACCTCTTTTTAAGGGGGACCTTCAAGATGATTTTGAATACTCCTTAAATAAATTTATTGAACAAATTTAGGGTCTAACTTAGAAGTTCATAAAATCCCATTATAAATCCATATCACGTCTATGGAGGGAACATCATACTCTATATTTAGCTATTCAACTAGTGAGTAAAATTGTCATGTCATAGGGAGGTAGTTTTCAATTTTTTGTACTCCACAAGCTCTCATTATTATTGTTAGAAATTGAAAGGATCAAATAGTAGCAAAAGGATTATCATATGATGGTATAGGATAGATCCAAATATAGATTCATTATGGGGTTAGTAAACAACACCATCCTTATCCATAGTAAATATACAGTTTACATATTATGCATTATATTTTTGAAAGGGATGTCCTCCCACTCGGTTTTCCCTCTTTCCATCACTCTTCTCATACTTTGTCCAATATAAATTATTTACATAACATGGATAAAATGTATTGGGGCTCATTGATTATTTTTACATATTTTTTTATAGATAAGAACCTAATATGTTTTAGAATTGTTGAGACTCATTTAGTAGCATACTCCCCAGCTAGGTTGTGGGGGGCTATTGGGGTGCATTGAAATTTGTAGTTCATCAGGACCTCTTTAGGGAAAAGGATATTTTCTTCATTAGAAAGTAACACATACATTATTATGGCTGCATATGACCATTATTCATTAAGTATTAAATGTTCCCTATCATTTTGGATGTCTTCTACTTTTAGGGTTTCTTTTAGCAAGGAGTGCCACCTAAGATTTCATATGGTGTCGAATGGACATTTATTGGAGAATAATATGGCCAATTACACTCCATTCATTCCAATTATCCCATTCCTAAGCTATCCTAAAGTGGTGTCACATTTCCTCCCACCTATTTAGCAGCTACCACCTAACGTATCTACGCTACCATTTATTATTTGACTTTTAGTCTTATTTTGAAATCTAACTGAGTCCAACTAAGATATTTTTCTACCAGTGTTATTTATTAATTATTTATAACTAATTTATAACTTCAATTACTTATATTTCTCTCCATTATTGGATATTTTTCTAATTTTGGGTCTCCGAGTCTAATTTTCGCATACTTGCCGACTAGGGAAAGTGTTTTTCTACTATATGAGAGCATGGTCATAGAACCCTGAAGGATACTAAGACTAAAGGAATAAAATATTAATAAGGAGTGAATAAATTGCAACAATTGCATCAATAGGTTCCATAGAGAGAGTGATTATATGTTGAAAAAAGTTTTTCCTAATGGATAACATACTTCAATAGCATAATCTAGATGACTACATTTGAGACAATGTCAAGAAGAATATTAAAGACAAGCCAACAAAGGATCAAGGTATGGAATATTATTTTAATTATAGTGCTCCATAATTTGATAAATATATTTTATACTCAGGTTCCTCGAATTGTAGGACTACATGAATTCATTCTTCTTTGATACCTTGCAGCTAGTCTTACTATGATAACTTCTCCAACACTTGTTTTTGAGGGATATGTTTTAGATTATTTTTCACTCTTTAAATCATTTTTATGATTATATTTTAGTATCTAATTTAGAATTCCATCAACATCCCATTACATATCCAAATCACATGTTATGGGGGGAAAATCATACTCTATAGTAAGTGAGCCATCTAGTGGATGAAACTATCAATCCACAAGTAATTAGTTTTCAAATTGTTTGTACACCATAAGCTCTCATTGATATTGATAGCAAAGCAAAAGATCCATTTGTAGCAAAACTATTCTCATATAATGATATTGGATATATTCAATGACATATTCATGATGTGGTTAATTAATAGGCCTTCCTTATTCTTCATAACTACATAGCTAACATAGTATACATTGTATCTCTTGGGGGGTCGGTTTATTCCCATTACGTTTTTTGTATTTACTTCATTATTCCCATAATTTCTCTTTCATATGTTGTTTCATAAGTACCTAAAATGGATACAAATTTTCAAGACTCATTTACCATTTCACATAGTTTTTGCACATGAGTACATAACATGGTTGAGATTTGTTGGGACTCATTCACTAGAACATTTTTCGGTTAGACTTAAGGATGGGTGTTGGGGTACATTGTAGTCATTATTTCATCAAGAATGCATCAATAAATTCACTCTATCCATCATTAAATCTTCTCCATACATCATTAGGGGAACATATACACACTTTTCATTCACTACATGAAAATTCCCTAACATTTGGCACATTTTCTAATTTTAGGGTTTTGCATCACTAACAAGTTAAATTTTAACATGGGTTGCCACCTAGGATTAAATGTAGTGTTGGTTGGAGATTACTTGGAGGATAAAATGTCTAATTCCTCTCCATTAGTTCAAATTATTTCATTGTTAGGTATCCCTAGAGTGATTGTGAAACTCCTCTGACATATTCACCTACCACCTATTAGTTGAATTTTGTCGTATTTTGTAATCTAATTGAGTTAGTTTTTCGAATATGAGAGATATGATTATATATAACTAGTTTATAACTCCATTTACTTCTATTTCTCTCCATTATCAAATTTTTCCTAATTTTGGGTGTCCCATTCTAATTTTGACTTACTTGCCAACTAGGGAAAGTGCTTTTGAATTATTGTGAGTGGATGCATATGGAACCCAAATCTAGTTTGAATTGGTTATTCCATATGAAAAGTTTATATACTGTATTCATGTTAAAGAATAATAAACCATAATATTTTATTAGTAATTCGAATTCCCTCCTTGGTTCATTTGTAAATTTCTCAATTGTTTTATTCTCTCTTCTTTCTTCATTTGCAAGTAGCTATTCTAGTTCATACTTAGTTCCTATGATTGTGCTTAAAATCCAAAAATTGTATGTTTTTATGAATTTACAATAGAATATAAAGGAGTTGTTCTTTAAGGATCTGATAACTTTAAGCATCATGAAGAAGGCTAAGGAAAAACCTAAAAATTTTGGTAAGACAATGGATTATTGTACCTTGGTGAGTGCATATATGTATTGAAGTTGTCTAATTTTTTGAATGAACTCTTAAGGGAATGTCCTTATTCACATTTTTTTTCTACCTAGGATAATTAATACTAATGGAATTATTGGAATGAAGATATTATTGTGAACATCGTAGGTAGTACATGCAAGAGTACATCCATAAGATGACATTGACACCCATGAGCAAGAAAATTTTATATATTGTTTGATGGTAATGGAAATACTTAGGGTTAGTGCCTATATAGACTTCATTATCAAGCTTTTAGTTTCAAAATGGTGTGATGATATCATGGTAGTCATTGACCATTTTTCCAAGAAATAATATTCATTCTAATGAAAGTGTCATGTTTTGGTGCAAAGTTAATTATCAAAATATTATAAAATATTATATCCTTCAACTAACCATTGTGTTATATAGAAACCTAAAGCTCACAAGACAGTTTTGGTTAGAGTTGTCTAGGATTATTAAAAGTAAGCTACAATGGGTTCAAGTTATTATCCTTAATTCAATAGGTAGATAAGTAACAATTGTCCTTTGGAAGAATCCTTAAGGAACTACCCCAACATGTAATATGGCTCTCGATTTAGTTACTGCATGAAAAATAGTTATGTGATTTGATATAATCCACTTGAGTTGGAAAAAGAGAAACTTTTTTTTTGCATCACATGTAGTTCTCCAAGAATATTATGGGTGAAACATATTATCCTTTAAAGTCATGAAGTAATTTTTGGAAGATTAACAATACTAAGAGGCGGAGGGGGTTAATCAATATTGTACTGATCGATAACTTTTCACACTTTTTATTTCACATTAACTAAATCATCAATCTAGTAACCAAGAACCTAATATATTAAACAATAACATATGCATGATCACAAGCATAGATACTAATCAAGACAAGTACAATTCAAACATGAAAAGAAACGCATAAATAAACACATGAGGACACGTGATGTAAGCTGCAACCATTCCAACAAAAGAAGAATAATCTACTTCTTCTATGCTTCTTCTACTTATTATTAAAATCTCATTTTTACATGATCATATCATTGGCCACTGCCAGTTTGCAAGACACTACGTATTATCATGTAAGAGACCACTTTCTCTAGGTTTATACCTATCAAAAGCCACCATTTTCTAAATTCTATAGGCCACTACCTATTGGAAGCCACCACCCCTCAACTATGCAAGCCATGTTTCATGGTACCACCCGTTGGATGCCCCAATACTTAATATTTTTCAATCTACCACGCCCAAGTTCTTAGGCTACAACCCGAAGGTTGCCACTACAACATGAATCAGCAAGGAAACACTTGCTAGTGAGACACCACTTATTGACTGAAGGCGCCAGCCTTGAAGATCTCATGAACCTCATTTCATAATATTTCATACTAGGATTCACCAACATCAACACAAACACTTGTAGGCCACATTTTTCCCATTTTCATACTAGACCCACAAATAGCTTTTATCTAATCAACTATATACAAAACACTGCTAAACCCTAGTAGTCAATCTCCATCACTCTATTCTAATCAATCACTCAAAAAATAGTATATTAGACTCTATATTTACTCATACATCAAAAAAATCGTAATCTGACTCAAAGCCTCTCAACAACATACATCTCACATCAACTTTCTCACTTACAACTTACTTAGCTACAACAACTACAATTATTACTCATACATAAGATCATCAAATAGATCAAAAAAACTACAATAAAAATCAATTCCTCTATTAAACAAATAAATCAACCCCTACTCAGTAAAATACATCATCAAACTATGTCAAAACTCTACTAGCAACATACAAATTATAAACCCTGACCTCATACATTAAAGCTATAGCTATATAAATTACAAGGCATATGATATCAATCCATAACAACCCCTATAACATAAACAATGTTAGCCACGTGAATATAAAGTAGCAACAAGCGCATGTAATCTCTCTATCCATATAATTGATCCTAAAATCACACCAATAGTCTCAACCTTAGTCACCTTATCAAAAAGAAATGTTATGTGAATACCCTGCAACTACAACCATATTTATATATGATCATCACACAATTGTCATACTAACTTCCTTTGATCTTTGCAACAACTCACTATACCAGCACCATACTATGATCTAGCTCTTTCTTATTGCACTATCTCTGTGGTTATGCACACTTGATCAAATAACGTTCACTCCACTCTTCATCACATTATTCCATTCACACAATGTAACCTCTACCATCACAACCATACAAAAATATGCTCTAAGGTCAATCCCTGTAACAAAAATGCATGCTACATGTTTACACCATCTCTCTCCATGTGCATATACATTTAAAAACTCTGTATCACATCAATGGCACACCTTTCTCATCATATCTAACTTTCAACCATGCACAGGGACACTAATAAGCTATAGGGAATGTGCACTACCTCTGTCATACCCAATTTATCTACATCCAACCCCGTTTATATCCACAACTAATATATTTAACTTGGAGCCTCACAACGAGATTAGACCTTCTATTAAGTTGGACTTGATTAAGCCATTATTTCCACAACCAATTCAATCAATTTTTTTAGACTAGGGAAATCAAATTGAACCAATCAATTCCCATAAATAGATCAATGATACTTCGCAGACCAAAATGAACCAATCAATGTGTTCTACTCACGCTCAAGGACCAAAGCAATTTGGAATTTGTTGACCAGTCAACAATCCATGAACCTGTCAAACCTTCGAATATTCTATCACTACCTTAGGTAATTATAATGGTTAAGGAAGTGATTTTTCTCTTGAATCCTATAGGAAAGTGCCAGTGGACTAATCTAGCACCATGAAACTCACTCCACAAGAACAGCAAGGAAAGAGTGCAACACCAACTCGATGTGGCTTTGTGACTATACGGAAACCGTAACACTACTCTAACATAGGGAAATCTCAAGAAACTATTCCCATATATTCTTCCAACATCTTCAACATCTTTCCCAGCACCTCCAATTCCTCAGAATACATCAGAAACACATCTAATTATCATGCACAAACCATCTAAGCATGTTGACATCAATTCCAACACAGCTGACTCCATGGTTGACACTAATATCAACACCACAGTACCAACAAGAATAGCAAGACAAGTTGGAGATAGATCACATTAAACTGACAAATGTAATAAAAGGGATGAATCACTATAAAAAAAATTAGCCTTGAAATCATGGATTGATGTACCAATTCTTTTTTTCAATTGTTGATGTATCCACCTACCAATGAGATAAAACTAGAAAGATATTTTGAAACCATGTAATATTTATCTTAAATTCTTAGATATGCATAAAACTATTAGAAACCTATGAAAGAAACTTGGAAGGTCCAAAGATATACACCAAAGTTGTAGATGGAATGCCCAAGGGAAAGGACTGACATTTTTATTAATTATGATAACCTGAGGAGAAGAACGTGGACATGGACCTCTAAAGTCCTCCTCCACAGGAGGGTTATTTTGATATCCCTACACTTTTGTTGGCTATCTCTCTCTCTTAGTTTCATAAAAAAGAAAATGAAAAAAAAAATCATGGTGGAGAGATATGTAAAAAAAGAACAACATGATGATGATGATGATAATGATAATGTGTAAGTAGTGAGGGAAAATCCTCTATATTTATAACAAAAATGCTAGAATAGATGTAGATCTAGTAAAAAAATAAAATATTACTATACCAAATCAAGATTTATCCGTTATGAGAATTTTATTATAGTCAGGAGAAGAAAAGATTAATTAAATGGTAAATGGTATTTATTTATTGAAAGAACTCAAAAAATAATGATTAATTGCATTAATTAAGAAGATATGGCCAAGGTAAGTTAGAAATAATTATTAAATAGTGATTTAATAAATATTTCATCAAGAAAAATATGAACAATAAGGTATAATAAATAAATAATGGTTTTTCTAACTATTCCTATGGATGAGTGAAAATATTTTTAATTATTTTAACTAAATGGGTAAAAATATGAAAATAACATGAAATTAAATAAATAAATTTGGGTTGTTTTCAAGTGGGTAAATCAATTAAATAGAAAACATTTAGAAGAAAAAATTGTTTTCTGAATTATTCCTATGGTGAAAGTGGGTTTTAATGTGTAAAATCGAGACTACATCTCATATTTCAATCATCCTAGTGGAAAATGGGTAGGTGATCACTTTTACGTGGTAAAACATTTAATGATACGAGGGAGGTGGAATTCTTAGTTGGTAACATGTTCTTGTTATAGGTTCATAAAGTGTATTTCGAGCCACCATGTGGCTTGTTTATTGCTTTGATGAAATGTTTTAGAGGATAATTTAAGGTATATGAGAATATTGCTAATGTTTCCTATAGATTAGATCTACTAGACTACATGAGAAGTCACTAGGAAATTTTCTCATATAAGTGACTTAATTCCTTGCAGGATTGATGAAGGTGATTCTAGAGAATTTGCACCATTTTTATCCCCTTGTTTGATCATGGATAGGCCAGAGCTAAAGTACATGAAATATTTTCTCTTAGGACCTCCTACATCAAAAAAGGTTAATGGCATGAGTGTTTTGTCTACCATAAGGATAGACCTACAAACAAGAATATCTAGTAATGGGAGGCATTATGACATCATGAATATAAGGTCTAAGAGTTTGAGAAATGGAAGCTTGGAACACGTAAAAATAATTTTGTTTCATGTTTCTAAAATGGAAACAATTTTATTGTGGGAGTTTATAAGACCCCTAACTACTAATAGGTGCATTTCTAAGTCCAGCATGAAAGTTGTAATGCTTAACTCATCAAATGGATAAGTGATACCCCATCCATGTTTCCTTTATATGGATTTTTGGATGGCTTGAGTGCATGAACTAGACATGTGCACCCAAAGGGTGAGTCATCTAATAGCCTTGGAGTTTCCTTTGAATGAATTTAGATTCAATTATAAAATCTTTATTGCTTTTCTATAGTTGGAGGGAAGTTTGACATCAATTGGAATGAACTACATAGACTTGGGATGACCTACGAGGATGTTGTGTGATTTGAAATTATTTGGAATGATTCAATAGATGGTTAGGACAAAGTGACTATTGATAACACTTATGTCTACACTAGAATGAAGGGGGTTTCAAGTGCATGAAAATATCATAAGAAATAGGATTCCTCGGGTGCTAAAGCATCATAAGTTGCAAGTAGCAAGACACATTAAGAGGTTTGATGGTTCTATCAACTTCAACATTTGGGAATAATAAAATGTTTTGGATTGGCTAAGTAGTGAAGAGATGGAAACAATACCTATGTCAGGTAAACATGTGGTTTCTTCAGGATTTATATTGATAATTCCATAAGATGCTTGCCATTGTAATTGTAGAATATAAATTAACCACAATAAAATTGGTAATGCTTATCTATATATTTAACATTATCTACATAATAACGTGTAAAGGAAGTTGTCTTGCTACGCATCCATACTTGTGTTCCATGGTTTCTTTATGTTTATTTCATGTTATTATTGTTGGAAATAATACTGAGAGGGGGGGTGAATTAGTATTAGCAAGTTAACAATTTTTCATTTCCATAATCAGATTCATATACACTGCTTCAGTTAATGCAACTTGCGTGTATACGCAACTGTATTTAAGGAAACTAGCATATACCTTGCAAACTTATAAATTAGTTAGTTGATCTTTAGTCTGTGCATCAGAACCATATAAAAAGCATCCAGGTGCAGTAAAAACAGAACAGACAATCACACACATGAACACAAGATATAAGGTGGAAACCCAATGTCGGTAAAAACCACCTGCTTCAATCGTCTCTATCTTCCTTTAATAAGAAACTTCTTCTTACAAATTTCTGTATTGGTGCAGTCTTATACCAGTACACAGGCTTTTACCTGCAGAAGGCTACAACCTTCTCTCGTTCTCCAACTTCTCCTGGAAGGGAGCTACAACCCCCTAGCTCTTGTACTAGCTGATGTGTTTACTAGTACATAGGTGCTAGCCTACAAAAGGCTGCAACCTTCTCTTTTCTTCCAGGGACCACGTTTCATAATTTTTTAGACTGGATCCATCTATAACATCAATCAAACATCAAATATATCTGCATCAACCAATCTCCTTTGTACCAACCAAAACCGAATCAAATAATCATTTCTCTGAATATTGTAACCAGAATCCAGTAATAGTAACCAAAACCTAAGCCAGAACCTAGAACACTGCAACAGTAAATAGAAGTAGCTAAAGCATATTTTATTAGATGTACGCTACTTCAATGTGTCGAACCTGTGTGAATACACACTTTTCTTCAGGTGAACCTGCGTATACGTTGTTTTCATATGCAAAACCAGTGTGTATACGCGTCTTTGCTATAGTGAACCTGCGTACAAATCTCTAAAAGATGATTTAACCTTTACAACTATTCAGACATTAGTTATACCCAAATCATCATATTTATAGATTATGACATGCTCCAATTATTCATCTGAAAAACCACACAAGGATACTTCACTTCAAACCTTAAGATCTTGACCCATCAATAGATCTTATTCTTCATCAAGTGCTAAGGTTCATCCTTGATCCAGATCTAGCTATGCCCAATAACCTATATTCTCAATCTTGCTCTTCATAAGATATTCAATGCTTCAGTGCCTTTGCCTAATGATCTTCTCCTCCTTTTATAGCCTTAGGCCTTACTCAATACCATGGTCCAAAACCACTTAGAATCAATACCTTCGACCAAATACCTGGGGTCAACACTTTGGACAAGATACCTTGGACCAATACCATGGATCACAATACCATGGACCAAATACCACGGACCAATACCATGGATCACAATACCATGGACCAAATACCACGGACCAAAACCAGGTTTTCCAACAGGTATGCGCCTTTCCTTCCGTGAAAGTGCGTGTGTATGATATACGTCTCTTTTGGTCGGTAAACCCGCATGTACATGCGACTTAGTCAATGAGGAACCTGTGTATACCTCTCTTTCTTCATTATAAGAGCCTAAACTAATATGTCATTTGATTGAGTTTCCATTAAGGACAACACATGTATCATAGCACCAAATCTGTGTCATAATGCCAACAATCTCCCCCTTTGGACTTGATGGCAACCCCAAGTCACTCTCCCCCTTTGTCATCAAGGGAAAAGGGTTCTGCTCCCCCTGACTACATGCTGAATTCTCTAATATGTTGAAGTGTTTTGTCCATGCTCCCCCTGACTGTGAGCAAGGTTTGCAAAAAGATGTTCTACAAGAATAGCATGACTCTATACATCATAAGTGACCTTCCTATCACCAAGGACTCATACATACGTCCATATCCCAACCAAGTGGGGATATACCAAGACTGAGTCATCCACCTAACCAAGTGGGGATATACCAAATGTTTACAATGACAAAACAAGAACATTACATCATCCATCCCATGCATAGTGGGGAAACAAAATAGGTAGTTTCATGACCTTGATAATAAAAGATATACATGACATAGAGACAAAATATCTAAAACAAGACTATGATAGTTATCAGCAACTATCATCAACAGCATCTGTCAATCACCATCCAGACCAGCAACCATTCTCTCCCTTTGCACCTATTCTACCTGAATCAAAAACAACTGTGAATTTGTACCAAGATCTTTTAAGATAATTCCAACAATGCATTATTAGAAATATATGCTCCCCTTGAACTTATGCCAGATGATCACTGTCAGACCCATATCAGACTCTTTTCGTCTTGAGTTTGGCCCACTGTTTTTCTTCAAACCAACATATACGCAATTTTATCCACAACAACCGGCGTATGTACGTGGATACGCTTCATGAAATTCACGTATAGCCACTTTTCTCTGAAACAGATAAGTTTCAACAGCAAGATGATGCATCAACTACTCCGAGCTTCTGTCTGAGATATTCAAATGTCTCTCTGGGATATATCAAAAACCTATTCTTTGGAGGGAACATACTCCAATTTGACCTTTTGTTAAAGCACTTGTTCACGAAGAAAATGATATTTTATAGGTATGTGCTTGGTCTTGGAATGCATGACTGGATTCTTTCAAATACTAATTGCACTTGTATTATCACATAGAATGGAGATGGGTGGAGTACATGTGATTTGAATGTCCTACAATGTTTGCATCATCCAAAGGAGTTATGTGTAGCAAGATGCAGTAGCCACATATTCTACTTTAGCTGTAGATAATGGAATTGAACTTTGTTTCTTGATGAACCAAGATACTAATCTGGAACCCATATAAAATGCACCACCACTAGTGCTTTTTCTATCATCCACTCTTCCTGCCCAATCTGCATTTGTATATGCATAAGTGTAAGATCTGTATCCGTAGGATACCATCAACCAAAATTCTGAGTTCCTTGAAGATATTTGAAAATCCTTTTGACTACCTGAAGCTGTGATTCCTTTGGATTTGCTTGGAATCTTCCAAATATTCACACTACATGCATAATGTCTGGTCGGGTACCTGTTAGATAATGCAGACTACCAATCATGGATTTGTAGGTTGGTTGATGTACTGCTGCTGATTCATCATTTGAGTTGAGACTGTATCTTGTTACCATAGGGATACATACTGGTTTAGAATCTTCCATGCCATATTTTTTGAAGATCTGCTTGAGATACTTGGTTTGTGATAGAAAAGTACCATATTTATTTTGTTGAACTTGTAAACCAAGAAAATATGTGAGTTCACCAAGGAGGGACATTTCAAATTCTTTCTACATTACCAAAGCAAAGTTTTGACTCATGGCTTCTTCATTGCTACCAAAAATGATATCCTCATCATACACAACAAGTATTAGCAATTTATCATTGTCAATCTCTGTATATAGATTGTTATCAGCTGATCCTTTTGAAAACCTTTGTTGATGGAGGTATTTGTCAAGACAGTAATACCAAGCCCTTGGAGCTTGATTTAGACCATAGAGAGCCTTTATGAGTCTGCATACAAGTTTTGGATCATTTCCAAGGATGAATCCATCTAGTTGCTCAATATATACTTCTTCTTCTAAGTCTTCATTAAGAAAGGTAGATTTTACATCCAT
The DNA here is from genome assembly GCA_031772625.1 of Pinus tabuliformis. NCBI lineage: Eukaryota > Viridiplantae > Streptophyta > Pinopsida > Pinales > Pinaceae > Pinus > Pinus tabuliformis. The sequence continues at coordinate 694,651,893 of CM062816.1, read as the reverse complement.
TTGGTATACCTTGAAGTTCTAAAAGCTAGAAAGAGCAAGGAACATTCTTATGGCTTCACGTCTATCAACATGTGCAAAAGTTTCTTTAAAATCTATACCTTATTGTTGAGCATATCCTTTACAAACAAGTCTAGCCTTGTTTCTAATAACTTCTCCATTTTCATTTAGCTTGTTTTTGAATATCCATTTGGTTCCTATGATATTCTTACCATGAGGTCTAGGAACTAATTCCCAAATATTATTCTTTTCAATTTTCTCAAGCTCTTCATTCATGGCCTTGACCGAACATTCATCTTTCCATGCTTCATGTACATTTTGTGGTTCGATGGTGGAAAGCAATTCTAAATAACTTGAAGCTTCTATAATAGTTCTTCTTCTATGCACACCTGCCTCTTTTTGTCCCAAAATTTGAGTCTCTCAATGAGTTTTCTGAACATAGCTGGATGGAGCCTTTTCTTCTATAGTTATCTGTTCTTCTAGTGCTTCATTGGTTTCTTCTTCAGAATTAATCTGATTTGATGTGGAAGGATAATCTTTATCTTCTTCATAATCTTCGGTTTTTACCTGCTTTGGATTTTTGCTTGCTTCATCAACCACAACATCAATACTTTCAACAATTTTCCCTAGTCTTTTATTATAACAGTTATATCCTTTACTTTGGGAAGAATAACCAAGGAGAATGCCTTCATCTGCTCTAGGTTCAAACTTGCCAAGTTTTTCATCAGTCCTTTTGATATAACATTTTCTTCCAAAAACTTTGAAGTATTTTACAGTAGGAGTCTTACCACACCAAAGTTCATGTGGAGTTTGAGTGTTGTTTACCCGAATGTTTGTTTTGTTGAGAATAGTGATGGTAGCAAATGCAGCTTCACCCCAAAAGGTTGCAGGAGTTCCAGACTCATCTAGCATGACACGAGCCATTTTTTGAACAGTTGTGTTCATCCTTTCTACCACTCCATTTTGATAAGGAGTCCTTGCAGTGTAGAATTCCCTTTCTATTCCATGTTCTTCAAAAAAATCAAAGATTTCATCTGAGGTAAATTCCCCTCCTCGATCAGACCTTAGGCATTTGATTTTGTGATCTGATTCATTTTCAACCAATGCTTTGAAGGCTTTGAACTTTTCAACTGCTTCATCTTTATGCTTTATAAGTCCTATCCAACACATTCTGGAAAGGTCGTTAATGAACAATATAAAGTATTCTTCTCCACGAGGTGACTTTTTCCTTGATGGTCCACATAAATCAGTGTGAGAAAGTTCAAGAGGCTTACTAGCTGATCCTTCCTTCTCAAGGACACGAGCTCTAGTTTGCTTACCAAATTGACATGATTTGCATATTGTATTTTCTAGAATGCTGATATTAGGAAGATCACGAACAGCCTAGAACCTACATGCCTTTCTTATTTGAGAGAAGCTTAGATGGCCCAATCTTCTATGCCATAGCTAGTGTTCATCATTTTTCATAGGTAGCACTATTTTTGTCCTCCCTTAAGTATGTATAGGTTGTTTAGAGCTCTTATACCTTTGATAATTGTTTCTCCTGTATCAGACTCATGATCGAAATACTACTTCATTTCCTTGATCGCACATTTCACTGACACTCAATAGATTATGCTTTAGACCATCAACATACATAACATTCCCAACTTTAACCTTTTCTTTTAAGAGAATAGAACCTTTACCTTTTATGACAACAAGAGTGTCGCTTCCAAATGAGACCTTCTTTTCCTTTTCTAAGGCATATATGACTGAAGTTTTTCTTTATCACCTATCATGTGTTTCGAGAATCCAATGTCGATGTACCACTGATTTTCTTGTCCTTCTACATAGAAGGCTATACGACATCTTTCTTTATGCGGTTCTTTCTTTCTTCAAGTTTTGGGACCCAATGAAGTTTTCGCTTTCTGAGATGTTTGTTGAAATTTACTCCTGCATTCAGAATCTTCATGACCTAAGTTGTTACAGATAGAGCATTCTATTTCATTTTCAAGAAGCGAAAAGTTATTGTAGCTCCTTTTCATGATCTCTATCACATTCTTTTGATTTTGTGCTTCTCTAGTCATGATGGTCTTGTAAGCAACACATTGTGCAGTTTTGTGTCCAAAGTTATGACATGAAAAACATTGGGCATTAAAGAAATTCCTACGATTATCGGACCTACTGACTTGTGATTGTAGTTTCCATTCATTCTTGAAGCAAACTAAGTATGATTTACCTGAGTTTGGTTTTAGCTTCTATTCATCTTGAAGTAGATTGACCTCGATTTACTTGGTGATCTCTTTATGCCTTTTCTTACCATTGTGAAACTATTCATTGCTCTTTACTGCATCAAGATAGCTTTTAGTGGAGCTGGACGGTTTCTGTGCTTCTTCAGTATATCCAAGACCTGTATTTATTAGAGGAGAACACGACACTTTGATAATTTCATTTAGGGTTTCTGATCCTTTAGCAAATCTAAGATTGAGAGCTTTTGTTTTCTCAATATCCTTTCTTAGACCCACAATTTCAAATTCTAATTTTTCATTGTGTTTTTCCCTTTCAGCAAGTTGGAATGTCAGAGTATCTATAATCATATTCTTTTCTTCTAAAGAAATTTTAAGTTTAGATATTTCTTCATAAAGACCATCTTCATCTAAAGCATCCAAGAAATCATCATCTTCAAAAGCCATCAGAGGTCTATAATCATTACTATTTTCATCTTCATCACTATTTGATAAACCATCGCTATCTTCATGCGTATAGTAGCTCTTCTTACGTACACATTGTTTTCTATTCCATTTTGGTGATTCCTTACCTTTATCAAGCTTATCTTTGTGAGGAAAGTTGGCAGCATAATGACCGACTCTTCCACAAGCAAAACATTTGAAAGGTAGTTTACCTCTAAATCTTCGAGAACCCTGTTGAAGGTTCTTGATAAAGTTTGCTTCTTCCTCTCCTTCTGAAATATGTCCTGATTTGTTGAGTTATTCTCTTCCTGAAGCTTTGAATGCGGCTTCTCTCATATCTGATGGACCTCCTTTTCTCATTTCGAAAGTAGTTAAGATTTCGTGCAGCTATGTCATAGTAAGACTCTGAAGATCCTGCTTTTCCTCTATGGCAGAAACGTTTGATTCAAACTTAGTAGACAAGGATCTTAAAACATTTTCAACTAAAGTAACTTCTTCTATCTCTTCACCCAAGTTCTTCATACAGTTAAGAATCTCATCTATACGTAAGAAGTAATTATCTATACTTTCATAATTGTGCATTTTGAGAGTTTCATATTGAATTCTGAGAGATTGCATTTTTGCATGTTTTACCTGATTGTCTCCTTCATAGCTTAGAATGATATTGTCCCATATTTCTTTGGCGGTTTTGAGCTTCATAACTTTGACAAATTTTGATTGTGACAAGCTCCCCAATAATGTATTGACAGCCTTGGCATTGGTTTCATATCTCTTTTTACCTGCTGTATCTGTAGGAATTGTTGATGGAAATGTATATCCTCCTTCCACAATTTCCCAAACATCTGTTCCAAGAGATTGAAGATAGGTTGTGGTTCTTACCTTCCAATAAACGAAGTTACTCCCATCAAATATTGGTGGTCTAATGGATCCCTCTCTTTCGTAGTTACTCATAATGATAGATCTTCCACCTGCTCTGATACCAATTGTTGGAAATAATACTGAGAGGGGGAGTGAATCACTATTAGCAAGTTAACAATTTTTCATTTTCATAATCAGATTCATATAAGCTACTTCATTTAATGAAACTTGCGTGTATACGCAACTGTATTTAAGGAAACTAGCATATACCTTGCAAACTTATAAATTAGTTAGTTGATCTTTAATCTGTGCATCAGAACCATATAAAAAGCAACCAGGTGCAGTAAAAACAAAACAGACAATCACACACATGAACACAATATATAAGGTGGAAACCCAATGTGGGTGAAAGCCACCTACTACAATCATCTCTATCTTCCTTCAATAAGAAACTTCTTTTTACAAAATTTTTTACTGCTGCAGTCTTATACCAATACACAGGCTTCTACCTACAGAAGGCTACAACCTTCTCTCATTCTCCAGCTTCTCCTGGAAGGGAGCTACAACCCCCTATCTCTTGTACTGGTTGATGTGCTTACTAGTACATAGTCGCTGGCCTATGGAAGCCTACAACCTTCTCCTTTCTTCCAAAGACCACGTTTCATAAATTTTCGGACTAGATCCATCTATAACATCAATCAAACAACAAATATATCTACATCAACCAATCCCTTTGCACCAACCAAAACTGAATCGAATAATCACTTCTCTGAATATTGTAACCAGAATATAGTAACAGTAACCAAAACCTAAGCTAGAACCTAGAACAGTACAACAGCAAACAAAAGTAGCTAAATCATATTTTATGAGGTGTACGCTACTTCAATGTGTTTAACCTGCATATATACACACTTTTCTTAAGGCAAACCTGTGTATACACTATTTTGATATGCAGAACTAGCATGTATACAGGTCTTTGCTATAGTGAACCTTCGTACAGATATGTAAAAGATAATTTAACCTTTACAACTATCCAGACATTAGTTATACCTAGATCATCATATTTAAAGATCATGGCATGCGCCAATTATTCAGATGAAAAGCCACACAAAGATACTTCACTTCAAGCCTTAAGATCTTGACCCATCAATAGATCTTATCCTTCATCAAGCGCTGAGGTTCATCCTTGATTTATATCCAACTATGCCCAATAACCAATATTCTCGATCTTGCTCTTCATAAGACATTCAACGCTTCAGTTCCTTTGCCTAATGATCTTCTCCTCCCTTTATAGTCTTAGGCCTTACTTAATACCATGGTCCAAAACCACTTAGAATCAATACCTTGGACCAAATACCTCGGGTCAACACTTCGGACAAGATACCTTGGACCAATACCATGGATCGCAATACCATGGACCAAATACCATGAAGAAAAACGAAGTTTTCCAACATGTACGTGCCTTTCCTTCCGTGAAAGTGCGTGTGTACGCTATACATGTCTTTTGCTCGGCGATCCTGCATGTACACGTGACTTGGTCAATGAGGAACCTACGTATACCTCTCTTTCTTCATTTTGTGAGCCTGAACTTTTCTATCATCTGAGTCAGTTTCCATCAAGGGCAACACTTGTGTCATAACACCAAATCTGTGTCATAATGCCAAAAATTGTTGCTTATATTCTTGTGTTAGATAATTTATAATAATATATATGTATAAGTATCGCTAGGATTTGTTAAGGCTATGGTTGGATGTAGGCCTATTTTTATTAGATGAACCAAGCGTACATGACTTGCTTTAGAATATAATTTTTGTAGCTTAAAAAGAAATTATAGAGAGAATTCATTTGTAAAGGGGTGATACAATTATAGCATGCATAAGTTTCTCAAGCTAATGCAACTAAGCGAACACAATGCTACATGACTAAATATGACAAAAAGAAACGTTTTGGCCAAGAAATAGAGGTGCATGATAAAACCAATTGGAATCCTATCATGAAAGTAACATGTAAATAGTAGGATGTTATGAAATTATAGTATATTCTGTTGAAATGCCTATAGTTCTAGTTGTTCCAATATTCATTTTTCCACGCCAACACTCATAATCTTCACTAAACATCCCTCTTCTGATGTCGACTACAATCCAACCATAGTCATGACTTTTTTCTAAAAGTAGGGCATAGATTTATATATATTAATTATTTATTTATCAAATTTATTTACAAGATCATTTCAGCCATTAGGACAGGATATTCCTATTTTAAAATAACATATTTTTCTTCAATTATTTCATCTCTAATGAGAACAAGAAAACTCTAATAAGATTTAGTAGACTTTTCTAAGCAATTTTGATACACTTGCATATTTTAGTGATATCTTTACTAGTTCTATACTTATGTTCATAATTTTATCTACTCATGGCATAAGAAACTCCTTGTATTTTCTTAGTAAAAGGACCACCAAGCCGTGATGTCACTCAATTTCTAGATTTGTTAGATGATTTTCCATAATGGTAACACTAGTAGCACTTCAAATATTTAAGGAAGTTTTTTGTGGGACCAAACTATAAATATATTCCGAGTAAAACTATAAACCTGTTATGAAACCAGCTCACAAAAAGATAGAAAAGATAGATCAACGCCTTAGAAATTAGCCTCTTCGAGGGGGCAACCTCCTTTACATTACATAAATGAACAATTCTTGGATGATACAAATGAAAAGACCTCCTTTCTATATATAGGAGTCTCAGCGGTCATCATATAATCAGAGCCAACATAACAATAATAATGTAAGGGCACAATAAGAACAATAGTGGGCTTCTATGGGGCACAATAGTAACAATATGGGGACTACATGGGTACAAAAATATAATAAGGGGGTTGTACTAATAACAATAAGGGGTTACACTAGTACTATAGGGGTCTAACATGCCCCTCTCCTTCAAAAACTGTTGTCCTCAACGCTTGAGTAGTTCTTGATGCTTCTGTATAAAATTCTTGTCCTTCCATGTGAAATATTCAACAGATAAGTTCTTCCACTTGATGAGATGCTTTGAAATTGATCAATTTCGTAGTTGTCAACTTCTCGATTTTGTAAATGCTTCAGGTTCCAATATGATTTTTCCTTCCTTGTCAAGTTCTGGCAATATTGTTGGAATTGGGATATTCGGCAACTTTTGAATGAGTTCCCACCCTGCTTTGCCATTCTTCCATTCATACCTTCCTTTGTTTATCAAATTTGGTTGGATAATTGTACCAACCTCTACCATTTCTGCAACCATATGTTCAATTTCACTCCTTTGGGCATATGGATATCTATAAGGCTTGACGTTTGGAGGAACACATCCTGGAATAAAATGAATAGCATGATCATTATCATGAATATGTGGGAGACCTTTGGGAGTCTCAAATACCTTGGAATGATTATCCAAGACTTTTGGAGATCTGGAGAAATACATGATTTCAATGTGTGAATAGTTGGTGAACAAAATTGTGCAATTACGCCTCGTTGTTCTTTCTTTAGAAGTTTTGTCATTCCGTTAGAGTTTAATATCTTTCCGGGTTTCCCTGTGATACCCCTTAATTCCACTTCCTTTACTTCTAAAGAAAATTTCATAAAAATTTCTTGAAAATTAAAAGCTATTATACACAAGGAATGTAGCCATTGGAATCCTAGTACAACATCAGCACCACCCATTGGAATGGGAAACATTGGGTTATTCAATACATATTCTCCCATCAATAGTTTGATATTATGGCACTTTCTAGAGAAATTTATGGTTCCTCCACTTAGAACCGTCACTTGACACTCTGGTGTTAGATCTAGGAAGCAATTCAAGTCCTTGGATATCTTACAATTAATAAAATTATGGGTACTACCCGAATCAATCAACACTATTATCTTTTTCTTCTTGATATGTCCTTCTATCTTTACCATTTAAGGAGTGGTAATTTCTACAAATGCATTACAAGATATGGTCAGATTCATTTCTTCTTTCTCTAGGGGTGGTTCCTGGTGAGTATCCTTTTCTTTTGATGTTTCTTGATACTTTTCTTCCTGATATTTCACTCTTTGAACCTTCTTCTTCTTGATATGTCCTTTTTCCTTGAGAGTTTGGGGAGTGGTAAATTCTTCCAATGCTTTACAAGATATGGTCAGATTCATTTCTTGATGCTTGATGTGATCTTTCACTTCTTGAACATTTTTCTTCTTGATATGTCCTTCTATCTTGATAGTTTGAGTGGTAATTCTAGCCAATGCATTGCAAGATATGATTGGATTCATTTCTTCTTTCTCAATGTGATATTTCACTTCTTCAACCCTTTTCTACTTGATATGTCCTTCTATCTTGAGAGTTTGAGGAGTGGTAATTCTTGGCAATGCTTTACAAGATATGGTCGAATTCATTTGTTCTTTCTCTAGGGTTTGGTCTAGGTGTATATCCTCTTCTTTTGATGTTTCTTGATCCTTTTCTTCCTCCTCTTCATACTCTATGTAAAATGATTTCTTCTCAGCACAGTTATGACCTTTAGTGCATTTGTTATCACAATTGCAACAAAGCCCTTTTTCTCTCTTTTCTTCCAATTGCTGTGGTGTAACCCTTGTAGGTTGTGGAAGGCTAGGAGAAACAAAACTTGCATATTTATAGTTGTGAGCAGTAGACTTCCTTATTTCCATAATTTTACTTTCCACTATGTAACAAAGCTCTTTTACTCTTTCCAATTTTTGTGGTGTTGCTCTAAAGGTGTTGCTCTTTGTATCCTCATAATGTGCTATCATTTCCTTTGTGAAAATTGACCATGTAACAAGTTTTTCATGAGAACAAAGCCCTTTATACCATAAAAATTGATCTGGTTCTAAATATGAAGATGCAATACATACCTTTTGTAACAGTGGTACACCATGTAGATCAAAATATTTCTCCATCTGAAGTATCTAATTTACCAGATCCTTGCCATCAAACTTCCTCATATCACCTTTTCTTGATTTTAGGAGCTCGATCTTCAAATGACTATAACTCTGAAATTATGGTTCTTCCAATTCTAAAATTGTGACCTACAGTAGCCTGATGCGTCCTCTTTCCAATGCCACCAGTCTGATCGAAATTCGATTCGCCAAGGAAGCATTATGCCAAATCTCCCACTGTGACTTGATTATAGACTAGTTTAGTAGAGCGAACTTGTACAATGTGCCACGTGTCACTGTTTCGACCTTTGGCTCTGAAAAAAATATACAAAAAACTGCAGTCCATCCTCTTTTTGTACCTTCTTATGAAATTTCAATCCGATGCTCCGAGAGAAAGTTATGATGATTTTCCCCAGGTCACCTATTTGGAATGTAATTCAGGAGTCTGCAAAAAGACCAAATTCCTCAGATCATATCTCCACAAATATAGTGCAGAAAGTTCTGAAATTTTTATGTGAGGTTCAGTGTGATTTTGTCTCAAATGGGTTTTTTTTCGCTTCTGAAACATTCCAGAAAAAAAGTTATAGCGAAAATTCCACGATGACCTATTTGGAGCAGCGAAACCCTAGAATCCAAAGCTCTGATACCAAATGTTATGAAACCAACTCACAAAAAGATAGAAAAGATAGATCAACGCCTTAGAATTTAGCCTCTTCGAGGGGGAAACCTCCTTTACATTAAATAAATGAATAATTCTTGGATGATACAAATGAGAAGACCTCCTTTCTATATATAGGAGTCTAAGTGGTCATAATATAATCAGGGCTGACATAACAATAATAATGTAAGCGCACAATAATAACAATAGTGGGCTTCTATGGGGCACAATAGTAACAATATGGGGACTACATGGGTACAAAAATATAATAAGGGGTTTGTACTAATAAAAATAAGGGGTTACACTAGTACTATAGGGGCCTAACAAAACCCTAGAAAAAGTTGTTGTGCCAAGATATTTCCCTCAGACAACGAGTTTTTTCCCCACAGATATATCCCTCTAATCCACCAAACGATGTGTGTAATCTAGTGATTTCTTAAACCCAAATACCAATAAATTCAACAAAGTCTATATTCTAAGGGAATGAGCATGCACCTAATCCCTTGAAAGTTGATGGAGTAGATTTGATAATGGTCTTACAGATGTGGATCCTAACTAAAGGTCCTACCCCTTTCACTCCCTACATCTAAACTCCTACACATATTCACCACCAAAAAAGCAAAGATTTCATCCTCTACAGACAAGGGAATAACATTCATGGTAAAAGGTGTGATATATATGAAGATAATAATCAACATCTTACATAGAAATGGAAATGACTTATACTTTCATTAGTCTAAAATATTTAGTACATCATATACCTTAAGTTTGTTCCTACTCCTCCTCAATCCTTGGACTAGCCACTTCCTAGATCCAACAAGACAAGGTTGATCTCGAATATAAGATAGAATTATAACAATAAACTAACAACATAATTGAGTTGTCTCTCTTGTTCTAACTCTCTTCCTCCTCTTGACAGGGTTAGATTATATAATCTCTTTCTATCCTCCAAGAGAATGTATCTATACACATAGTGGCTCAAGAATTTAGAAAACGTATATAATAATGAACCCCTATCTAGCTCATGCACAGGTAGGTCAAGTTTATCTCCTCGAGAATGACAAACTCTAAACAACTTAACCATGGGCCCTCCTTGTATAAAGGAAACTAGGGTATTGTGTCTCTGTATTTTGTAATACAAAATATTCATCATACACATCATGTGAGTGTCATGGGCACAACCATACTGCTAATACATTTATTCAAAGGATGAAGTGTGCACCAAGGTCAACAACATTGATAATGGACAACGATATCTCTCACTAACTTAAGGTAGGAAAAATAGTCTATAACAAAAGTGATACAAGAAATTACAAATCTAATTACTTCAACTAGTATTATAAGTAGAGAGAATTGTGTGAGGAAAACCTCTTTCTAAAAACCATAGTGCAAAAAACCCTAGTGTGATCCCCATATTTCTCTTCAATCCAATCATCACTCATCAGTATCTAACATGCTAGCCATGATCTTCATTGTTAGGCTCACCACATGGTATCTATATCCTTACCATGCATGAATGATATCACATCTTTGGGATGCACTTCTTATATAGATTTATCTTCATAATTGGATTTATTTGCATAGAAATTGGAAATATTTTACTAGTAATTTCCTTCAACTTTCTTGGGAGGAAGATTATAGTGAAGGTTGAGGTTAATGATATAAAGGCTAAATAGATTGCTTCATGTAATGTTTAACTATAGATGCAAACAATATAAATGTGTTCGTTGATGTTCTTGAATGTGTAGAATAAGACTAAGTTATAGACAACTAAAATTCGATTATTAGTCGCTACCTTTAGGAGAACTATATCGATCAATAAATCGTTGACCTTCAATTTAATCTTCCATTGACCAATTTTTTTATACCTAATTATGGTTTAACCAAAGTTTTATAGTGCCTATATTTATCAATGGAATTTTTAGCCAAAGTTTTTTATTGTAAAAATATGGACCTCTTATTGCAAGCTTAACTTATCAGAAGCAAAAAAATGTTATGACAAGATTATTTTAGCCAAATTTAATTTTATAAATCATTTAATGTCGTGACAAACTTATTTTAGCCAAAGTTCATTTTATGAATAGTTTGCAGCCACATGGTGCAAATATAAATATGGGTAGGGTCCATCGGCTGGGATTGAGAGATATTAAAGGCCAAAGGAAGTAGGGAGGCGCATGTAGAGTTGCAGGTAGAGTTTTATAGCACAATTTTTCTGCTTGAAGTATCATTGTTCCACGATGAGTGTTCATCCATGTGTGGGCTAACTGTTGAACTTTCTAAGGTGATGGAAACCCCAATGACACTGTGGATAAAAATATATGTTGCAGAAAGGAAAGGTGGAAACCCCAATTAATGAAAGGGCTTAGATTGAAACAATTCACGCAGGGAATAGGAAGGTCAAGGTTAGAGTAGGTCACTAGCTTTTAGGTTGGCTGGGATGGCTTGCTGAGGTAAGAGAAACATTTTTGAGTGAGGGATAATTCCTTGCCTTTAGGTTAACACCAACTCTCGCCTGAACCTAAACCTCACAGCAGTGAGGCAAACTTCTCTAGTCCTCCACATGAACCAAGAATAGAAGTGTGTTTCCACATGTTAAACTACATGGTCAGTTACTAGTTCTATTTCCATGTACAGAAAGGGGTTTTACTATATTGACTAAACTTTGGATCAGCCTGAGGTGCATATGACAATTCTTGATTTTGAACATGATTTCTTCCATCTAGAAAGAATGACTGAAATACCTTAGCATTCGATGGGGTAGGTGGAATTCCTTGATCTGTTCGACTTGGCTCTGGGGGCATAGTCTTTGTCGGTATTCTCTCTGTGGAGCCATCATAACGCACTCTTCCATTCCACTACTCCATTTAATCTTCTGCTAGGGCCACTGTCTCCTTGCCCAATTAGCCCCTTCCATTCTCACTTGCCTATGAAGAAATTATGGCAGAGCCCCTTCCATTCTCTCTCATCTATGAAGAAATTATGGGTGTTATCACTGTCAACTAAGACAATCACTTCTCAGTGCTTGATGTAGGGGATAAGTTTTAGGGTTTTAGGAGAGGAATTACTATATAAATCATGATGGGATATTATGGGTTCCTCCTGATGAAATTCTCAATAGATACTCTTGTTTGTTGGTGGGAGAATCCACCATGGCTGGTCGAAGAAGAACCTGACTACTGTGGACTGGAAAAAAGAATGAAAATGCATGAATGGGCAGAGAGTTGAGGCAGAGCAGTTGATCGATATAAATATTGACCGTAGTGTGATCAAGAAATACATAAGGATCCATGCCCTAAAGTTGGACAACTGGTTACTGGCGGCTACTAACTCTATAGGTGGAGTGTTTGAAGTGGAAATGAAAAAGGACCTAACATCTCTAACAGTAGGAGGTGGAGGGTTTGAAGGGGAAATTAAAAATGACCTAACAACACATCTCTAACAGTAGGAAGAAGGATATGGATACAAAGTCTCTCTACAAACGGGGTGCATTTCAAAAAAACCCACAACCTTATATTGAAAAAAACACAAAAAAACAAAAATTATTTACTTCAGCTTACGACTCTTATTATAGTGGTTCTAATTTTGGTTGGTTGTAAACAATAAATTGTAATCTATGAAACCAAATTAAGTAATTGTTGTTGGGGGCTTTAAACATTGAAGGAAATTGGAAATGCCCTGGGAAAATTCCACTTCAGGAGCGTAGAAATGAAAAATAGGCACATAAATACATATGCCCACATCTACGTGGATATGGATTTAACAAAGGCTTCCCAACATATATCAAATTAGTTATGGAAACATTTCCTTCCATTTAGGCTAATTATCCTAGACGTAGACATACTAGGGTCTGAACTTATTTTTTTTATAGTATGAACAACACATTCCATCAAGCTAAGAAGTAGACACGTTGGGCATGCAAGAAAGACAAGTGGCAAAATTATGGGCCCATAGGGTTATAATGTTATATTTAATTTAATTACTGAATTTTTTTATGTGACATTTTTGCATGTCTTAGAGGTCTCTTACAGTTCCTTTTGCAAACTCATGTCTTTACCTCTATGTCTTTACCTCTTTTGAGTGTGGTGTCTTACATGTTTCTTTTTGAAAAGCTCTGTCTTTACCTATTTTCAATGTGGCCTTTTAGTAGTTGGTTTCAGGAGTATATTATTTATACATTATATTTTCAGAGCAATGAATTGTTATAGCCTTTGCATTGCAACTTTGTTTGACATCTTTGTTTGACAGGTATGATGGTGAAATTTCTTTGGCTTAAACAATATTGGGGTTTAACATTGTTTAGCGTGTGTTGTTCATATGGTTTTTTTTATCTGAATATATATTTTTTGTAACTTTCCACCAATGGCTATTAATAGTAGGCTAGAGAATAAGCAATAACGAAAATGAAGTAAACATAGATTGAATGTATTTTCAATCTCTTAATTGTTATATTTTTCTACTCACCACTCATCTCACTTGGTTACTGAAATCTGAAAATAAATTTATTATAATCTTCAGAGTAACTTCACTTATATCCATCATGATATTCTAGAACTTGCAATTTGCATTTAGAAAAGCACTCAATAATTCTACATTCTTAGTGTCAACGTCAATAAACTCTCAATGCTCCATGGTGATTCCCTAAATATAGAACCACAACTACACCCAGCTATTGGCTTCTCTTGGAGGGATTTTTTGGGCAATTAAAACCATGTTATAGCCACAAACACATTACAAACAACTTAATTGACAAGTTCTTAGATCCACCAACAACATTGATTTCAATGCCAACCCAGACAGTGCATTCTCACCCATTTGATCACAACCCATTCGTATCCCACTCTGATATTTTAGTGTGCTCACATGCTCTCGACCCATTGTCAAACAACTAAATTGAGTCATTAGAAAGCACAATCAGTGTGTTACTTCTGCAGGGGTTCTAACTTCTAATTGAAAATTCATATGCTCATAATAACAATGAATGGAAGAAGATTTTCATGGACTTGTTGACAAAAACGTTGTCTGTATGAGGTGTTTAAAACACCTCAATATATATTGTCCTTTTTCTCAACCAATCCACCCCTCTATGAGAAATATGTATATTTCCTTTTGGTGTCAGCAAAAAGCTCATTTTTTATCTTCTCTATCAATGGGTTAGATATCTAGGAAGGGGTTGATATCTGGCACTGCACAGATTGATCCTTGCGAAGGGGTTGGTATCTGACACTGCACACAATGTAGTCAACTACAATTTAAACAAGTGAAACAGTTGGCCAATTTGTTGGTTCCTTTGATAGTGCAGTTGCCATTTTACAAATTATGACACTGAGCTCCTAAATTTGCAGGTTTTGACATTGACCAAGGCCTTAACATTGACCAAGGTTCTTTTTAGTATTATCTTTAATATCTAGGTTTCTCTTGAGAATACAGGTTCTCAGGTTTGTGTTGCTATGCTTGTCTCAATATCCAAGTCCACTCATGGTCGGAGATTTTTCTTTTTCAATGGATGAAATGGCCCTTCGTATGGAAGCATAGCATGATTTACTACATAAGGTACCAACTCACCATTTCCATTACATGGAACCATTTCTAGACCTTGATTAATGTCGTGCTTATGTCTTTCATCAGATGTTACTCTCCAACACCTACGTAATACATAGGAGATACCTGGGATTACCAGAGAGGGTATTTATAGGCAATATATCTTGGTCACTTAGATTTCCCCTCCCAAGGGGGTTACAACCAAAGATGTCATTTTATGCACTCTCCAACAATTTTGTAGTTCTATATAAATGATACAACAAGGAATATACATTGTGTACATTGTGACAATATTCTTTCTACTTGCATGCTTTCTCTCCTTTTCAGGGTTCATTTCTTGTATGCATTTCTATTGCTGGTGTGTTGATACCATCCTTGAAGTTAATATGGAATGCGGGAAAACTGTTACATTTATTCTCATGATAATCATCCTTGTCTTGTCCAATCAACCACTTTACTTACTTTTGTTGTCTAGCATAGATAAGTCTAATCTAGTGTCATCTATTAACATTGACATTATATGTTTTTTATATTTTGTCAAATTGTACCATAAGCCCATTTGTGATCTTAATATGGGCATACAAACTTGAAACATCCATAATGGTTATGATGATTTATTTCTTATTTATTTTCAATTTACTTGAATTGCCTAGGTGTATTTTTCATCTTTATATGAACATAGAAAATTAAAACGTAAGCACCTGAGCTGAAAACTAAGCTCACTAAATTTTGAAGAGGTTAAAATAATTTGATCATTGAGTAGGGCTACATTGGATTATGAAAGTAGTGCATTTTTTGGTTTGTTAGATGTACCAAGAAAAATAAAATTGAATGTGTGCATACCTTCAAGAAATATTGTGTACCTTGTATCTGTGGTGGGAATAAGTTGCTTCATTTTCATATCTATTTTCTATGGTGAATTGAAACTACCATTTGTCAAGGCATGAAGAAGAGAAGTGAGATATTTTGTGATGCTGAGGAATATGCAGTGGCTATTTAAGGATTTTTGCATGGTATAGGGGCCAAAGATCCAATTCTCTACTCCTTCATGAGATGCTTCAGCACTAGAAGAAATCTCTTAGAGTTGGTTCTCCTCACATTGCTAGTTTCAAGTTCATCACCTCTTCCAGGTCTAGCTGACTCCTTTCATAAAAGGCATCATAAACATAATTCTTGAAGCCAATCCAATGCACATTCTAAGGCAGAGGATGCATTTTATACATGTGTGCACCCCAATAGGAACATGACATACCACAATAACTACTATTATGTCCACTTAATGGTTGACAAGCTACAATGGTTGTATTTTCTTAATCTCCTACTCTAAACTGAAAATCTGCATTTTTGGAAACTTTACGTGAAGAGTCACTAGTTAGGCTTGCAAGCTTCCAATTTTGCCTCTTCCTTCTCCTCTTCTTTGTTAACTTGTTAGGGGGGTCATTGGTAGGAAATGATTGTGATGTTATGGATTTTGTTTCTACTAGAATATTTATGCACATTTGAGTCATTATAAAGCAAAAAGAGTGTATTACTTTTGTAGGTGTTTTAACTTCTAACATTGATTATTCTTAATCTGGAATTAAAACAATAAAAAATTCATATGCTAATAATAATAATGGCTGAAAGAAGATTTTGACAGCCTTGTTTTCAACAAAATCCCTCGTTTTAGTAACATAAGTAAGTCAAAAAGAACTTTGAAATATTCTACTAACCTCTGAAACTACCAACATTTAAAAAATATAACATGAAGTATGATGCAGAAAGAGAAAGAAAGTTAAAAAAAAAAACTTTGAAAAACATAAGTAATCACTACAACTACCAACATTTAAAAATGATCACATAAAGTATGATGCTGGAGGTGAAAGTGAGCTTTGAGGGTCCTTTTATCATAATTGGTTTGATTACAATTATAAGATTAGTGACACTATAACTAAAAACTCATCCTGTGTTATATGCATACGAGGATTTTTCTCTTATGTTAATGGCACTGTTCTAATGAAAATAACAACAGTTCCAAAAATATAACTAAGCTAAATAGAAAATATTTTACTGCAAAAAATAGAATTTATCAATTCTAGAAATATGGTGTTACTAACAAATTCTCCTGGGCCTTGTGGAAGTGATCAAAAACATCCTCAAATTATTGAAACAACCCACTTTTATAGTACATATATCCCATTATAATCCATCCTATTTAGCATTTCTCATGTTACTATACTTAAAATAAAACCAATTTAAAGGAGCTCGATGTAATCTGGACCACCCTATAAACCAATCCATGACACAAAGGTTCTCTCAGCTTTAATGCTAGAGCTACTTGTAGAATCTTTATTTCAATTATTCTCTACACTGTTTTGCAATACAGAGATTCCATTATATTCCCTTCTATTTAGCTCCTCTAATGTGTAACACCCCTCTATTGTATGTAAACACTATGTTGACCTAAGCTAAGAAAATTTAGGTCTGATGTGTAAAAATGAAAGTAAATACTTTATTATTGAATAAATAAAGATAAATTAATCACTTGGAAAATGAGACACGAAGAGATGAGGTTCTTGCCAAATAAAATCCCATTGGTGAATGGGAATGGATAATTATTTCATGATAAGACTTCTATATCCAATTCTAGATAAGCTTAATGGATTGGAGATAAATATCCATTAATCTACTTAACTAGAGAAAGATGCTAAGTTAAGAAAAACATAAAAGCCTTGCTGAAGAGGAAGGCAAGCTTTTCTGAGGAAAAGCCTCGTGGGAGATAAAGCCAATATTTTCTACGAAAAGCCTAGGCAAATGCCTAAAAATATCTACCTAAAAGAGGGATGCCTCTAAAGGAAACTATATCATGAAAGACCGTATTACATACCCATTGAAAGGATAAAGAGAGGTACTTGATCCATGGGAAGAACTCTCAGCTCGGGGGTGAACTGAAGGAATTTTGTTCTAGGTTGGGTGGGAGTGATAAGTTTTCCAAATGAAATTTTCTCTTCTACTCTGGTTGTATTCAATGGCATGGGATGCTTTGTTATGAAACTAGCTCAAGAAAATATAGAAAAGATAGATCAACGCCTTAGAATTCAGCCTCTTCGAGGGGGAAACCTCCTTTACATTACATAAATGAACAATTCTTGGATGATACAAATGACAAAACCTCCTTTCTATATATAGGAGTCTAAGAAGTCACAATATAACCCAGCCAACCTAACAATAATAATATAAAGCCACAAAAATAATAATAGAGGGATTATATGGGGCACAGTAATAACAATATGGGGATAATAGGGGCACAACAATATTAATAGGGATGCAAATACAA
Organism: Pinus tabuliformis; assembly: GCA_031772625.1. Lineage (NCBI taxonomy): Eukaryota > Viridiplantae > Streptophyta > Pinopsida > Pinales > Pinaceae > Pinus > Pinus tabuliformis. The sequence goes on along the minus strand of CM062816.1, from coordinate 694,633,954 downwards.
TAGTAATGGGGTAATCACTGGTATTATAGGGACCCAACATGCCCCTCTCCTTCAAAAAAGTGTTTTCCTAAACGCTTGAGTAGTTCTGGATGCTTCTGTATAAAATTCTCATCGTCCCATGTGGAATCTTCAGTGGATAAGTTCTTCCACTTGATATGATACTCCGAAACTGATCGATTTCGTAGCTGTCGAGTTCTTGTTTCTGTGACTGTTTCTGGTTCCAATATAATTTTTCCTTCCTCATCAAATTCTGGAAAAATTGTTTGAACTGGGAGCTTGTCACCTATAACCTTCTTTAAACATGAAACGTGGAAAATTGGGTGCAATCGAGAATCTGCAGGAAGCTCCAATTTGTATGCCATAGTACCAATCTTTTGCAACACCTTGTACGGACCATAATACTTTGGTGATAATTTATTATCCTTCTTAGCTTGTATGAGGGACATTTGACTATATGGTTGTAACCGTAGGAATACCCAATCGCGTACATGAAAACTTCTTTTGCTGCGATGTTGATCTGCCTGTTGTTCCATTCTATTCTATGCAAACACGAGGTTATCCTTTAAGAGTTGGAGGACTTGTTGTTGATGTTCGATGTGATGTTCCACTGCTTAAACCTTAGAATTTTCTCTTAAATATGATGTGATGGATGGTGGTTGATATCCAGAAAGTGCCATAAATGGGGTCATTTTTGTTGTTGTATGGAAGGAAGTGTTATACCACCATTCAGCCAGAGGCAACCATTTGACCCATTGTGTCTGTTTATTAAATACAAAGCAACGAAGATATCCTTCCAAACATTTGTTTACTATCTCAGTTTGCCCATTAGATTGAGGATGATAAGATGAGCTATGAGCTAACTGAGTACCAAGACAAGAAAATAATTCTTTCCAAAAATTTCCAGTGAAAATGGGACCTCTGTCACTTACAATAATCTTTGGGTTTCCATGTAGCTTTTGAATTGCTTCCATAAATGTAGTAGAAACTATACTTGCTTTAAATGGATGTGATAATGCACAAAAGAGTGCATACTTGGTAAGTTTGTCAACTACCACCATGATGACACTCTTTCCCTCAGACTTGGGTAAACCTGTGATAAAATCCATTGAAACCTCCTCCCAACGTTGGCTTGGAATGGATAAAGGTTGTAATAGACCCGATGTCTTAATTGTTTCAACTTTATTTTTTTGGCAAACAAAACATTCCGCCACAAATTTTTGAATATCCGATTTAAGGCCATCCCAAAAAAATTCCTTCTTAACCCTGTGGTAAGTTTTTAAAAATCCTGAGTGCCCTCCTAAGGGAGAAGTGTTCAATTCCATAGGAATATTTTTCTTTAGTTGGGAATTCTTACAGAGGTATAAGCAATCTTTGTACCATAAAGAATCATTTTGTCAGCGAAATGTATCAGACATACTGGAATCTTGTTGTAACTTTAGAATAAGTGCCCACACTTCTTCGTCATTCTTCCATTCCTCCCTTGCTTCATTTATCCAATATAGTTGGATAATAGAAATGGCGCACAACAATTCTTCCACATCCTCATCCTTTCTTGAGAGTGCATCTGCCACCACATTTTGCTTCTCTTTTTTGTAGATGATTTCAAAGTCATAACCCAACATCTTTGTGATCCACTTTTGTTTCTCTTTAGAGGATAATCTTTATTCTAAAAAGTATTTAAGGATATCATGATCCATTTTTACCTTGAAGTGTCTTCCCATTAGGTAGGGTCACCATTTCTTAAGTGCATGGAGTATTGCAACCATTTCCTTCTCATAAATAACTTTTTGTAAAAACTTTCTCTTGATTGGACGACTTTCAAAAGCAATGGGTCTTTCATCTTGCATTAAAACAACACCAATTCCATTTCCTGAAGCATCACATTCCACAATAAAGGTTTTTGTGAAGTCCCATGTAGCTATGACCGGTGCTTGGCACATTGCCTCTTTAAGATGTTCGAAGGCCTTTATTGCTTCCAGAGTCCATGAAAATGCATCTTTCTTCAATAATTTTGTTAGAGGTGCTGCTATTCTCACATAATTCTTAACAAACTTGCGATAATACTCTGTCAACCCAAGAAATCCTCACAGATGCTTTATGGATGTGGGGATTTTCCATTCCTTAATGGCTTTAATTTTTCTAGGGTCTACCTTAACTCCTTCATGAGATACAATATGACCCAGATATTCCACCTCTTGTACTCCAAAGAAACATTTGGATCTTTTTGCATATAATTGTTTCTCCTCCAATAGTTGTAGCACCCTATCAACATGTTCAACATGATCCTTCCAAGACTTGTTGTAGATTAGTATATCATCAAAAAATACTAACACAGATTTTGTAAGGAATGGTTTGAAAATGGAATTCATCAAACCTTGAAATATTGAAGGTGCATTGGTAAGGCCAAAAGGCATGACCAAAAATTCATAACGACCCTCACGAGTTCAAAATGTTATTTTCAGAATGTCTTCAGTTTTCATTCTGATTTGATGATATCCTGAACGAAGATCTAACTTGGTGAATTGAATTGATCCATGCAATTCATCCAGTAATTCATCAATGACAGGAATGGGAAACTTATCTTTAATAGTGAGCTTTTTGAGCTCCCTATAATCTGGACACATGCGCCATGATCCATCCTTCTTGTGCACTAATACTACTGGAGCATAGAAAGAAATTTGACTCAGTTGAATTATACCAGCCTCTAGCATTTCTGCAACCATACGTTCAATTTCACTCTTTTGGGCATAGGGATATCTGTACGACTCGATGTTTGGAGGAACACTTCCTGGAATCAAATGAATAGCATGATCATGATCATGAATAGGTGGGAGACCTTTGGGAGTCTCAAATACCTTGGAATGATTGTCCAAGACTTTTTAGAGATCTGGAGAAATAGATGATTGCAATGTGGAAACATCTAGCAAACTTAATTGTGCGATTACACCTCTTTGTTCCTTTTTTAGAAGCTTTATCATACCATTAGAGCTAATTATTTTTCTCAGTTTCCTTGCAATACCCCTTAATTCAACTTCCTTTCCTTCCACGGAAAATTTCATGAAATGTTCTTGAAAATTAAAAGCTATTGTACCCAAGGATTGTAGCCATTGGACTCCTAGTACAACATCAGCACCTCCCACTGGAATGGAAAGCATTGGGCTAGTCAATACATATTCTCCCATTGATAGCTTGTTATTATGGCACTTTCCAGAGAAATTTATTGTTCCTCCATTTGCAACCATCACTTGACACTCTGGTGCTGGATATAAGAAGCAATTAAATTCTCTTGCTACCTTACAATGAATAAAATTGTGGGTACTTCCTGAATCAGTCAACACTATTACCTTTTCCTTCTTGATTTTTCCTTCTATCTTGATGGTTTGAGGAGTGGTAATTCCAGCCAATGCATTACAAGATATGGTCAGATTCTTTTCTTCTCTATCTAGGCTTTGTTCCTAGAGTGTATCCTCTTCTTTTGACCTTTCTTGTTCCTTTTCTTCTTCCTCTTCGCAATCTATGTAGAATAATTTGTTCGCAGCACACTTATGACCTTTAGTGTATTTGATATCACAACTGTAACAAAGCCCTTTTGCTCTTTTTTCTGTCAATTTTTGTGGTGTCAACCTTATAGGTTGTGGAAGACTAGGGGCAACCACACTTCCATCTTTATAGTTGTGAGTGGTATGCTTCCTGGTTGCCATAATTTTGCTTTCCATTTTTCTTGCTAACCTGAATGCCTTCTCTAATGAATCAAGTTCCCAAAGGTGAACATCATGTTGGATATTATCCTTTAAAGTCCCTATGAACACATCAATCCTATGCTCCTCTGGAATATTTTTTACCCTTATGTTCAATTTTTGGAACTCTTCAATGTGCTCCATTATTGAACCCTTTTGTTTAAGACCTATCAATTGGCTAAAAAAAGTGTTGCTTTTTGTATCCTCATAATGTGCTATCAATTCTTTCGTAAAAATTGCCCAAGTGATAATTTGTTTACGAGAGCAAAGCCATTGATACCATATGAACTAATTTGGTTCCAAATATAAAGTTGCAATGCGTACCTTTTGTGTGTTTTGCACATTATTGAGATCAAAAACTTGCTCCATTTGTAATATCCATGTTGCGGGATCCTTGCCATCAAACTTCCTCATATCGATTTTTGGAATATGGTGGGTCTTCAATCCCACATTAGAGACTAATAATTCATGATTAACATTTCTTGTGTTCGCATCATGAGTTTCCTTTACTACCTTTTCACCATTAGTAAGTATTTCTTGTAGAAAATTTGTCAAATCTATCTTCAAATCTGCCATGCCTATCTTCAAATTTGTGTTCAAATCTATCTTCAAGTTGTCCATCTTAGCTTCCATGCCATTCATCTTAGCTTCCATGCCATTTATCTTAGCTTTTGTTAGCTTTTGTGAGAGCGACATTTGTCCCACTTGTTCTTGTAATTTTGATATATCATGTAGCATTTCTTCCTCTTCTTCATGAGTCATGCTAGAGCTTTCAGGTTGCTTACTAGGTGTTTACATTTTCTTTCCTCGGGGCATTAGTTATCGATAATCATGCTCTACTATTCCCTTTGAATTCCTTCGAAATAAATTTTCAAACCAAGCTTAAGCAAAAAATTTAAAAATCTACACACCTTTTTTTCACTTTGTAGGAGCTCGATATTGCCTCTGATTTATTTCTGTACTTTCTGATCATCTAGTTCTAAAATTGTGACTTGTAATATCCCTCTGTGTCCTCTTTCCATTGCCACCAGTCTGACCCAAATTGGATTCCCCAAGGAAGAGTTATGCGAAATCTCCCACAGTGACTTGATTATAGACTAGTTCAGTAGAGCAAACTTGTACGACGTGCCACGAGTCCCTGTTTCAACCTTTGGCTCTAAAAAAATATCTAAAAGAGACTACAATCTGTCCTCTTTTTGTAACATCCGATGAAATTTCAATCCGATGATCAGAGAGAAAGTTATGATGATTCTCCCCAGGTCACCTGTTTGGAATGTAATTCAGGAGTCTACAAAAGGACCAACATCCTCAGATCATATCTCTGAAAATATATCGCGAAAAGCTCTAAAATTCATACCTAAGGTTCAAAGCGATGTCTTCTCAAATGGGTTTTTTTTTTAGCTTCTCAAACATTTTAGAAAAAAATCTATAGCGAAAATTCCATGATGACCTATTTGGAGCAGTGAAACCCTAGAATCCAAGCCTCTGATACCAAATGTTATGAAACCAGCTCAAGAAAAGATAGAAAAGATAGATCAACAACTTAGAATTCAACCTCTTCGAGGGGGAAGCCTCCTTTACATTACATAAATGAACAATACTTCGATGATTCAAATGACAAAACCTCCTTTCTATATATAGGAGTCTAAGGAGTCACAATATAACCCAACCGACCTAACAATAATAATATAAAGCCACAAAAATAACAATAGAGGGATTATATGGGGCACAGTAATAAAAATATGGGGATAATAGGGGCACAACAATATTAATAAGGGATGCAACTACAATAGTAATGGGGTAATCACTAGTATTATAGGGACCCAACATGCTTTGTATGTTGGCTCCTTACACTTCTTATTGTGAAATATTAATCTTGTGAGATGATTGAGTTGCATGTATCTTTGCTTATTAGATGATTGAATAATTATGCATGGGACAAATATGTATGATTAATTATTATATTTTGAAGGTTTGAAATTGTATAGCCTATGTTTCAGGTTATCTAATCTATGCATTATGCATCATGGGATGAATTTCATCCACTGAGGCTCGTTTTAGTTATTCATTCATATTTCATAAGATATATGTCAATGATAGTTTCGAATATGACAGTAAGACTATGAATATGTTATATGGAAAATCTAGTTATAGTGTATTGATGACATTGTCTCGATTAATGCTCGTGTTGAATCCTCAAAGGAAGGAAACTTGAATGCAGGATCTTCAATGATCATGGTTGATTCTTTCCTCTGAGATGTGATGTATAGAATTTCCTATGTTAACCTGGTTTATGAGATGACTATATATAGACGCATGTGACAACTATTGCATGTAATCCAAGCTAAATTTAGGGAAGGAACATAATAAGGAGGTATCTGCCAATAGTACGTGGTTTTTAATATGGTGTCAAAGAGGTATGTGACATAATGTTACTAGAACCTATAATAATGGAACGAAGGTTACAGGTATTCGAATTAATCTCAACTACCCCCACATTCAATCTCTGACTACAAAAGGTCCCTCAGTTTCAGAGCCTAAGCTATTAATCCCAATTCTAGGCTATTAGACTACCATATGAAAATGCATATTTCAACAATTATAGCTACTTATAGTTTCTAGGTTGGACACTTCCAAGAATTGAAAATACCCTCCAAATGACCTACAACTACCCTCAAAAATTTACATCACATCCTTGTTGCAAATTATGGGTAAGATGTCTCCATATTCCATGTCATATCTTTTTCTTTCCTAGCTGGAAAATCTACATGAATCAGATCTTCACCTATAGGCAAATTTTGTGATTGAGGGTTTAGTTGCAGGAATGAGTGCCCCTTTTTTGACTGCGTGCAGTAGTTTGGCATGCTCCTTATTAACTATAGACAAAAACCCTTAAAAACAGAGTTCCCTTGCTCTGAATCATACCATTGAAGACAAATGTAGAAGGTTTCCCATGACTGTGTATAGCATTTTATCATGTTCCTCCTTAACTTTAGCTGGAAAGAAATATAGAAGGCTTCCCATCACATCCATTAATTGGTGGTCTAAGATCAACATAGCAAACAACCATGGCTGATCTGATGTACCTCCTCAGGGTTACTAAAATCCTCCAAAAGACAACAATATTAAAATTATCTACTACAGTGTGATATAAATGTTAAATGTTAGAATAAATGAAAATATAGAATCAGTAAAATATCACAGGGAATAATTTCTTAAATTCCTAAGAAACTTAGAGAATGGGAAAACATACTACAAAGGAGAATCATTAAAAGGATTGATATTATAAAGAAAAGTAAAGATAAACATCGACTTATAGCCATATAAAATGGATGCTAATAAAGACAAAGTAGCCAAGCATTGTTGATTAGGTGTGGTTGTAACTTAAGAGGCTAAGAGTTGTTATCCTCCCCCTTTTGGGTTCAATTCCCACTTTGTGATGTGACAACTTTCTCTCTTCATGAGTTGTGTGCGAGAGAGTGTGTATAATTGTTGATTGTTGGCTTCAACACTAAATATTTTGGTTTAGCCTTGGTACCCTCCCCAAAATATGGGAAAATACAAGGTCACTCAATGGGATTCCTAGGAAAATGCATTACCAACCCAAAAAAAACATAGCGAGGCACTATAAAGAGGTGATGTTCACAACTAGGAAAAATTAATATAAGAAAAAGTAAGAAAAGGAAAAACTTAGAAAGCTTCAATGTTGACATCAGTAATATAACCAGTTGATCTAAAAAATATTTAAAAATAAAAATCTAAATTCAGATCAACAAAAGTATTTTATAGCTATGTTTTTTAAAGGAAATCAACTTAGATCCAGGTTTGCAATAAATAGAAGAATTAGGTAACAACTATCCCTTTAGAGTTAAAAAAAAAATACCATAATGCTTGTCAGTTGGCATATTGATGTACTACAATCCATAGTTTAGGTACTCTTTATATTATCCTCACCAAATCCTCCCTAATACGTGGGAAATAGTTGGGATTATCATAGAGGATATTTATAGGCAATATATCTTGGTCACTTGGATTGCCCCTCTGAAGGGGATTACAAGCCCAATATGTAATTTTATGCACTCTCCAACAATTTTGTAGTTCTATATAGATGATACAAAAAATAATATATCTTGTGGACATTGTGGCAATCTCCTATCTACTTGCATGCTTCCTCTCCTTTTCAAGTTCCATTTCTTGTATGCATTTCTATTGCTACCATGTTGATACCATCCTTGAAGTTAATATGGAATGCAAGAAAATTGTTACATTTATTCTTAGGATAATCATCATTGTCTTGTTCAATTAGCCACATTTCTTACTTTTAATGTCTAGCATGAGTAAGTTTAATCTAGTGTCATCTACGGACATTGTTATTATATATTTTTCATATTTGATCGACCTGTGTCGTGAGCCTATTTGTGATCTTAATATGGCCATACAAAATTCAAACATCCATAATGGTTATGACGACTTATTTCTTATTTCTTTTCAATTTCTTGAATGGACGAGGTGTATTTTTCATCTTGGCAATGAACATAGAAACATAAAACATAAGCACCTGATCTGAAAACTAAGCTCACTCACTAGCTAACTCCTTTCATAGAAGGCATCATAAAAAAAATTCTTGAAGCCAATCCAATCTACATTCTGAGGAAGGGGATACATTTTCTGCTTGTGTGCACCCCAATAGGAACATGGCATACCACAATAACTGTTATTATGCACACTTAATAATTGACAAGCTACAGTGGTTTTATTTGCTTGTTCTCCTACTCTAAACTCAAAATCTGCATTTTTGGAATCTTTACATGAAGAGTCACTAGTTAGGCTTGCAAGCTTCCTTATTTTCCTCTTCTTTCTCCTTTTCATTTTCAACTTGTCAAGAGGATCATTGGTAGGAAATGATTGTGATTTTATGGCTTTTGTTTCGACTAGAGTATTTATGCATATTTGAGTAGTTAGAGAACACAATCACTGTATTACTTCTAACATTGGTTATTGCCAATCCTTTAAGACAATAAAAAATTCATATGCTAATAATAACAATGGTTGAAGGAAGATTTTCATACCCTTGTTGTCAAGAGATTTGTCCAACTGAGGTTGTGTATTGCCTTTTGGAATCAGAAAAAAAACTCATTTTTTTATCTCGTTTGTCAATGCGTTAAATATCTAGGAAGGGGCTCATATCTGACACTACACACATTGATCCCTGCGAATGGGTTGATATCTGACACTGCACACAATGTAGTCAACTACAATTTCAATAAGTGAAATAGTTGGCCAGTTTGTTGGTTCCCTTGATAGTGCAGTTGCTATTTTACAGATTGTGACAATGCACTCCCAAGTTTATAGGTTTTGACATTGACTAAGGCCTTAACATTGACTAAGGTTCTTGTTAGTATTATGTTTAATATCTAGGTTTATCATGGTCACTTGGATTGTCCCTGCCAAGGGGGTTGCAGCCCAATATGTCATTTTGTGCACTCTCCAATGATTTTGTATTTCTATATAGATGATACAACAAAGAATATATCTTGTGTACTTTGTGGAAATATCCTTTCTACTGGCATGCTTTCTCTCCTTTTCGGGTTTCATTTCTTGTATTTATTTATATTGCTGGTGTGTTGATACCATCCTTGGATTTAATATGGAATGAAAGAAAATTGTTACATTTATTCTCATGATAATCATCCTTGTCTTTTTCAATCAACTACTTTGCTTACTTTTGTTGTCTACCATAGATAAGTCTAATCTAGTGTCATTTATGGACATTGATATTATATATTTTTTATATTTTGTCAACTTTTATCATAAGCCCATTTGTGATCTTAATATAGCCATACAAACTTGAAAAATCCATAATGGTTATGATGATTTCTTTCTTATTTATTCTTAATTCCCTTAAATGGTGGAAGTAGTTCATTTTTTGGTTCTTTATATGTACCAAAAAAAAAAAAAAATTGAATGTGTGCATTCCTTCAAGAAATATTGTGTACCTTTCATATCTCTTTTTTTACGGTGAATTGCAAGTACCATTTGTCAAGGCATGAAGAAGAGAAGTGAGATATTTTGTGATGTTGAGGAACATGCAGTTGTCGTTTAAGGATTTTTTCATGGTACAAGGGCCAAAGATCCAACACCCTACTCCTTTGCGATATGCCTCAACACTAGAAGAAATATGTTAGAGTTGGTTCTCCTCACATTGCTAGTTTCAAGTTTATCACCTCTTCTAGGTCTAGTTGAATCCTTTCATAAAAGGCACCATTAACAGAATTCTTGAAGCCAACCTAATCCATGTTCTGAGGCAAAGGATGCATTTTCTTCATGTCTGTACCCAAATAGGAACATGACATATGACAATAACTACTATTATTTCCACTTAATGGTTGATAAGCTGCAATGGTTGTATTTGCTTGAGCTCCTACTCTAGACTCAGAATTTGCATTTGTGGAAATGTTACATGAAGATTCACTAGTTAGGTTTGTAAGCTTCCTTGTTTGCCTCTTCTTTCTCCTCTGATTTTTGAACTTGTTAGGAGCATCATTGGCAGGAAACAATTATGATGTGGTGTTGTTTCTTTTAGGTTTCCTATTTTCTATTGTGAGTCGGCATATTGATGTACCACATTCCCTAGTTTAGGTACTCTTTCGATGCTCCTTGCCAAGTCCTTCATAATATGAAGGAGATAGTTGGGATTATCAGAGAGGATATTTATAGGAAATATATCTTGGTCACTTGCATTTCCCCTCCCAAGGGGGTTCTAGCCCAACATGTCATTTTATGCGCTCTCCAACAATTTTATAGTTCTATATAGATGATACAACAAATAATATACCTTGTGTACATTGTGGAAATCTCATTTCTACTTGCATGCCTGCTCTCCTTTTTAGGTTTCATTTATTGTATGTATTTATATTGTTGGTTTGTTGATACCATCCTTGAAGTTAATATGGAATGCAAGAAAATTGTTACATTTATTCTCAAGATAATCATCCTTGTCTTGTTCAATCAACTACTTTGCTTACTTTTTTTGTCTAACATAGATAAGTATAATCTAGTGCCATCTATGGACATTATTATTATATATTTTGTATATCCTGTCAACTTTTATCATAAGCCCATTTGTGACCTTAATATGGCCATACAAACTTGAAAAATATATAATGGTTATGATGATTTCTTTCTTATTTCTTTTCAATTTCCTTGAATGGCCCAAGTGTATTTGTCATATTGATATGAACATAGAAACTTAAAACAAAAGCACCTAATCTGAAAACTAATCTCACTAAATTTTGAAGAGGTCAAAATAATTTGATAATTGAGTAGTGATACACTGGATTCTAAAAGTAGTTAATTTCTTGGTTTTTTAGATGCACCAAGAAAAACAAAATTTTCAAGTATGTGCATACCTTAACGAAATATTGTGTACGTTGTGTCTATGGTGGGAATAAGTTGCTTCATTTGCATATCACTTTTCTACGGAGAATGGAAACCACCATTTGTCAAGGCATGAAGAAGAGAAGTGACATATTTTATCATGTTGATGAATATGAGGTGGTTGTTTAAGGATTTTTGCATGGTACAGGGCTAAACATTAGAAGAAAAAATGAAATTGGTGAGGGTTGTGAAATTTCACGATAAGCTCATTGGTGACGATCAAAAGAGAATTTTTCACTAAAAAGTCAATGTCGCCAAAGGTGGTGTCACCAAAGGTATAGGTGTTGTGGTGACACTCAAGGTTCGTCACCAATAATTATTTATAATGAGGGATAATGACTGTCACTATTTCATATGAGAAATGGTGACGAACCTTAGCCTCCATCACTAAAAAATTGAACATCACTAAAGGTGGCATCACCAAAACTATAGGTGTTGTGGTGACATTCAAAGTCTGTCACGAATAATGATTATAATAACAGATAGTGAACATCACCATTTCATACAAATGACAATTATTTATTGTGATGGACATTTATGGTCATCAATATTGATGCATATATATGGCGAAACTCATTGACCATCACCATTTCATATGAACAAAAATGATTTATGGTGATGGACCTTTCATGTCCATTAATGTTAATGCATATACCGTCACCATTTCATTTTTTTGTGAGGGTGGACCATAGGTCCATTGGTGATGGTCAAAAAGTTTCTGTCACAAAAAGTTGATTGTCACCATTTCATATGAATATCAGGGCACAATGGAATCGAACCAGCAACCTCCTGCTTCTAAAGAAGGTTCTCTTCCATTGATATAACACCTTTTGAATAATTAGACTTTGAAAAATTATACCTTGAAACTTTGTAAATTGTAAATTCTAGAACTTTCAATAAATTATAAAACTTTTTAAAGTCTTGGAAAATGTTTTACTAAACAAGAAAAATAGCATCAAAGTTTTAATTCCCTACATAATGGTTATGGAAGATATGAAAAGTGGGTGGAAGGAAAAATAGTTATGTATAAGATACTCAATATATTCAGTTGAATACTCAATTAGAAGTGAATATTTGAAGACATTTATAGCCTATAAATGACCTATAATTATCAAACCTAAAATATGCAATTACATCAAAGATTGGTTTCTCACCTTGCGAATCATGTATATTTGTTGCGACAACATAAAATATGGCTCTAAAGGATTTATTTGCATACCAAAAAGTAAAAAACAATGAGTATATATGATGAAATTATGAATAATGAGCTACATTCTTGAATCCTCCTAGCTATGGGGCCCAAAAAAATAATTAGGAATGCTTCTCATTATTAATTAATTCAAGTTGTCAAAACAGAATGATCAATAACAATGATCCTGAAATGTGACCACTAAACAAATGTTAAAATTGTAAGCACAAAGTTTGGCGAATATCCATTACATCAACAAAATATCCAAGGATCATTCAAACACTTCCAAATCCAGAACAAGGACAAGTATCCAAAGAAGCAATTGCATGGATACAAGGAAAGTAATCTCTACCTCTCAATGATAATTATGTCCTCCCATGAGTACTTCAACTAGAAAAGGGGTGTAAAGACAATAATCTCAAAGAAAAATGAACTACACAATACAAAAATACACTTCATCCCCCTCTACCTTTACTATGATTATAAGAATTCCCTTTTGAAATTGTTCATTGTTAATTTTCATCTGCCCTTTTGTTGTCCACCATTGATATGAACAAACAATTGTCAACAAAAATGGTGGTTCGAGCAATAATTGTCAGTTAGGCATCCACACAATTGTGAAATAGTTGCACGCTTGAACACATTTCCTCCCCACCACCATCTAGGCATGAATTTGGATGTTTCTGCCTATAATACCCAAACAATATCTTCACAAATATTCCATGTGACGTGACAATGGAGATGGAAGTGGTGGTTTGTTCTTTCATACAGCTACGAGCTCTGCCCTGTTCTTATGTGCAACGAGATGTACAGATTCTTGGCAATGCTACCAAGTGAAGATCAAGGAAAGCCAACAGTGGGGAACTTAGGGGAAATGTGTTGGGTTGTGTTATATTCATTCCACGTAGTTAACAGTGGGTTTGAAGGGCACCGGTAACCCCACTTTATGGGGTCCTGGGTAGCGCCCCAAAATTATTATTTTTTTGGACCCTATGTTAGGTTGGGCGGACCAACCTATGGTTTTGTGCATGGTTTTCGCACATGTTTTTTGGACGCGATGGTTTTCGGTCCATGGTATTGGATGCATTGGCATGTATAAATATGTATTGTAACATTGAAAGGAACAATAATGAAAAATCAAGCTGGTAGTCCCAGTTTTGGGATCTAGGGGAAAATCTCTGTGTATATTTGTTATGATCCCGCATTGTTTATTTTCTGTGTTTTAGAATTCGTATGCGGGTAATTTCTGTTCGGGGTTAAAACCTACATTTGGTATCAGAGTTGTTTTGGCTTCAAGGGGATGCCTTCGTTGCTGAGGGGTTTCTCTCAGGCCTGTGGTAGACCCTGTTCAGTGGGAGATCTGCAAGATCGATTCTAGTGGTGAAAGAAGATGGAAAGCAATGGAAAGATAGAGATTGAGAAATTTAATGGTTGGAGTTTTGACTTGTAGAAACTCAAGATGGAGGATCTATTGGTGGATAAAGACCAGTGTATCACGGTAGATCTAGGTACTAAATCAACAAGAGTGTCCGATGAAGAATGGAAGAAGTTGGTTCAGAAGGCAAAGAGCACAATACGATTGTGTTTCTCAGATTCAGTATTGTTAAATGTATCAGGGGAAGCTACGGCGAAGGCTTTGTGGGACAAGTTAGGGACTTTGTACCAATCTAAGTCTCTGGTGAATAAAGTATTCCTATAGAAAAAGTTGTATAACCTGAGGATGAAAGATGGAGACTCGGTGAGAGAGCATCTAAATGCATTTAATGCTGTCGTAAGTTAGTTAGCATCTGTTGATATTAAAATTTTAGATGAAGATAAGTGGATCAGTTTGTTTTGTTCTCTACCAAATTCATGGGATTGTATCATTATTGCAATAGGTAGCAGTGCAACTGCCTTGCATTTTGATGAAATAGTCTCATCCTTGCTGACAAAGGAGATGAGACGGAAAAATATGGAGAGCCAAAATGGTGATGCCTTGTCTGTACGAGGGCGGACCCAAAACAGAAACAAAAATAAGTCATCGAGTGGGAGATCTAAATCTGTAGGAAAACCTGTAAAGGTGGTGTGCTGCAAATGTGGAAAGGAAGGGCACTACAAAAGCGACTACAAATCTAAAGCTCCTGACAAAGGAAAGGGATCTGATGAGGCTCCTTCTGCAGAGGTGAAAACCACCTTAGATGAAGGTGTGGATGTGTACTTGGCTTCTTCAAGTACACATGTACATCATGAGGCATGGTTGATTGACTCAGGTGCATCCTTTTACTTCACTCCCCATAGAGAGTGGTTCTACGAGTATGAGAAATATGATGGTGGTGATGTCTTCTTGGGGGATGACAGGAAGGCTAGAATCGTTGGTCGTGGAAAAGTAAAGTTGAAGTTGCAAGGTGGAAGGGTTAGAATGCTTCTAGGTGTTCTATATATTCCTGCATTAGCCAGAAATCTGATTTCTGTTAGCAAGCTAGATGATGCAGGTGTAAAAACAGTGTTCAAGAAGGATACCTACAAGATGGTTCAGGGAGCACTAGTATTGATGTGGGGATTTCAGATTGGAACTATGTACAAGCTACAAGGTAGCACTGTTATTGATGGGTGCAATAGTTCTGTGGTTCCTGAAAGTGGAGTAGAAAATCTAGTGGTCTCTAGAGAGAAGACCATGCTGTCGCATCAAAGGCTTGGACATATTGGAGAAAAGGGCCTTCGGATACTTCATGGTAAGGGTATTGTAGAATTTAAGGCTCTCGTCCCAGAGAAGAAGACAAAGGTGCTGAGGACAGATAACGGTGGATAGTTTTGCAGTAAGGAATTTGAAGAATTCTGTAAGAAGTGTGGTATAGCAGGGCAGAAGACTACTCCATATACACCTCAGCAAAATGGAGTTGCAGAAAGAATGAATAAGACGTTGATGGAAAGGGCAAGAAGCATGCTAAGTGGTGTTAGGTTAGGACAGGAATTCTAGGCAGAGGTGGTGGATACTGCATGTTACCTGGTCAACAGGTCACCTTCATCAGCCTTGGAGGATAAGACTCCACAAGAGGTATGGACTGGTAAGAAGCCCTCTCTTTCACATCTGAGGGTATTTAGATGTGATGCATATGTACATGTTGCAAAGGAGAAATGAACCAAGTTAGATAGTAAATCAGAAAAGTGCATCTTTATTGCATATAAGGATTGTTTAAAGGGTTATAAGCTTTGGAACCCAGTCACACAGAAGGTTGTGTACAGCCGAGATGTGGTGTTCAGAGAGGTGAAAGATGTTATTAAACATGAAGTTCAACAAAAGGAACCCGAGAATATAGAGTTTGAGCTAAAGGAGGAAGAATCAGACTCTACAACAGAGGAGGAATCAGAAGATGAAGAGCCACGAACTTCGGCTATGAGAAGATCAGTTCGAGAAAGAAGGAAGCCTGAAAGGTATAGTCCATCTGCTTTCTTTTCAAATTTTTCTTTATCTATTATTGGCGATGATCCCAGAACCGTTAAGGAAGCAGTATATTTAGAGGATGGAAAACTCTAGAAAGAGGCCATGGTTGATGAAATGGCATCTTTACACAAAAATGAGGCTTGGGATCTGGTGGAGTTGCCGGCTGGAAGGAAACCCATTGGCAGCAAATGGGTGTTCAAAAAGAAGACAAATGCAGAAGGAAAAGTGGAGAAATGCAAAGCTTAGTTGGTAGTAAAAGGTTGTTCCGAAGTGCTGGGAATTGATTTTGGTGATATTTTTTCTCCTGTTTCCAAGGTAACATCTATTAGATTACTTTTATATGTTACTGCTACTTTTGATTTTGAGGTAGAACAGATGGATGTGAAGAAAACATTTCTTCATGGGGACCTGGAAGAGAAAATCTACATGAAGCAATCTAAAGGCTTTGTAGCAAAGGGTAAGAAAGAACTAGTATGAAAGTTAAAGAAGTCTTTGTATGGGTTAAAACAGTGACCAAGGATGTGATATCAGAAATTTGATACATTTATACGGGGACTTGGCTTCACTAGAAGCAAAGCAGATCACTGTGTGTATTTTAAATTAATTGGTGACCGTGTTATTTATCTTGTCTTGTATGTGGATGATATGTTGCTGGTTGGAAATGACAAAGAAATTATCCAGGATTTGAAGACCCAATTGTCCTCCAAATTCAACATGAAATATCTTGGTGCTGCAAACTATATTTTGGGCATGGAAATTAAAAGAGATAGGAAAAGAGGAAGCTCTGGTTAAACCAGAGGAAGTATGTGGAGAAAATACTACACAGATTTAATATGCAGGATAGTAAACTGGTGAAGGTTCCTATTCTTGTAGGTGTGAGGTTATCTGCTAAACAATGTCCCAAGACACAAGAAGAGGAAGAGGACATGTCCCGTGTTCCATATGCAAGTGTTGTCGGTAGCCTGATGTATACAATGGTCTGTACTAGACTAGACATTGCACATGTAGTTGGAGTATTGAGAAGGTTTATGTCAAAACCAAGAAAGGAGCATTGGATAACAGTGAAGCGGGTTTTCAGGTATTTGCATGGCACTAGTATTATGGTCTATGCTACCAAGGAAGACCAGGATTAGATATAGTGATGGATATTCATGGATTTGTTGATGCAGACTAGGCTGGAGATCTGGATCAGAGAAGATCTACAAGTGGGTATGTGTTTAACCTTTTTGGAGGTGCAGTCAGTTGGATGAGTAAGAAACAATATGTAGTGGCACTATCAACTACAGAGGCAGAATACATGGCAGCCACTCATGCAAGCAATGAAGCAATTTGGTTGCAGAGATTGTGTTCAAGTATGGGGTTAGTACAGGAAGCTATGAGGATAGACTGTGACAGCCAAAGTGCAATTTTCTTGGCAAAGAACCCTGCATATAATTCAAAGACAAAGCACATTAATGTTCAGTATCACTTTGTGAGGGATATGATAGAAGAAAAAAAGGTGTTGCTAGTAAAGGTGGACACTTTGAAGAATACTACAGATGCATTGACATAATTTGTGAGCTCTAAGAAGTTCTCTTGGTGTAGAGAGACAATGGACATTTCAGGGCTGGGAAAATGACTAATCTCTTTTGTGGCCCCCTATGGAAAGGAAACAACAAGTGGGAGAATGTTGGGTTGTGTATATTATTTCCACGTAGTTAAAAGGGGGTTTGAAGGGCACCCGTAACCCCACTTTATGGGGTTCGGGGCAGCGCCACAAAAATTTTTGGTTTTGGACCCTATGTTAGGTTGGGCAGACCCACCTATGGTTTTGTGCATGATTTTCGCACATGTTTTTTGGACGCAATGGTTTTTGGTCCATGGTATTAGACGCGATGGTTTTCGGTCCATGGTATTGGATGCTTCGACATGTATAAATATGTATTGTAACATTGAAAGGAACAATAATGAAAAATCAAGCTGGTAGTCCTGTTTTTGGGATCCAGGGGAAAATCTTTGTGTATATGTGTTTTATGTTTTACAACCTTGCCTTGTTTATTTTCTGTGTTTTAGAATTCATATGCAGGTAATTTCTGTACGAGGTTAAAACCTACAAAATGAAGGCATCAAAGGTGAGCTAGGTAGTGATGGTGAAGGGCATGTGCAGACTTGGGATCTGAAATTTCATTGCACCTGCAAGGGATGCAAGAAATTTTTTTAATAAAGTTCTCCCAAAAACCAATGGTAAGAAGCGTCATGCTCTGGCATGTTTACATATTGTTAGTTTTATTTTTTTGTGTGTTAGGTCGTGTGTTCAAAACTAGTTATAGATATTCAACAACCATACGGATTTTTTTTTTAGGTGTGCAAACTATCATTATTAATTCCAGAAAAAGGAAGGTGATTGTTTAGTGATTTGTGACTTTCATTAATGTGTTATTGAATAAGTTGTTGGAATTTAGGAAGTATGCAGATTTGTGGCCAGTGGCAGGCTACACACTTGGAATTATTTATTCTCTCTACTTGTCATCACATCTTTTGTCATGCAAGCTTCAAGTAGCCAGAGTCCAACAAACAAGAGAAGTCAGTATTGATGACCTTATTACCCTTGCATCATAAACTTGCAGAAAATGTAGAAAGTTATTGAGACTGATGAAAACAATCAACTACTCAAGGATATGGATATATTGAAATCTTCTCAACCTGAACACATTTCCATTGCAGTGGATGAAGAATGTCCTACTCATTCTCAGGATGGACTGGCACCTTTTCCCTTGTAGGGCAGGAAAGTTTTGGAGCAATTTAATTTGTTCATGAGAAATGAAGATGAAGAGGAGGAAGAGACTACTACTAGTGGAATAGCTATTGGAAATGGTGTTGTAGAGGAAGTCGAAATAGATTACCTAGCAGACTATATATTATTTTATTGATTTATTATTTTTGTTAGAGGGTGAAGTGATTTGGACCTAAAATCCCTTCTTGTTATAAGGCTCATAAGGACAGTGAAAGTGTTAGCACTGTGTATAGAGAGTGTGATATAGTGTTCAGATGTGAGTGCTAAACTTTGTTTTAACAAATTACCTTTTCTGCTTGAGTTGATGTAAGAGAAATGGACATTCCTCTCTTACCATAGATTTATTGGGCTTCAAAAGTTCATTTAGTTGAAGCCACTCAAGGTAACATCAAAATTTTGTTTAGATGGGAGAGTGAAGAGAAAAACAAAGTTCGCATTCTAGGGGAAAATTCATATAGTTTTCTTATATTTACCCATCAATGTTGCATGTGTACCTATTTTAGTGCTTATGCTTAGAATATATACACTACCCACAATTAAGATATAAGCTAAAACGCAAAAATCATATGTAGTCAAATTCCTTAAACAACTAAATGCGTAAAACTTTAACCTGGAATTTCATCATTGCAAATGTGTGTTTTAATAGAAACTGAATGATCATGTAGGAAATAAGCATGCAAAGGAATATATATTTTAATGAAATAAGTGGAATTAAAAAAATAATGAGTTGATTATTATTTTCAAGCATGCATGGGTATATCAAGCGATACAAAGAGGTATGGTTTAGTGTGCAATTTACTTGGACCCTGTATTAGGTCAATGCTTTGCCTAACAAGATCACTTGATGTTGGATAATGCAAAATGGTGACTCTACACTTATGCAATCATCTTCTGGAAATATTAGCCTTACTCTACAAAAGGTACTAACAATTCCTTTTAGTTTTTGAAATGTATTGGTCAAACACATTAGTTTGATATAAAAGAAACATAAAGATAACTATAAATGTGGTCAAAAATATATGCTCGCAAATTACCAAGATAGTGTTGTGAAACTTTCTTCTTAGAATATCTCCTTCAAAATTTTCAAGTGCAACTTCTTCAAGGTATTTTCACAAATCTTCAATTGTTTGCTTTTGTTCGCCACATATGGAATTGTATTTTAAATGAGATGATTTTTCTGTCTACATGCATAAGTAAATTTTGACTAGCATGCACCCATTTAATCATAATAAAATGAAATTATTTATTCAAAAGATTAAGTATTTAGAACAATATTTTGTAAATGGATTGAATGTTGGCTTACCTCTAGCTTTTGATTTGCAATTTCGAGCTTTATGCATAAGTTTATCATATGTTCATTCTATGAAGAAAAACTTTCCTATAGAATAAAACCATTATTGTTTAGATATGGAATCTGTTGTTGATGAAAAAGACCAACTTTCACAATCATAAATCTCACCAGTTCACACTCATAAGCTTAACTCTAAAGATGTTGTTTTGGTATCAAGTTGTTCAAGCTCTGCAGCAAAAATTTCAGTGCATTCCCTATATTTTGCAACCTTGGATGTTAAATGATACACTTGTGTAGCCTATTGATCTCTATCATCTATAACTTATTGAAGATAGTCACGAAGACGGTCAATCTGCTCCATAAGTTATTTTTTCTACTTTAGAGTTTCCTATTGCATGGCATGGAATACGAAAGAACATTAATTGCTAACACTTCTTCAAACTTGACTTTTGAGATAACTTTTCAAACTTCTTAATGAGCTAAAATAAATGACAATTTGGCAATAAATTATTAAATCAATATAAATAAACCTAGGCTCCTGTGATTTTTTCTAACATGGCATAAAGATAGCTAACATTAAAACCTACTTAATCTACTTAACGGCTCAAAACCTACCATGAAGAACAAATCTGAGACAAATATGCTCTTGATTTATATTTATGAAGGTAAAAGAAGCGCTTACTTAGAATGCCAATTAGATAAGTTATGAAGATCTACATATACAACAAAAAGAATAATTAAGTTTGAAACCTATTCTTTAATATGTCATGCTGAAAACCAAGGGAGGCACATTTTAAACAATCAATTGGAACCTCTAAGCAGATCTTTTCTCTATTCTAACCTTCCATTAACAATATCTTCAAATGGATAAATAAGTAATGTGGGCTCAATACATGGATTCATATAAGCATTAAGTTTCTAGGGTACGGGAAATGTTGAATATAAATACTATCAAAAGTACAAATAACTTGCTCTAGCATTAACAAGCTAATCCTGAATAGTTGTTGAGTGACCTCTCAAACAACTTAAAGTTTCCATTATAGTTGTTTTTCTCTTTCTGAATATGAGAAATAGTATCTGCATTTTATGCAGCATCACTTTGAAACTTTCTATTGTATTTCTATAAACAAGCATTGTATTGTTGCAATATCCTGAAGAGATGCACCTATTTCCCTATACATATTACTCATTACATTGTAAATATGTATATTATGTAATTGATACAAAAAAGAAATTGAGTGCCCTTGATGCACGAAACATTTGAGTCAAAGATAAATGAATATACCTATTTATTTGCACTTAACGCCTCCTGCCCAACTTTATCAATCTCTTGAGACAAGTGACTATTATTTTTTTTAGGTACATGTTGTGCTTCTCTATTTTTGTCGTCATTCAATTATAGCATACAGTAAGAGAATTATCCTATCATATGCTAAAAATTTGAGAGAACCAATGGTTTGACAAATTCAGGTGACCCATTAAATATACAAAAGCCCATTGTCAATAGCTAAAATGTTATCAGTGAATATACAAAAAACCCTTTTTAGAGAATAGTATTTATTAGTAAATATTCATAAACCCATCTCTGACTACATTACAATTAAGAAATACAAAGGTGAAGGTGGTGACTTCTTCATTTATTCACTAGGGTTCCAATATCCTAGAGGATATGTTCTTAAGAATTTCCCCTCGTGGACCATTTCACAATGTAAAAATTGGATTTCCAATTATTTTTTCAATCTAACATGTAGAAGCATAACTTTCATGAAGAAATAAATAAAAGGAAGATGAATAGCCTCTTTTCAAATTTGACTTTTGAGAGTCTGTCTTGTGAAGAACATAATGCATTCTTGAGGTCAAGAATATTCATATGTAACTCTTGCTCCTGTTTTTTGAAAGGCCCCTCTAATATCGTAGATAAGCCATTATAACCCATTATAAAGGCAGGATGTTTTTCCAAAACAAAAATATATTATATCAATCAAAAGGTTGCAGAGGCTAACAATGATATATGTGGGGCTGATCGATGTATTAGATCATGAAAAAATAATCCTTTAAACCTACAAAAAGGAGCTTGTAGTGCATCGTATTAAAAGGTAGATGTTCTAGGTTGCCTTACATTTGGCCTCTTTTACATGCACACTTAAAAGTGTAATAATAGAAAAATGGAGAAATTAACAATATACATGGGTGCACACCTTCACTGTTTTCTATATAATGAGAGTTTTTCTTCTTTATTTCCATTGGTCCTTCCCCTTATGGACCGTATCATCTTCTTTGAATTCATCTTGGATCAAATTCTTTGTATCAATGTTGTTTAAGGTGATGTCCTTATGAATAATGAGGATTTGAAATGCAAATCCATAGCCATATTATTTAAGGCAATGTCCTTAGTAAGAATCAACATTTTGAATGCAAAGGCATATTACATTATGATTCAAAGATGCCTGTTTTTCCCTTTTGATGAACTAACAAACTCATGATATTTTCATGTTGAGAAATGGAATGGTCAGATTTCACTGATACACATGGGTTCACCACCCATCCAATGTTCCACTTATGTTCGCCAAAACAAATAAATATAAATACAATAATCTCAAAACATATCTTCTTTACTAATCCATTTCCATATAAACTTACAAAGAGTACTAGAGGATACACAATGAATCATGACTCCTACTCTTTCTCTACTCAAAAGTATCAAGGGAAATAATTCTACTACATGAAATATAGATACAAACTAATCAATAACAACTTCTAGTTGCATAATTAACATAAAATATTGATCTATAGTAAAGGAAAAAGGATGAATGGCACAACCATGGTTACCCAGATGTTGTACTATCCTCAGAGATCATTTCTGGTCTTATTTCCAACTCTAGGGGGATTAAACCACAAAATATACTCACCCCTAAGGAATAATTTCCTCCCCCTATTTACATATTTTACAATATCCTCAATGTAGATTGTTTTGAAAAAATATAAAATGATTATATAACTTCTAACCTTGACCATTTAGAAAAGTCAAAGTTTATTTTCCAATAAATATATATTATCCCTTTATTTGTCAAAGGAGATCATCATTCCTCTCATACATTGGTAATTAAGGAAGCAATTTGCATCCCTCAACATTAATCTCTTTTACAATTTCAAAAGTGACAATCCTCCTTATGGGCCTTAATCATTAAAATTCAAGTTCCCAAACTGTTAATCATCCTACCATGCAATATGTCCTCTTTGAGTTTGGAAAATCCAAAATTGATCACCAATACCATGTTTCCAGGTTAGCCTCTATGATCATTTTTTGTCATGCCACATCTGATAGGACGCCTACTCATATTTCTCACTAACACCATCTCCTACCTTGATTTATTCTCACATAAAAAAGTACAAGGGTGTTGTTACACTGCTTTAGAACTAATTCTAAGGAAGCAACCAACAAGCAACCAACAAGCGGATTGCTTTTAATTTCTTTTGAAAAGAAAAGAAGAAGTAGTACGGAGGAAAAGAATATCTAACATTTTCCACAAATTCTACGAATAGAAGCACGAATTTTCATATTTGTGACCCTCCAATTTGCTCATATTACATTTTGCCTTTGTTTGGCAAGCTGCTGTAAGTTTTCGATAAAAAGTATCCCCTTTTATTATTCTTAGCATCTGCCATTCTGGCACAGATATTTTTGGTCCTTAAGAAGAAACAATTTGAGAAAGTTCGATGAAAATATTTGTCCATCGGTAATGGAAATTGCATTAGTGGGAATATAAGCTGAAACATCTCCAACTTGAGTCTCAACTATTGGTAGAGCAGCTAAATTTGTGGAAAAATGGTGCTAGATTTTTTGAAAAATGGTGTACCCACCCAAGCTAGATTTGTGGAAGTGGTTGGGCGGTCATATTCTATTAACATTTTTTATAAAATGGGTATCTTTCCGTATAGATCGTAATTCACTTATCGATAATACTTTATTAAGACGTTATATGCTACCTCTGCTTTTATCGCCTATGACGGTGGTGGTAGTGATGGTGCAAGGTCAGGGAGGGATGCTACAGGGAAGGATGCTAGGCTAAGTGATAGCTCTGCTACTGGTGAATCTGAATCTGGATCCGGAAGAGAATAAACACGTGGGCCAAAATATGTTTTTTGTAAGACCAAAATGTTTTCATAGTCCCAAAATGTCCACTTCCGTGAAACAATGCATGTCGTTTACATAAATTGTAAACTTGATGGATGATAAGGGAAAGGGTCTATCCTATATGCTATGGAAGATCATATTCCATACTTAGAACTCACCCCAAAGTGTCAAAATTGCATGGCAGGTGGAAAACTTGCATTTCTTAAGTTAAAATTTGTGTTACATCTAGACCTGGTTGCACACAACCTCCTGCATATGTACCTATGGAGAATTCATAAAATATAGTGCTATATTATTTCTCCTTTTCCATCTTCGTACACTTCCTTAATTATAATTTACACCTTCAAGTGATGGTACTAAGTCTACCAAAATGATTTCACTGATTTACCTTGGCTCCTGTTAACTACAAGTAGTCTTTGGTAACATTCATGTCCAGGGCTCACTAAATATCACAATTGTCATTTTCAAATTTATGTGTGTTTTTAGAAAATTATTGATCTTCTTACCTTGTTAGAGTTTCACTTCCAATCCAAGAAGTCACTATTATGCAAAAATACCGTGAAACTTCCAAATTAGACAACATGAAAAATCAGGCTAGGGTTCCTTTAGAAGTTTATATGCCACAACATACATAAGAACATATGGTTAAATATAGAGGTTGATAGCTAGAATATCTCATGGTCTTCAACCCTACACAGTTAAATCACCAAGAAAAATCTCCAACTGATATTTTTTAAGCATCAACCATAGCAATTTGTTTGGTCTAACGCTTTTATCCAACTCTACAAATGTACACAGCCTTAAAATAAATGGCATGCCCTATTCCCATTATAAATCCAAATGAAAATTCATGAAGTCTATGGTCTTCTCAAGCAACAAAACACAAATAAAATAGGTAGCTTTACATAGAATCAAAGATATGAGAATTAATTATCTTATCTGCAACCATGGAATTACCTTAACAATAAAGTGAGTCCATATATTGGCACTGCGAGCTTCCATGAATTCCTTTAAAATCATAAGCCTGAAGCCTCAAATGATGTCAGTTATTTCAAGGAAGAGCCCCCACTCCTCATAGAGCATCTACAATATTGGTCAAAACTAGCACATGATAACATGATAACGTTAAACCATGTCTCAAAATAGCGGAAATGAGTTATTCAGTGAATATAAAACACCATGTTAATCTAATAATTTAATTCAGCTCTATAGGCAATTGTTAGGGATGACTCATATTCTCCACTATGATAGGGAACCCCATGGTTTGACCTCCCAATTCCACTGCCCAACTTGCACCACTTTCCAGGTTACCTTTTGAAATAAAGCCACCAGGTAGGATAAGATAGAACTATTTTAGGCTTAGAAGAAAGAACACCATCAATCTAGTAAACATATAAACTATACACAACACAAGCATAGGGAAGGTTCCCTAATTTGAGTCATTGGAGATTGTTGAGTTTGAATGTGTGTATGATCCTGAAGTTAAAATTTGTGAGGTCATTGAGGTTTGTGGAAGATAAGGGATTCACAAGATGAAGTATTGAGATGTTGCAAGTGCAATGAAGACCCCACAATGATGTCATGCTAAAGAATTCTATTGGAGAAAGTTGTAACCTGCATGTATTAGGATGAGGGTAAGAAGTTATAAGCATGTTTAGTTGTAAGCTTGCGAAAATAGTTGAAAAGAAAACTGACAGACTCATGAAGGGACTGCAAACATAACAACTTCAATTTGTGAAAAGGCCACACAAATGCAACAAAGTTGTGGGACCCACCACTCCCAACTGTAATATAGTAGAAGCCCACAAGGAAAATTTGTGTTGCCTTCTACAGGTAGGTTGGAGAAAGAGTACAAGCCCTAGGTTGCAAGCACCTAAATGAAAAAAGCACTAACAAGGTTGGAAGCTCATGTAACAAGAGAAACTAAACACGTGTAGAAGTTGTATGGTTGTGAAATGACTAAGTGGAGAGTGCCAATAGCATTGGGTGATAGAGTTATTATGACATGTGGCATACAAATTTCCAAGGCTACTAAGATTCCAATCTAATAATTGAATAATTATGTAAATATGTACGACCATGTAATTAAAAGGGTAGAGAAGCTAAGCTAAAAATGGTAGAAATTTGTCAGTAATTTTCCAAGCCCTAATATCATTGGCTCGAAGAGGAATTATGAATGTTTGGGCTCATGAGCAAGAACTTCCAAGGATTTTGATATTTCAATCTGACAATGAAAAAACTATATGAGTATGTACAATATTGTACTCAAAAGGGAAGAAAGTTTAGCCTGAAAACACCATAAATTAGTTGGGAATGATATAAGAATTATAAAATTAGAATTCGAGATATATTGGCCTATGTGCAAGTGTAAAAATTTCAATTATTGTGGTATTCAAAACACATTAATTAAAAGAATTGGATATACACTTTCTTTAAGATGCATAATCATTTCATTATAACTATTATTATCTTTCTGTGATTAATTTGATGTTTGTACTTTAATATTTTGTAAATACATTTTAAAGCCATGAAATAAATCACTCGTAGTGCACCACAAGTAGAGACTTTAGGCACATTTATTCCTAGAACATTTGTTACTGAGTTAAGGAGTGGACTTTACAGGAAAAATACGATGTCATTGTAAAACCTACTGACATCATATTGTAGATCATTCATGGGATACCAGATCTGCACTTTAAAGATTGTAAGACACTAACATAAACATAATCAAATCTTAGATAAACTATTCCAATCAATGAGGAGACCAAATAATTTGTAGCGAGAATAGATATATATATGACCAACTTTCTTTTCTCATCCTAAGTTCCCTAAGATGGTTATTCTTTTGAAGATAATTAATTTACAGGCTCTAGTGTTCGTATGAGGACTTACATAATACTCGTTTTTTATAAGCATGGTCATATGTGGAATGTACATTCGATATCACAACACATCATGTGATGGTGGAATTTTTTGGCTACTCACATGAGAAGAGAAACAATAGATTAAAATTAATACACAACAATAGATAAACAAAAAAATGGATTCTCTTGTGCCAACAACAAAATCCTATATTTAATATCAATATCATCAGCTAAAGTAAGGCCATTAACAGCTACTATCCAGAAAATTTATGATGATAATTTTTTTTGTTGATGACTTTCTATTGAGTTAAGAAGATTCTTGCCAAATATACGCATCTGACCATAGTTTCAAATTTTAACTATTTAGATTTATACTTATCTTAGTTGTTCCCGTTCCCTGAATTATACTTTTGTTCCTTCCAAATATCTATTTTTTCACACAACTTCCAAAATTTTAATTTGCGCCATCATCAAGAAATAATTTAGAAAATTTACTGGCAAACTTAAATGATAGTCTTGAACCCCCCCTTCAAATGCATCTACCAAGCCCTTAATCAAATTCAAAAGGGATCTTTAAAAAAGTTAATTCAAACATGAAAATATGTTCAAAATGATAAAAAATAAAATTGATAGTACAAGTTCTTTTCCACAAAACTGCAATGCTTTTTTTTTTCAATTTTGGCTGTAACATAGATAAATTCCATCATTTTTCTTGATGGGAATCAGGAGTGTATTTTAAAATTAGGTTGCCCATCTAGAGCTCAAGAGATGAGTCAACAACCACTGTAACTAAAATTTGATAATAAAAATTCACAAAATCAAATTGAAGCACAAAACAAGTTGAGATTTCCTTTATCCACTTGCATTTATTTGGAATACCAAATAATTATTGGGAAATGACAGAAGGGGCAAATTAGCCATAAATCCAATGAATTTATTAAAATTAAAGTAGATTTATATAAAAATTACTCTTGAAAACATGTCAATATTACTAATCATGTGTAAGGCCAAAAACTTCCTTACAAACAATGAAAACTACTCTCAGAAGCTGCAATTAAAATATGCCATAGAGCAACAAGCATTTGCAAACAACAAAGGCTAGTCTCAGAATCTCCAATTAAATTATGCTACATAGAAAAAAGAATTTGCATCAATAAGTCAGTGAAATACCTTAAGGGATAAGTTGGGACTAGATAATGCACTAGAAATCTATGAGAAATGTCTAAGACATTTAACTACTCGTTATCACATATTTCGTTATCAGTCACCCTTAATGTGGTCTAGAGGGGTTACTATAGTGGGACAACATTGACTAAAGATGGAGCATATGGATGAAATGTTTAACAACTTCACAAATTGTTTGAAAAAATAATCCAAAGGGATGTTTTCTTATGGAATCTAATGATTAAAAGGTATGCGAGGAAATGGCTAGGTGAGGAAGTCCTTGGTCTTTTCTCTCAAATGTTGGAGAGAAATATACAACTTGACAATGTTACATTTCCCATTGTGCTCCATGCATGTTCCAGCCTTTTTTCCCTACCAGAGGCCCTTGGGACTCATTATTACATAACCAAGAATGGGTTATGAACAAAATTATCCTGTGGGAGATTTTCTTATAGATATTTATGTTTAGTTCGGTTTTGTAGAGAATGTGTCCCAAATACTTGATAAAATATAAGAGACATGGTTCACCCGAAAAGTTCAAAATATACATGCCAAAGATCCTTTGTTATTGTTTTGTGAAATGCAGTGCATATATGTGAAACCAAACTTAGCTACAGTTGGCAACATGGTTGTAGCATGTGCCAAATTACTAGATATGTAAGAAGGAAAGTTGTACATGATTTTATAATTAAAAGTGTCTATGAGCTAGATGCCCCTGTAGGAATTCACTTGTATAAATGTATACCAAATGTGATAGCATATATTATGCATTCCAAGTGTAACAAAATTTCTATATGGGATGTTCTTTCATGGGAAACTATGATTACAGGGTATGTGTACAATGGCCATCCTAAACAGGCATCAAATCTCTGCGAACAATTGCAACAAGAATGTGTAAATTTCAAACAAGTCATTATCTTCAGATTTTTGTCAACATGTGGTGATTTAGGAGCTCAACAAGAAGGCTAGTGGATCCATGACACAGAAAATCCAAGGCACAAAAAACATTTACTTTCTGGTTACCTAAATGAGGGTTGCAATAGCGATTTAATCAAATGTATTGAGATTGTTGACATGATCCAATGTCTCAGAATTTATCGACACTTTCAACATGAAATAAGTGGAGCTTTGTATTACCTTTATAGATTAAGCACTTACAATGATTCTAAAGTTTATAGAAATTGATGCTCACATATGGTTGTTTGCTTCCGTATATTATATTTTCTACCTAGTTATGCGTGTTTTTTTTTTTAATCTAGGTAGATCTATTCATAAAGGGATGACTTTGGCTAATATCATTATATTTATGAATATAAGCCTATGAATAGTATTCTATGCCATTTCAGAGATTTGCATCTTAAATTTCTTAGTTTACCCAACATCACTAATTGAGCGCCTCGGGACAATATTTTGAAAATGGGATGAAAAACTAACTTTTCTTTCGTGCATGAAATTTTAGTATATTTTGAAGTACTAGGGTTTTAAAATGCTTATAATATAATATTGATATACTAATAGTAATTTTTTCATTATAAACTCGTTGCTCATGAATAGATGTTGGAATGAAAATGCCATCGTGATAGGAACATGTGATTCCCTCATCAAAGATCTCAAGGCATGTAGATGATGAAGGATGTGTTCCTCACAAATTTTGGCCACAACTTATGCTACAT
The DNA here is from genome assembly GCA_031772625.1 of Pinus tabuliformis. Taxonomy (NCBI): domain Eukaryota; kingdom Viridiplantae; phylum Streptophyta; class Pinopsida; order Pinales; family Pinaceae; genus Pinus; species Pinus tabuliformis. Next base: position 694,604,270 of record CM062816.1, on the reverse strand, counting down.
CTACATCATGATGCATCTCAATAACAAGAGCGATTTCCCCTGTTGTGGCCCCTACCTCACAAAAAATTAGCTCTTCCCCATTTTTTTACTAAATAAGCTTTCGAAGAAGACATATGATTTTCAAATGGAAAGCATTGCTTCACTGCTATAACATCTATAATTTTCATTACAACAGGAGGAAAAAGTCTCAGTAAAGAGTTGGGTTGTCTCTTTACTCTCCTTGTTGAGAAGAAGTAGAAGATGGAACAAGAGGATTAATATGGAGACAGTCTTGGACTTCTTGTAACGATTGAGGTAGCAGAAGCAAGAACATTTGAATGATGTACAAGATGATACCCATTATGTCAAGGATATCGAGAGAAGAAAATTCTTTTGTGGAGATGACTACATATCTCTTATCGGTCCCAAATTGAATAGGGGAACAAGAAGCTTCAATGCTCTTTCAAAGAAGATTTGGCCCAAGTTGAGCTGTAGGCTAGAAATGAGAAATCCATCTCACACATTTATCTCACTGAACAAAGCATTATGCAGGTATAACTGTGGTTGGTGCAGATGTAGCACCAAGAAGATGACCAGGATCATGAACAACATGATCAAGAGGAAGGCCAACAGATCTTGCAATATCTCCTGAAGTGCAACTCTTTCCACCAGTATACAAATCTCCTTTCTTAAGGTCTAAAAAATATATCATTAATAAATATTTTTATCTTATTCCCCAATAGAAATCACAATATCCTTCAATAAATACCACCTTCTTAGTGAAGAATTCACCAACAAATCCAAAATAGACGCTGAATTTTTACATGTTGTTTCCCAAGACTTCCTTTTTACATGTTATTGGTGAAAGACTCCTCTAATCAATGAGACATGCAACAAATCTATTGAATCTATACCCTGTTCCAATTCGTTCTGTTATGGATGAAAAGTTGATTCAAGTATGGAGAGGGTGTTCCATATGGGAGAGGAAATGGAGAAACGAGAAACAAACATTGGAATTGTCTAGAGCTAGAGAACAATATTGTAGGAAATTACATATGCTTTTAGATGAGACAAAGGACATTACATTAGGTCATGCTACAATTGATGATGGAAATAATAATCGCATTACTTTTGTACGGGGTTACCAAGGTGATATTATGCCAGTGAAATTTCAGCAGAAAAAAGGTGAAATCAAAGCACAAGCTAGTTTTACTTTCATTCCCAGGTTTTGGCTAATTTGTTAATACTAACAATCATAGGTAAAAAAGATTCCTTGTGGAGTTTGATTATTTACAAGAGTGTTACTTGGAAAAAAGGCGATGCTACATGTATGAAAGCAATGTGATCGTCGATTTGTGAAAAGTAAGGAATGGGGAAAATATTAATATAGAAGGTTATCAAGAAGGCCTCGAGGAATTCCAAACTATTCTCACAATAGTTACCCAATATAGTCATTTTCAACCTAGTTTCCATTAAATCAATTTTTTTCTAGAATATAAAATCTCAAACTCAAACTCAAACATCATGTAAATTTCATCAGGGTTTTAAGAAAGTGAATAAATAAAGAGGCGATCTCACCTTAGCAATTTCTCTGGTACCTCTGAGGGTTTCAATAAATCAGAAATGGAAGAAGGATAACAAGGGAAATTTACAACAAAATATGTTGTGTCTTGTATCACCCCCGACATGCTTCCTTCCTTAATTAATCCCATCTCTACATCATTAAAAACATGTTGTGACGTTGCCTAAACCCTCTTCAAGAATCGTTGGGCTTGGATTTGGCCTGCAATCCACTCATTTTCAAATTCCTTTTTCCATGGGCTCTCAAGAAATCCCACGTTCTACATGATGATCAAACATCCACAAAATAGCACTTAGCATGGTATATGTCAATTTTATTTTAAATAAAATATCTGGATAATTTCCATTTTAAAAGGATGATTGATGGTATATGTACATTTGATTTTAAACAAATTATCTCGATAATTTCCATTTGAAAAGGAGGGTCGAATCTAGGTGGTTGATGTCGAGGGACAATTTATGAAACATGATATAATAGGCAGCTATATATAACTTTGTTGACATTGGGGTGATTACTTGAACCTTTTTTTTTAACCATGGTGAATTAGTTATTTGTTGGATTAATCTTTCCCGGGATCAAATTTAGCAATAAATGAGATGTCCCATATTGACCACGAACAAAAGAAACTCCATAGGGCCTCTTATTCCTCTAGCCTCACACCAACAAGCTTAACATGACATTATAGGGAATCGAACACAGGTGGTGAGGGACTTAATAGCCCACCTCATCCACCCAGTCTACTCTTACACGACATTGATGTTATCATGCTTTCACGTGAATGTTAGATTTTTTTTCCAAGTGCACTCATATTATCGTTAATTATCTCTTCCTTTATTTATAATTTGTGTATGTTTTTGTAATTAATTTTGTAATAATGTAAGGAATAACCCTTCTATTTTCATTTGCATTGGGTTTTCAAAGTTCTTTTCATCAATGAACCCTTCACTAGTTTAAGCTAAGTATGACATCAATTCTTTCTAATAATTAGTTGTAATTTTTTATCATCAGTATCCATAAGTTTTACACTACTCAAAGCCTAGATAAATGAGATTCATCCTTCTTAAAATCATTTGGAAATATATTGTGTAGATGTTTACCCTATTCTACATTTCGGGTGAACAGTCCACCCATCACCAGGGACTTGAAAGTAAACAGATGATACTTTATATTGTCCATACTTTATTGATTTTTATTTATGATGTGATTCCTTTTTGTAGGTCCATTTGAGGAATAAATTATTGAATGACAATTTCTTAGTAAATATTTACCTTCACATTTTTAATAGGTACAAATCATGTTATTGGCCAGAAAAAATTAAAATTTTCAAGGAAATGATTAATTCTCAATTGTTTTCTAATCACCTGAGTTCTCTCTCTCATCACCCGCTACCTTATTAAGAATAATGAGTGGGTCGAGTGTAGGCCTATAATTCATAGAAGCAACAACTATCAATAAGGCATTGAGACTATAAATTATATCCATGAGATTCAACATATAATAGAGTTCTTTCTTAGTTTCGAAAACATGTATTTTCTTTAAGTATTTCATTTATATGTCTTGTTTAAATTGAGGAATATGGATTTATTTTGGGGAGGGGCCTATTTCACATATGTTCATGACGTGATTCAATCCATGGAAAATGCCTCTCCAAAGGAATTTTAAGCACCTTACCTTCTAAATAAGTCTCATCTCATGTTTCCTCAAAATAAATGTAAGGGGCCTCTCCCTATCTCTTACTTTCCACTTTAAAGTGAATAATTGCATTCAAGCTCCTTAATTGTCATACAGTATAGCATAACATCAAAATTCAAATGAGTCAATTGGGTTTATCTTAGGTGGTTGGGCAGAATGGTTATTATCTACCACACCCAGGTTCAATTTCTTGCGTGTGACATGATGATGAGAAATATTGTTGCATTTACCCTCACACTCACCCTTGGGCTAAGAAAGAGGATAATTTTGCTTGAAAAATAAATAATTCAAATGAAAGGAAGAAACCGTGGAAACTTAAGTTGATTAGTAGAAATGAATAAATTTTTGTTTATTGTCAGAGAGAAATTTGGTGGACCAAAGAGATAATACACACTTCTGTTCTCTTGACTAACCATGTCAAAAGAGGGAAGAACCATGTAGGATATATTTTTTTGACTTCTTGAATTGGCATGCACTTTTCTTTCTTTCTAAGTGATGGTCATTATGTAGTAATTATGTGCATTGTGATAATTAGAGTATCATAATAACATAAATGAAAGAGATAAATAATTCAATTCATTCTTTCCTTTTTTCATTAACACTTGAATTTTTCATTAGCACACTAACACAATAAAGAAAAAAATAAAAGAAGAAAATGACCAAAAGAGTAAAAAGTAGCTTTATTGTGAAGGTGAATCAAAGCCAAACATAAAAGGCATGCAATAAAGTAAGCCCTCTCTTTCTTCAAAGGTTAGTTATCTTTCATAGAGACTTTTTAATGGAAAATAAGGCTTCATTACTTCTTTCTACATCTCAGAGAGATACTTTACCTCTACATGCAAATGAGAGTAAGTTGAGTTGGCGAGGATAGACTTAATGAAGCTCCTTGAGGTCAATTAGTGTCGATCCCATATTTGTGACACATGTCTATGGAAATTTTAGAGTTTTTATCGAGGATATTACATAAAATCATGATTACATATATAAAGATAATATAAGTCACTAACATAGCTTGAAGTAAATGGGTTGTTAGTTTAAGGATTTATAAGTGTTTTGACTAAGCAATTGCATTATCTTGGTTAGAAGGTAAGATTATCCTTATTTCTTCACCCCCCCCACACTTCAAATGCTAGCCCAAATAAGAAATCCTCAACACCCTTATTCTTATGAAAATGAGAAGAATCGAGACATGACTAGATTGACCTCCCCTCCTTACTTCTTGAAGCATTCATTCTCCTTACTGAAATGGTTAGATGATAGTTTAGTTTCTCCTTTAATCGTACTCACACTCTCATGAGGGTGGACAGGAACTCCATGTTTTCTCCCTAACATAAAATGTACCTTAATGGCCTCTATCTAATGATGCATTCCTATATTGATCCCTTTTGTGTGTCAATTAGGTGATATCTACTTTCTCATGGTTAATGAAGAATATGAATGAGAAGACTCAAAGCCCTTGTTAAAGTGAAGCGATTAAGTGATGAAGAGAAAGAGAATGGTGTTTGGTGATGGGAAGGGCATATTCAAGGTAAAGAGCTACATTGGAGGTTCACTTGCGACTTATTTCTTAATCCAAGGTTCATTTTTCATCTTGTTTGAGATTGGGGTGCTTATCATTCCACTACATGATTTTATTGTCTCATAACATAGGTGTGATTAGCTCCATTATCTATACATGAGTGTTTTTTTATTAGTAATAGGATAGTATGTTTTCAAACAGTAGGGGAAAGTATGTTGGCCTTGATTATTATGGGTAGGGGATTGTAAATATAGAGTGGAGGCTTTTCAAAACAAAATAAAGTTGTTGTGAATGACAAAATTTGCTACAAAAGAGAAGAAATTTTTTTTAATTAAATCAACATTTCATATCAGTTTAGAATTTTATATATGTTGAAGGCTGAAATTTGATCATTGATATTGTTATACTATCTTTTTCCATCAAATATATATATCCTAAGAAAACCCGCTACGTAAATCCCCTCATTCTAAATATGGTACCCTTGATAAAATGGATTCTTTGTGGCTCAATTATTATACAAAAATATACTTATTAAGGACTCAACATGTCACTTGTTATAAATTATCCTAAGTGAGAAGGAAGACACTTCTCTCAACCACACATACGAGACCCAATTGACTAATATTTCTATGCTCTATTTCAACTATCAAACCATAACTTGATGAGTTTTATCTCAATCACTAAACCACACTTCCACATATCCAAGAAATAATATTGAATATACAAAAAAAATTGGAAAAATATAATAAAATGTCATGCCAAAAAAATAACACAAAGTTGTAAATTATATGTATTAATGCAATGAATGTTAGCCTTGGGCACACAAACTAAAAGCATACCATCTTATTTATGGAGGGAGGAAGGGGCTAAGGAAACCATAGCTAGTATAGGAGAAAATGTGTAGTTAGTTGACTCTAAAGATGATCCTATTGAAGGTCAGCATATCTTTGATTACTATTTCCATGTGTGTCATAAACCCAAAAAATTAAACTAGAAAGGAACATAATGAAATTCTAGATAACAAAAAATCTTTGTATATTGGATAATTAACCAACAAATATGCAAATGACCTTAATCAACCAAAAAATTTGGGGATTTTTTCTTGAGTTTCTATAGAAATTTATATGTCTTTGTGTTGGAGCTTTTGTCTTTGCCATGAAACCAATCCAAACAAGGAGAGTAGTTGTGAGATAATGACTCCTAGATGAGCGAGTCACCATATCAAACCATAGAGCTACTACCATAATTCCAAGGAGATATTCCTTGTATGCATAGCAAGGTTTTGAGTGCATGCATCAAGTGGTAGAGGGAATATACTTCCATTTCCCTCACCCACCACATACCATTGAAACTCCAATATCATTCATGATTGTCACCCAACATGGGAAAATGAAGGTCATTTCATAAAAAAGTATTCATATTTTTATATTTTTTATCTTGTGCATTTGACCTTATTTTATTTTGATTGGAAAGCCATACCTGTGAAAATTTCATTAGGGGAGAAATGCTCTCAGCATGGGCCCTTGATTTAGTGATATATGGAGGAGTTTAATGGAGAGGTTTGAATCTAGGTAGTCTGACTAGTGTCGGTCCTACTATATAGGCACCTATAGCAAAAGGACACAACATTGCCCCTAAGAAAACTGGAAAGGTGATCGAAACGTGAGATTAAGAGATATAAGGAGGTATTAAGAGACAAGGAGGTATTAAGAGAAGGTATTGGGAAATAGTTGCAATTGTTGAAATTTGTACTTTGTCAAAAATTACAACCTTAAGTACATTATTTGTCTTTTCATTTTTCCCTTAATTTGATTGATTTTTTCTTGTGCGATTTTACTAACCTTATACAACTTATTGAATATTGCAAACCACAATGAATTTTTTTTTATTAGGTTGAATTTGCAATAAACCCCACCCTAACTATACCAGTAACTGGGGTAGTTATTATGTTAACCTGATTCTCAAGGTTTAGTTATGAGAATGGGGTAAAATATTTCTTTTTCATATATATAAATTTACATGTATATTCTGAGGGAAACCTTGGCAATACTATAAATAACTTTGGAAGTTTGGATTAATGCCTTAGGGTTTTCTTAAGACTTAGACAAAACTTATTTTAAGTGGTCTAATCTAGGTTTTGATGGTTTACTGAAATTCATACATATTACATTATGATGTGCATTTGCATTGTAAGGGTGGTGCAAGTTAGTTATGAAAGGCACATTGTTTCTCCAATGTGGAGAACCACCTCTAAGTTTTTGACAAAGTTTCTTAGTTATATAAATTCCTAACCCTAATCAACACTATTCTAAATCATAGACTAACCTTAGCTTCCATGAATGGGTCAACTATAATATTCTGGGTTCTGTTATACACCATAAAGAGCATGAACTAAATGTTCATGCCTCAGGCTTGATCATTGGTAGCTTCATGGATCATGAGAAACTTGTTGGCCCTATTTTTTGTATGCATTGCATACACAATATATTATAATGTTATAGTTACACAAATGGATGAACGCCAGTACAATGTTAAGGACAATGCTCTTGCATCCCTCAAAATTCCCCAGATTCATATTAAGACTCTTAGTTGAATTCTCTATTGCTTCTATGCTCAATGAACTTGTGTGCAACTCCTTTTCTCACTATTCTTTAGATAAAATGTTAGGATGTTTTGTTTGTTATTTGGGAATGCCCAGAAAAATGTCACTAGTGGGAAAAATTCAATTTCCATTCTATCATTGTGAAATTGAGATGAAAATTGTTGTGCTATATGCTAGTCCAACCAAGACTTGGTATATAGGATGCCTTTATATTTTTCAAGGAAATCATACCTAGGTCCAATCCCATAGGAAGCATGATGGGTGCACACAATAATGCGTGATGTTCAACTATAAAAAATGGGTTGGAAAAAAAGAAAATTTTGGTATGTTCAAACTTCATAGGTTGAAATTATATTTTGAGTAATTTTGAATTTCACGAGGACTTAAGGATGATAAGCATGGATGAACAAGGAAAGGAAATCACCCAAAGTTCCAAGGCATGATAAGCATGCCAAGAAAATTCAAGTGCTAAGGCATTTCAAGATATGCAAGTGTTACCGTGTAGTGTGAACACATGCTAGGTAGTGTGAAGGCCAAGTGCTAGGGAAACATAAGGGAGAACTAGTTTAAAATGCATTGAAATGAAGTTTCAATGAGTTATAAGTGTGATAACGATGGAGTGACAAGGTATGCTAGGTAGTGCCAAGGCATGATAGAGTGCTATGGAAGTATACCAAGATGTTCCAAGTGCCAAGGTGTGCCAATGCATGCTAAAGATTTTTAGGGAGTACCAGGGAAACACAAGGGAGAACTAGGTCAAAATGCATGGAAAATGAGTCAATGAGAGAGTGTGACAGGGTGTGTCAGCAAGTTCTAGGCTTGTTAAGGAGGGAGTGACATGGTATTCTAGGAAATTCTAAGCCATGTTAGAGTGCCATGGAAACATTCGTCCAAGATGTGTCAAGTGACAGGGTGTGCCAACATGTGCAAGCAAGTGTTAGGGAGTTCCAGATAAATACAAGGGAGCACTAGATCAAAATCCATGGAAATGAATTAATAAGAGTGTGTGATAGGGAGTTTCATCAAGTTCTCGGTGTGTTAAAAAGTTAATGACATGGTATGCTAGGCAGTGCTAAGTCATTCTAAAGTGCCAAGGTGACATGTGACCAAGATATCAAGTTCTAGGGTGTTCCAACATGTGCTAGAAAATTTTAGGGAGTGACTCCGACACACAAGGGAGCGCTAGGTAAAATGAATCCATAAAAATGAATGAATAAGAGTTTGTAACAAGAAGTGTCAGTGAGTTTTAGGTGTTCTAATGAGGGAGTGACAAGGTTTGTTAGGTAGTGCTAAGGCATGCTAGAGGCTAGAGCAACATGCCAAAATGTTCCATGTGTCAAGGTGTGCCAATGCATGTCAAGGAGTGTTATTAAGTGCTAGGGAAACACAAGGGATCCCTAGTTTCAAATGCATGGAAATGAATTAATAAGAGTGTGTGATAGGGAGCGTTAGTGAATTCTAGGTGTGCTAAGGAGGGAGTGACAAGGTATGCTAGGTAGTTCCTAGGAATGCTAGACTGGGTGACATGTCAAGATGTGTTAGGTACTAGGGTGTGCCAATGTGTGTTGAGGAGTGTTAGGGAGTTCCATGGAAACACAAGGGATAATTAGTACAAATTAAATGGAAATGAATGAATAACAGTGTGTGATAGGGAGTGTTAGTGAGTTCCAAGTTTTTTAAGGAGGTAGTGACAAGGTTATATGTTAGGTAGTGCCAAGGCATGCTAGAGTATCAAGGCATGTCATGGAGTGCTAAGGTGTTCAAGGGAGTGCTAGGGTGTTCAGGGAATGCAAGGAATGTTAACACACACCACATAGTGCCAAGGGATTGTTGGACATGACAAGTGTTATGACATGTCAATATGTAAACTATATTTCTCAGTTGTTTCATGGCCATGGTTGGACCCATGATCGCGACATGAAATTCCTCATATTCTGATAGAACGATTTTCCATCTCTTGGTTACCATCTCCCAGGGGTCGCATCAAAATGGAAATTGTTCTCAAATTCTTGGGGTGAGAATGAGAATCCCTTTATTATATTATGGAAAATGCCATTATGTGAATTCCCTTTCAACACTTTTATAGTTTTGAAACTATCTATCCTGAGATGCAACAATCAGTAGAGAAACTTGTTTCTCTCATACATAAAGACTATGACTCGATGATTTCCTACTCATAACGCATTTGTAGCCTCAAACATCCTTTTCGTTAATCCTAGGACTTCTTGGCCTACCTCTTTCCCTTTTAGAATTAAATCAAAAGATTTAAAGAGAAGAAAACCAATAATGGATGCATTCATAAAGGAATGACCTCAACCTTGTTGGTATTATTAAAAGTTTGTTGTCTTTGGTGGCAATCTACTTAATAAATATTCCATCATAATAATAGCACGATAAGTATCCAAGCCAGTACAGATGTGACAGAAAGATTGGACAAAGGAATATCGTTTTAGAGATAGAGGAATGATAAATATTATTTCTTGATAAGTATAAGTGGGTCCTATGAACAAAGGCCGCATACATATGCGGGTATGGTGAAGATAAGTCGTGTACAATTTCCACACCATAATATTCTTAATATTAGGGGTCCTTCCCATGGTGTTGGCCCATAGTAATGAGTGCAACAACGAATATTTGATCCCATCAAAGAATGGCATCCGCATGAATACAAAATTGGCCTAAGGTATTAGCTAAGGGTTAATATATATAAGGATATGGAGATCCCTATACTACCATCTTGTGTTATCCCTTACAATAATAATGTAAGGGCACAACAATAACAATAGTGGGCTTCTATGGGGCAAAATAATAACAATATGGGGACTACATGGAAAAAACAATATAATAAGGGGGTTCTACTAATAACAATAAGCAGTTACACTAGTAGTATAGGGACATAACATGCCCCTCTCCTTCAAAAAGTGTTGTCCTCAACACCTGAGTAGTTCTAGATGATTCTATATAAAATTATCATCATTCCATGTGGAATCTTCAACGGGTAAGTTCTTCCACTTGAAGAGATACTCTAAAATTGATCGATTTCGTAGTTGTCGATTTCTCAGTTCTGTGGCTGCTTCAAGTTCTAATATTATTTTTCCTTCCTTGTCATGTTATGGCAATATTGTTTGAACTGTGATCTTCTGCAACTCTTGAATTAGTTCCAACCCTGCTTCGTCATTTTTCCAATCATACCTTGCTTCGTTTATCAAATTGGGTTGGATAATTATACCAAACTCTAGCATTTTTGCAACCATACGTTCAATTTCACTCTTTAGGGCATATGGATATTTATAAGGCCTGATGTTTGGAGGAACACTTCCTAGAATCAAAACAATAGCATGCTCATGATCATGAATAGGTGGGAGGCCCTTTGGAGTCTCAAGTACCTTGGAATGATTGTCCAAGACTTTTTGGAGATCTAGAGAAATAGATGATTTCGATGTGGGAACCTCTAGCAAACATAATTGTGCAATTACACCTCATTGTTCTTTCCTTATAAGGTTTGTCATTCCGTTAGAGATAATTGTCTCTCTCGGTTTCCTTGTGATACCCCTTAATTCAACTTACTTTTCTTCCAAAGAAAATTTCGTGAAAATTTCTTGAAAATTAAAAGCTATTCTACCCAAAGATTGTAACCATTAGACTCCTAGTACAACATCAGCACCGCCCGTTGGAATGGAAAGCATTGGGCTATTCAATACATATTCTCCCATGGATAGCTTGATATTATGGCACTTTCAAGAGAAATTTATGGTTCCTCCACTTGCAACAATCACTTAACACTCTTGTGCTGCATATAGGAAGCAATTCAATTCCTTCGCTATCTTACAATGAATAAAATGATGGGTACTACTCAAGTCAATCAACACTATTACCTTTTTCTTCTTGATATGTCCTCCTATCTTGATAGTTTTAGGAGTGGTAATTCTAGTCAATTCATTACAAGATATGGTTAGATTCATTTCTTCTTTCTCTAGGGTTTGTTCCTGGTGTATATCCTCTTCTGTTGATGTTTCTTGTTCCTTTTCTTCCTCCTCTTCACAATCTATGTAAAATAATTTCTTCTCAGCACACTTATAAGATTTATTGTATTTTCTATCACAACTGTAACAAACCCCTTTTACTCTTTTTTCTTCCAATTGTTGTGGTGTCAACATTGTAGGTTGTGGAAGGATAGGGGAAACAACGCTTCCATCTTTATAGTTGTGAGTGGTAGGCTTCCTTGTTTCCATAATTTTGGTTTCCATTTTTCTTTCCAACCTAAATTCCTTCTCCAATGGATTAGGTTTCCAAAGGCGAACCTCATGTTGGATTTTATCCTTTAAAGTGCCTATGAAGACATCAATCATATGTTCCTATGGAATATCTCTTACCCTAATACTCAATTTTTTGAAGTTATCAATGTTCTCCATCCTTGAACCGTTTTGTTTGAAATTTATCAATTGGATCAAAACAGTGTTGCTTTTTGTATCCTCATAATGTGCTATCATTTCTTCCATAAAATTTACCCAACTGACAATTTTTTTACGAGAGAAAAGCCATCGATACCTTACAAACTAATTTGGTTCCAAATATAATGTTGCAACACGTACCTTTTGTGTGTTTTTCACATTATGGATATTGAAATATTGCTCCATCTGTAGTATCCATGTTACGGGACCCTTGCCATTAAACTTCCTCATATTGATATTTGGAACATGGTGGGTCTTCATTCCACCATTAGAGTCTATGAAATCATGATTAACATTTCTTTTATTCTCCTCATGAGTTCCCTTTAATACCCTTTCACCATTAGTAAGCATTTCTTGTAGCAATTTTCAAATCTTCCATGTTTCCTTTAAGTTTTTATTCTATACAATCCATCTTAGCATCCATGCCTATCTTCAAATCTTCCATGTTTCCTTTAAGTTTTTCTTCTATACCATCCATCTTAGTTTCCATGCCTTTCTTTAAACCATCCATCTTAGCTTCCATGTCATCCATCTTAGATTCCATGCCTTTCTTTAAACTATACATCTTAGCTTCTGTTACTTTTTGTGAGAGTAAATTTTGTTGCACTTGGTCTCGTAATTTTGATATATCATGTTGCATTTCTTCCTCTTCTTCATGGGTCATGCTAGAGCTTTCAGGTTGCTTACTAGGTGTTCCATTTTCTTTCTTCAGGGCATCAAATAATGATAATAATGCCTCACTATTCCCTTTGAATTCCTTCAAACTAATTTTTTAGACCAAACTTATGCAAAAATTTAAAAAACTAAACACCTTTTTTCACTTTGTACGAGCTCGATATTGAATCTGTTGTATATCTATAATTTCGAATCTCCAAGTTTTGAAATTACATACTGCGGTATCCCTCTAATTTTGCTTTCTAAATTCATAAGTATGTTCAATATTGGATTCTCCATTGTAGAGTTATGCCAAATCTCACACGCTGACCTAAATATAGACTAGTTCAATAGAGCGAACATCTACGAAGTTCCACGTGTCAATGTTTCAACCTTATGACCTAAAACACATACATGGAGAACCACCAACCGTCCTCTTTCTATAACATCTTACGAAATTTCAATCTGATGCTCAAAAAGAAAGTTGTGACGAGTTTCCCCAAGTAACCTGTTTGAGATATAATTCAGTATCATGCAAAAATCCTAACTTCCTTGGATCATATCCTTGAAAATACAGTGAGACAAGATCTGAAATTTGGACCCGAGGTTTGAAGAGATTTTAGATCAAGTGGGTTTTTTTTTTAGCTTCTGAAACATCGGCGAAAAAACATTATATCGAAAATTCCTTGATGACCTATTTGGAGCAGCAAAAACCTAGAATCCAAAGCCCTGATACGAAATGTTATGCAAGCAGCTCACAAAATAGAAGAAAAGATAGATCAATGCCTTCAAAATAAACCTCTTGAAGGGGGAAACCTCCTTTACATTACACAAACAAACAATTCTTGGACGATACAAATGACAAGACCTCCTTTATATATATAGGAGTCTAAGGGGTCATAATATAATCATAGCCAACATAACAATAATAATGTAAGGGCACAACAATAACAATAGTGGGCTTCTATGGGGCACAATAATAACAATATGGGGACTACATGGGCACAAAAATATAATAAGGGGGTTGCACTAATAACAATAAGGGGCTACACTAGTAGTATAGGGACCTAACAACCCCCGCAAGACTCGAAGGGTTGTCGCAGGATGCAATTTCAGAGTATCTCATCAAGTGGAAGAACTTACCCAATGAAGATTCCACATGGAAGGATGATAATTTTATACAGAAGAATGCAGAACTACTCAAGCATTGAGGACAACACTTTTTTATGGAGAGGGGCATGTTAGGTCCCTATACTACTAGTCTAACCCCTTATTGTTATTAGTACAACCCCCTTATTATATTGTTGTACCCATGTAGTCCCCATATTGTTATTATTGTGCCCCATAGAAGCCCACTATTATTATTTTTGTGCCCTTACATTATTATTGTTATGTCGGATCTGATTATATTATGACCCCTTAGACTCCTATATATACAAAGGTCTTGTCATTTTTATCATCCATGAATTGTTCATTTGTGTAATGTAAATGGGGTTACCCCCTTGAAGAGGCTAATTTTGAAGGAGTTGATATATCTTTTCTTCTATTTTGTGAGTTGGTTACCTATCATTCTTGGCCTACTTCTTTCCCTTTTAGAATTAAATCAAAGCATTTCAAGAGAAAAAAAACGAATAATGGATGCATTCATAAAGGAATGACATCAACCTTGTTGGTATTATTAAAAATGTGTTGTCCTTGATGGAAATGTACTTAATAAATATGTCAGCATAAAAATAGCAGGATAAATATCCAAGCCAGTACAGATGTGATAGAAAGTTTGGACAAAGGAATATCAGTTCAGAGACAGAGGAATGATAAAGATTATATGTTAAGAAGTATAAGTGGGTCCTATGAACAAAGGCCACATACATACGCGAGTATGGTGAAGCAAATTCATGTACAATTTCCACACCATAATATTCTCAATACCAAGGGTCTTTACCATGGTATTGGCCCATAGTAATGAACGCGACAAAAAATAATTGATCCCGTCAAAGAATAACATCGACATAACTACGAAATTGGCCTAACGTATTGGCTAAGGGTTAATTTATATGAGGAGATGGAGATCAAAGTGCTAGGTGTGCATGTATTGTGTTTTTTGATGATTGGTTTGATCTAAAATATGTGTGCACCAAGGAGTATGATGATGGATTGTATCTATTATATCTTAAATGACTATATATTGAATAATATGCTTGTGGTTTGATAGATACGTGATGATGATTTTATGATATGTATATGTTATGGTGTGTGCCGATATTTGGGTTTGATAGGGGTTCTGATGTGAAACGAATGTTTGAATCAGTAATTACAGATCTGTACACAGATGTGCTTCAAAAAAATTGCATACATACACAGATCTAATTCTAAATAGTGACATGTACATTCTGCAAAATAGACAGATTTGTATGTGGATGTCAAGCATAGAATGTGTGTACATACATGAAAGTGCTTTATAAGAATCGTGTATATATGATAGGGTTTTGTAGTATGAGCTGATGATAATGGATGATCTATTATGTTATGTTTGTTGTTGTTCGTTGATGAAGTCACTTAAAATTATCTATATTTGACATTACTATTTGGCATGAATTGATTATGATGTAAAGTATTGACTTTTGATAATGCTGCTAGATGAGAATATGTATTTGGTTCAATGATTTATGTTGGCTTCAGTATCTACTTGGGTGATTGATTCAATGACGCAATGATACAGATTCAACTATCAATATTTTGAGATCTATACTCGAGTATGCTTTAGGGGAAACAGGTACATACATAGGTATGTGTAAGAATAGTAGAGTATAAATTATGAGATGTGTTTAGACAGAGTTTGCAATGACAAAATAGGGTTTCATCAATGAACAATATGTGGTATGGTATTATGATGAATCGGTATACAATGATATTAGTTGTTCCGGTTCTATGAACAATTTATTTCTATGTTTGACTTGGTGATATATCTGGTTCAATGATTAAGTGTCTTGGTATAGTTTCGGTTGAAGTATTGTTGCTTGATATTTGGAATGGATCCAGTTTGAAACATTCTGAAAGTTGATCCATAAAGAACAGAGGATAAGGGAGTTGTATCTCCCTTCTAGTAGAAGTTGGAAAATGAGAGAAGGTTGTAGCCTTCTATAGGTGCGTACCTTTGTACTGGTTTTAGTTTGCGGCAGTACAAGTATTGTAAGAAAATTCTTCTTGTCATAAATAAGAAGACAAAGATGACAACAATAGTGGTCTTTTTCCACATTGGGTGTCCACCTAAAAATCTTGGTATTCATGTGTTGTTTGTGTGTGATGACTTATTCTATTCTTATTGCATATGATTACTGTTTAATTAATGTTTAATGAACTACTCATATACTGGTTCAAGTTAAACATATGATTAATTAACTGCAAAAATTAGTGAAATAGATATATGCTACTTGTCTTCATCAAAGTTGCGTACATACAAAAATTTACCTCATAATGGTCACGTACAAAAATAGGAATAAGAAAAGAAAAGTATAAGTAGTTTTTAAATACTGATTCACCCCCCCTCTTAGTAATTTTCTAACAATTGGTGTTAGAGTAGATCCTTCAGAAGAAGCTTGATTACTTGAAGGAAGATTGATCGAGATGAGAAACCAAGAGGGAGCAACATCAATCAAACCACCATCATTTAATTGATTCAATCTAGTTTTCTGGAAATTCAGAACAAGAGCTAACCTATAGTCACTTGGAGTGGATATTTGGGAAATCATTGAAGGAGCCTATCAATATCCATCCTCCAGTCCCATAGACGAAGAATAAAAGTAAAAATATGAGACCAATGCAAATGTGGTCAATGCTCTATTAGGAATCTTGGGAGACTCTAAATTTGTCAAATTCATGTAGTTGAATACCGAAAAGGCTATATGGGACAAAATCACCCAAAATTATGAAGGCAACACCAAGGTAAAAAGAGTCAAACTTCAAACTCTTAGAATCCAATATGAAACTCTCAGAATGAATAATGATGAAAGTATTACAAGTTTATTCTTAATGTAGATGATATTGTTAATTCAATCAAAAATCTTTGTGACAAAATAAAATAATCATCACTAGTTGAGAAAAAAATCTTAAGATCTCTAACCCCAAAATTCGATTCGAAAGCCTATTCTATTGAAGAAATGCGGGATTTGAAGAACCTTACAATTGAACATCTGCATGGCATTTTAACAACCTATGAAATGAGAAAAGGAAGCCCCTCAGATATCATAGAAGTTGTATTCAAATCCACTTCCAAAGGAAAGGAAAAGGAGGAGATCAAGGAATCAGGGTATGCATCAGATGAAGAAGAGGCAAACTTCTTAAAGAAACTCCAAGTAGGCACTGGAATATTCAGAGGTAAGCTTCCTTTCAAATGTTTTTCTTGTGGAAGAGTAGGTCACTATGCTGCTAAATTCCCTTATAAAGAAAACCATGAGAAAGGAAAAAATTCATGAAACGTAAATTCTAGAGGAAGGTTGGAAAACAAGAGAAGATTTTTCACACAAATCTAGTGATGGTCTTTCAAATGGAGAAAAATGTGAGTCCAATTAAGAATATCAATTACTTATGACATTTGAAGATAAATGTATTGATGAATCTTATGATGTCTTTATGGATTCCCTAGAAGAAATGGATAATCTCATAGAAGAAATAAATTTTCTTGAAATTAGTTTAGAAGAATATAAATTGGCGAAAGATGTTGTGAAGAAACAAATCCTAGAAAAGGAGAGGCATAATGAAAAGTTAGAACTAGAAGTTGTAAGTCTAAGGAAGGAACTTGAGAAAGAAAAAAGTCTAACCTTAGATTTTCTAAAGGATCTGAGACCTTAGATTAAATCATCAAAGAAAAATGCTCTCCTCTTATAAAAATAGGTCTTAGATACAATGGAGAATCATGAAAGACTATAAAATATTTCAAAAGAAGTACAAGAAACTATCTCAATTCAGTAAAATGAAGTAGTCAACAAAATTCTAGCTCTCACCAAAGGAATAAAGGATCAAGTGTTTCTTAGGTGAATCACCCTTATCAAAATTAAAGTGAAAGTTATGCAAGAAGGTACTACAATCCTAAGAACTTTTACTTTAATTTTCAATGCTTCACTTGTCATAATTTTTGTCATAACGTTTCTCGGTGTGTTTCTTATAAAATTATCATGACTATAGAAGCTACAAAACAAAAGAATGAGACTGGGTTAAAGAAAAACTCTTACAATACCTTCTCACCTCTACAAGATGAATCTGAATGTTCCCTTTGTAATAACTTTGGGCATAGATAAACTAAATTCAGAAGAAAAATACAATCTACTCTTCAGAATGTACAAAAAGAAACAACATCTAAGGTATGGTAAAATAAAACCATAGAATCTAAGAATTATGGTTTAGCTTTGCAGGAGATCAAGAGAATTCCTGGTACATTGATAGTGGATGTTCAAAACATATGATGGGTGATAAATATAAGTTTATTTCCTTTAATGAAATAAAGAAAGAAAAGAATGTAATATTTGGAAATAATTCACCTACTGCTATCAAAGGAAAAGCAATTGTTTTTCTGAAAGAAAAGGTTAAAACTAGAAATGTTTTATTTGTTTATGGATTAAAAAATAACTTATTGATTGTTAGTCAGATATGTGATCAAGGGCATGAGGTTGTTTTTAGATCAAATAATTGTGTGTATGAAATATTGATGTAGGTAAGATCATAGTAAAGGGAACGAGAACTCTATGTAATGTCTATGTCTTGGAAGGTGGTTTAGAATATTGTTACTTGAGAAAGTAAGAATAAAGTTAGGTCTAGCACAGAAGATTGGGACACCTAAGCTTCAGTCAACTACATCATTCAAGTAGAATGGGAGAAGTTCGTGACCTTCCTAACATCTCCCTACCAGAATGTACCAAATGCCAATCATGTCAATTCGGTAAGAAAATCAACCAAGGTGCGGTTTAATGCCAAAGAAGGTACTTCAAGTAAGCCACTTGAACTTATTCATACTGATTTGCGTGTTCCTATGAGAAAGAAGTAACCTCGGGGGGAATAATACTTCATATCATTCATTGATGATTTAAATTACTCGTATGTGTTGGATTGGATTTTTAAAACATAAAGATGAAGCATTTGATAAATTTAAAGTATTCAAACCTTTATTAGAAGATGAGTTAGATTTTAAAATCAAATCTCTTAGATCTGATAGAAGAGGACAATTTATATCAGATGATTTTTTTTACTTTGTGAACAACATGGTATCAAGAGGCAGTTTTCTATAGCTAAAACTCCTTAACAAAACAAAATGGTTGAAAGAATGAACAAAACAATCCAAAAAATGGCACGTGCCATGCTTGATGAGTATGAACACCTCATAATTTATGGGGGAGAGCAACACATACAACAGTAAATATCCTCAACAAATCTCATATTCAGGTAAATAGTGACAAAACTCCTGAAGAACTATGGTTTGGTAAACCTCCATCTGTCAAGCATTTTAGAGTCTTTGGAAGAGAATCTTACATAAATAATAATGATGATAAACTTGGAAATTTTGAAGCTGGAGGCAAAGGAGGAATTCTCCTTGGACACTCCTCTAGAATAAAAGGATATAAATGCTACAATAAAAGACTTCAAAATATTGTTTAATGCATTGATGTCGTGATTGATGAAGCATCCATAGGTACCAAAAAGGAAGCACTAGAAGATGACGAAGATACTCCTACAACAAGCCAAAAGGATGTTGTTAAAGGAATTAATGAAGAATCAGAAGAAGGAATTGACAGTACAAAAGCATCATAAAATAATCCATCAAGGTATGTTAAGAAAAAAATTCTAGAATCTCTATTTCTACATAACAGGAAGCTCGAGTAAAAACTAGAAGAACTCTCGTTGGAACTTCCAATGACGTAGCCTTATTATCCACAATTCAACCACAAAATGTAAATCAAGCTAGAAAAGATGAATGTTGGGTTAAGGTTATGGATGAAGAACTTGACCAAATAGAAAATAACCATAAATGGGAATTAGTACCAATACCTCATGACAAAAATGTTATTGGGACAAAATGGGTATTCAAAAAATAAATAAATGAAAATGGAGAGGTAATTAGAAACAAAGCAAGACTTGTATGCAAAGGCTATGCCCAACAAGAAGGAATAGACTTTGAAGAAACATTTTCACCTATATCCAGGCTTGAAGTCATAATAATGCTCCTTGCATTTTGAAGCTTTCATAACTTTAAAGTATATCAAATGGATGTTAAATCTGCATTTTTGAATGGGACCTAGAAGAAGAATTTTATATTGAGCAACCTGAAGGGTTCATTCTAGGAAATGATAAAAACCTTTTTTGCAAACTCAAGAAGGAATTATATGGGCTAAAACAAGCTCCTCATGCATGGTATTATCACCTTGACAAATATCTTCAACAACAAGGTTTCACTAAGGGATCTACAGATAGAAATCTATATATAAAGATGGATGATGGTAAAATTTTAATATTTGTTGTTTACGTAGATGACATCATATTTGGAAGTAATGAAGATTTTATGAGTCAAATATTTTCCTTAGTTATGCAGCAAGAATTTGAAATGACATTACTTGGTGAACTAACATACATTCTTGGTCTTCAAATTCAGCAAGCAAAGAACGGAATCTTTCTCTCATAGACTAAGTACCTCAAACAGATTTTAAAGAACTATGGAATGGAAGACTATAAACATGTATGCACACCCATGGTCACAGGTTATAACCTCAATTCACATGATGATTCTCCTTTAGTAAATCAACCATAATATACATCTATGATTGGGAGCTTGCTCTACCTTATAGGCATAAGACTAGACATCATGCATGCAGTTGGGATTATTGGATGGTTTCAAGAAAATCCTAAAGAAACTCATCTCTATGCAATCAAGAAAGTGTTCAAGTACCTACAAGGAACTCAATATTATGGTCTATAGTATCCCAAAATGAAAACTTTTCTCCTCATGCTTACACAAATGTAGATTGGGAAGCTAATGTTGATGATCAAAAAATTACTAGTGGAGGAGCATTCTATTTGGGACCCCACCTGGTATCATCATTCAACAGAAAACAAAGGTCCATTCATTTATCTACTATTGAGGTATAATATGTTGTTGTTGCATCTTATTGTACTTAACTTCTATGGATGATGCAAACTTTACAAGATATTCAAATCACTTGTCCTCAACCTATACCTATTTTGTGTGATAATACTAATGCCATAAGTATTTCTAAAAATACCGTCATGCACTCAAACAACAAGCATATTCCAATCAAATATCACTTTCTAAGAGAACAAGTACATGAACAAAATTTCAAACTAAAGTATTTTCCCTCAAAGGAGAAACTTTCAAATATCTTTACCAAGCCTCTTCCACATGATTTTTGGTCTCTCTTTCATCACTTCATTAATTATTCTGACAGATCTTTCATATTCAAGGGGACCAATACATATGTTGCTTTGATGATGTCTCCCATGGGTTTTTTTTATATTCATGTTGATTATATTACTGGAAGTACATATGATGTTGTAACAATGAACATGTATAGACAATACAGGTTTAGGGGGAGTTGTGCTTATGAAAACAATCAACATTTTTCTTTATGTATGTGGATATTATGAAATATAGACATGTATATATTTGAATTCTAATCTAAATAGTTGCGTATGTTTCTCTATGATGAAGAAATAGTGGGACAAACTTAGGGAAAGGCTCTGATGTGTTTCAGACAATTATTATTTGGCATTCTCATCCTGATGTTGATTAATGCTACTTAGAAGTGATGTTGTCATATGATGGTTTATGAGTTGCTACAATATGACATTGATGCTTTGATGAACTTACTGATTGATGAAGATACTTTGATGGCCTAAGTTAATGCAATCAGATCTAATGTTCAATAGTTGGCATAGGTTTAGGAGGATCTATGCTTCTAATAGTGCATTGGTGGCATTATGATTTTTTTTAGCATATATCATGGATGATGATGCAGAGACACATATGTTGATGAAGTGTTTTTTGTCACACTTAATGATTATGGTACAAATCCTATATGGTGTATGATAGTTGTTGATGATGATCATGGTCTTATTGAGGTCTTTTGTTTTGGTTATAAATTACATATCTATCTCTTGATGTAGAGGTCATGTAAAGACCTATGTTATAAATCATTGTAAAATTCAGTCATATATGGACTATTGTGGTCAAGTCATGTAATCCCCTCATTCTTGACATGTGATGTAATGTTGATTCAAATATGTAACCCCATTGTGTTGGGTGATCAATGTAAACATGAGCCATTGGTGATAGGAAATGTCATATCTGGTTGAGTCATAGAGTTATGTACTTCTTCATATATCTTCAAAAAATTCAGCATCTGCTCAAGGGGAGCATGGTTAGTATTCTTTATTCATACTCAACAGATCAGATCTACACCGCTCATGTCAACAAAGGGATTTCAAAATTGGTCAACCATTTTACCTCGATGTTAAAGGGGGAGAGAATTTTGGTGTTTGGAGAATGCTTGGTGACTTGGGAGAGAAACTTGGTATATCTACATATGTGTTTACAAGTATCTACAGGTGCTGGTGACCACACACCAAAGTGGTTTCCATCATGTCCAAAGGGGGATATTATTGGTATTATGAAAAATATGTCATCCTTGATAGAAACCTACTTAATAAATATGTGAACATAATAATAGCAGGATAAGTATTCAGGTCAGTACATATGTGACAGAAAGATTGCACAAAGGAATATCAATTCAGAGACTAAGGAATGATAAAGATGATTTCTTAAGAATTATAAGCAGGTCCTGTGAACAAAGGCGACGTACATACGTGAGTATGGTGAAGAAAGATCGCGTACAATTTCCAAACCATAATATTCTCAATACCAGGGGTTTTTACCATGGTATTGGCCCATATTAATGAGCGCGACAATGGATATTTCATCTTGTCAACGAATATCATCGGCATAGCTATGAAATTGGCCTAAGGTATTAGCTAAGGCCTAAGCTATATAAGTAGATGGAGATCAAAGTGCTAGGTGTGCATGTATTGGGTTTTTTTTATGATTGGTTTCATCTAAAATAAATGTGTGCCATGGAGTATGATGATGGATTAGATCTATTAGATTTGAAATTACTATATATTGAATAATATTCTTATGGCTTGATAGATCCGTGATGATGATTTTATGATGTGTATCTATTATGGTGTGTGCGAGATTTGGGTTTGACAAGTGTTTTAATGTGCAGCGAAGGTTTGACTTAGTAATTATAGATCTGTACATAGATATGCTTGAGGAAAATTACATACATACACGAATTTGATTCTAAATAGTCACGTATACATTCTGCAGTATAGACAGATAGATACACGGATGTCGAGTATAAAAGGTGCATGCATACGCAGAAGTGCTTTATAAGAGTCACATATATCTACTAGGTTTTTGCAATGTGAGCTAATGATAATGGTTGATCTATTATGTTATGTTTGTTATTCTATGTCGATAAAGTCACTTAAAATTATTTGTATTTAATAGTATTATTTGGCCTGAATTTGTTATGAAGTAAAGCATTGACTTGTGATGATGTTGCTAGATGATACTTTGTATTTGGTTCAGTGATTTATGTTGGCTTTAGTATATGATTGGGTGATTGATTCAATGGTACAGTGATATAGATTCAACTATCAATATTTTGAGATCTGTATGTGTGTATGCTTCAGGGGAAACATGTACATATGCAGGTATGAGTAAGAATAGTAGCATATAAATTCTAATATGTGTTTGGAAAAAGTTTGCAGTGATAGACTCTAGTTTCATTGATCAACAATATGTGGTATAGTATTCTAATGAATGGGTACACAATGATATAAGTTAGTATGAATGTTTCAACAAGTTATTTCTATGTTTGACCTGGTGATACAGTTGGTTCAGTGATTAAGTGTATTGGTACAGAGTCAGTTTCAACATTGTTGTCCGATATTTGGAATGGATCCAGTTTGAAACATTCTGAAAAGTGATCCACAAATAACATAGGATAAGAGGGTTATAGGTCCCTTCTAATAGAATCTAGAAAACGATAGAAAGTTGTAGCTTTTTGTAGGTGGGTGCCTACGTACTAGTATGAGTCTATGCCAGTACAAGTACTGTAATAAATTTCTATGATAATAAAAGAAGAAGACGAAGACGACAATAGTGGTTTTTTTTCCCACATTGGGTTTCTACCTAAAAATCCTTGTGTTCATGTGTTGCTTGTGTGTGATGACTTATTTTATTCTCACTGCACATGATTACTATTTAACTAATGTTTAGTGAAGTATTGATATACTAGTTCAAGTTAAACAGATGATGAATTAACTAAAAAAAATAGTACACTAGATATACGCTACTTGTCTTCAACACAATCATGCACATACATAGGTTTACTTCATTAGAGTCATGTACATAAACTTGAATAAAAAAAAGAAATGTTTAAGTGGTTTTAAAGTATTGATTCACCCCCACCCTCTCAGTATTTTTTTAACAATAACACGGAGTCATAATCAAATCCATCTCTTGGCAATAGTACTTTATAGGTTCAATAACAACCACACTAGGCTTTGCTAAACTATCCATGCATATCAAGTCATTCCATGAGTGAGGAAGGAATTGACCAATAAAACTAGAAGATACTATAACAACCATGATGAATATACTTAACACATTTGAACACTTTATATGAAGATACCAATTTAACATGGATTCCTAAATCCCTCACAACATTAACATGAATACGAACACCTAGTCACAAGCATAGAATAACATATTATCTTTGAACAATAATTTTATTACACCTCAAGCATCCTCACCCATCCATGCATATAGACCTATAGATATTAAAGGAATCACATGCATTCATATCACTTCATTGAGGTGCCATGTCTTAGAAAATACAAATTTAAGTAACACATGAGATATTGGAACATCCAAGCATTCTCATAATGTCTTTACATCAAACATGTTAGTTGTTACTCATACTATTATTAACAGAGGACAACCAATGAGAAGATGGTAGCAAAAGGATTCTTGGTCACCGTATGCCCCCAAGTATATATATACATGAGCTCTCCTGCAATGATACTTCAAGGTCATATCCACCATTTCAGTTAGTCCATAATTGTCATAAACACATTAGATAACTAATCATTCAAGGTCACGTAATAAATTCAGTGCTCCTTCTTGAATTTATATGAGATATTCATTATGGTTATTTCATAATGCAAACATTTACAAGGATTGAACACTTATCTAATTTGCATGAAGATGTTCGTAACTAGAGGAGGGACATTGACTCTCCTCCTAACCATAAGCTAATCTACATTGCAATCTTGCTTGCAAATAACCACCCCTGATCCACATTCAGAACCTAACTAGCGAAGTGGTGAAGGGAATGTACCTCATCCAATCCACCAATCACATAGGCATCTAAGGATCTCACAATGATTCCACCTACAACCTGAGTAAGACTTTTCCAAACCACTATGGTTCCTTCTCCTCAATAACAACCCATTGTTCCTATCTATTTTTCATCTTTGCATACAAACATGGTTTCAACCAACGCACCCATTTGTGCACTCTTTGGTTATACTCTCCAAAAAGCCTTATTTTTAATATGTCTATGCATGTGCTCCACTTCTAGCCTGACATTTTCACCCTAATCTCCTCCACCCATCGAGAGCACTAACTCTTGTTTCCTTAATAGTATTCTCTTCTGTCAGCGAGGTGTCCTGCTTTTTCTCCATGTGTTTCCTCAGTGTATTGACCACGTCAGTGCCTTCCATAAAAACCACATTGCCTTTGTCCCATATAGTCATTAAAATGTTTGTTCATGGTTTGAGCACTCTCTCAGTGGTTGTACCAACCTATCTGCATTTTTTTACGGGAAGATAAGTGACTCTTAATTACACCTAGTGAATCTTAATTGTACTTATGAATTTATTCATTTCCCCGGAAATTCTTGTAACAACTTTTCCACTCAAAATCAAAATCTATATTCTCATACAATTCATAATAATTTTTGTGAAAGAGTTTAACCACAAATGGTGTCACATAAAAGGTATAATTCCAATAATTTACAAATAACTTTATCAAATTTGTTAAAAATAAAATAAAATAAACTTATTTAAATATTTATTGCAAAAAAATTGTTTATTCCGACAACTCTAACGATTTATAAATAATTCTAACAACATTATAAAGGAATTCAACCCCAAAAAAATCCTATTTCCTAACCAAAGTGTTTATTCTAACCACTATCATCAGCTTAAAAGCCTCCCTTACTGCAAGTAAAAGGTTTCATTTATGAAAAAATCTTTGTAAATATAATAGCACCATCTCATAGTGTTTATTCTAACCACTATCATCAGCTTAAAAGCCTCCCTTACTGCAAGTAAAAGGTTTCATTTATGAAAAAATCTTTGTAAATATAATAGCACCATCTCATAAAAGACTTGCATATTCCAAATAAAAGGTTTCAGGTGTTGGAAAGACCTTTGTAAAAAAAATTAGTTGAGAAATAATAATTCTGTAATTTCCTTATTCAGTTAAATTCAGCTCAAAAAACAATTTGATTTCGTAAATTAAATAGAAAAAAGCATAACTTTTAAATTTATACTTTTTTAAATTTAATTAAAATAATTTGGAAAATGAATGTTATTTATTTATTTAAAATGCACTGTTAAATATATGAATAGAATGAACATTTTTATCTATTCAAACTCAAAAAAAAAAAATTACTATTTATGCTAAATTTTCCATGTTTAATAATAAAGTGATGCAGTCTCTATTTATATTAATTTTTTCCATAATTAATAATAAAGTAATGGAGTCTTTTCTCCCATTTATGTTATCAAATTGTGACTCAACTATTAAATTTTTATGTCGTGCATATAAATTTTTATGTTATGCATAACTATTTTTTATGAATAAATATGACTTTAAAAATAAATAAATTCAAATTAAAACTAAATTACTATGCCTTTAAAGCATGCTTTCAGTCTTGGTAACCATTAAAATTTTATGATTAAACTTGACTTTAGAAATAAATAGATTCAAATTAACTTACAAGTACAATTTTTAATTCTCCTCCTACCTCCCCTCTCTTTTGTAAATAATGCTCCTCTATATACTTCTCCTCTCTTTTGGTTACAACTTTCCCATCGAACAACTTGGTAGCTTTATAATCACGAACAATCTACTACATTAAATAAAATTCATTAATATCAATTGAAATCAAAATAAATGAATTCCTCAGAAAACAAAACTATCTTACAAAACATCTAACTAGTTGAAACTATTAAAGCTTACATATTTTGCATCAAGTTTGTGTGTTGTGCTTGACTAGATTGATATATAGAAATGCATTACACTACTCTTGCATTCCATAATAGTTTCCCCAAGCCTTTAAATCGGCTTCATCATAACAAATACTATGGAGAAAACCATGGGTTGTCAAAACATGACAGTGAATGTTAAATTATTTATTTTATTTTATTTTTATTCTATAGAGTCAAAATGTTTACATAACATGACGAGGCATTACAACATCTCTTCTAAAGTAAGACAAAGAACCATCTATGTAAAAAAATCAAATTCCCCATTATTAATTATGAAAAAATTAGTATTAAAATGACTTGATATTTTATAAAAACATCAAAATTTTTTACTACTTTATTGAACAATCACTAAAATTGATATATATCTATATGAATCAATTTTAAATATTACTTTTTAAAAATTAATAACATACCAATTTTAAAATGTCATGCCATGGTTAAAAAAAAATGAAATAGTAATAAATATGTGTCAAATTTAACCACTGATAGTTGTTCCATTTCTAATCTCAGCCTCTTAATATCTTGGGGGCAAAAGGAAAAATTAAAATTCAGACTTGTCCAGCTGTTTCAACGTCAGAATGAGATGAAATGATTCTCCATTAATATGTGAGGATGAGATGAAATGACTCCATTAATAGGCGGTTGACGTCTGCACCATTCGTAGTGGACATTTTAGGTTCAAAAGAATCATGATATGTTATGTGGGGCTCTGATTTCGCTGCGGAAACCATGTGGAGCCACAAATCTGGATGTATATAAGATTTTGCATATAATTTGGATATCAACGTGTGGTCAGTGATCCTTCACGATCTGTAAACGGATCATGAATTGAGTAAATTTCAATCTCTCACTCATCGTTAATAGCGACATAAATATGTCCTTTGTGTTACACCAATGAGGGTTTAGCTGACCTTTCAAAAAAAAATCATTTTCGTCTTTGATAGCTAAGTAAATGTATGTCCTTGGGTGGTACCAATTTAATTAATCTTTTAGTCTTTGATAGCTAACTAAATGTATCTCCAAATTTGATTAATATTTTAATCTTAGACGTTTAACATTGCTGATTTATTAGTGCTGTGGCAGAATCCCGCCTCTCCCTTTAATTTATTATATTTATTAATTTTACAGTATTAATTTTATTATCTATAGATGTAAGAGGTGCATTTTACAACTAGCATAAGAATGAAGTATGATTTCACTCATGTTTAAGAGGGAGTTTATGTGTATTTTTTTAAATAAAAATAAATTATTTTATATAAAAAAAAAATATGGACTATAATAATAATAAAAAGAGAGGATATATTATGGACTATAATAATAATAAAAAGAGGATAGTAAAATATTTTATTCTTATTCTATGCTATTAATAATATATTTAGATGTCTATACAAAATAACAAAATTTTATATTAAATTTTAAGAGATAAAATAATTATATAAAAGTTTCAATGGATAAATGAGTTGGTCTAGTTTTTGTTACTAAGTATCTGGTCCCGTCTATCAAGAGGTCACGCAGCCAAATCTCCTCGACTCCCTTCGAGTTAGGCAGTCACTGGGTCAAATCTCCTCGACTTCCTTGGAGTTAGGCCTTTCTAATTCGGCCGACGGGTATATCCCTTCCGTTTGATCTACCTAAATTTTCCAGTGGATATAGCTGCCACTTAGTGTCAGTGAACCCACCCTTAGAAAACTATATAAAAATAAAATAAAAACTTAGATTTTCACTTCTTAGTATGAATAAGATGTATAATTCTTATGCTTTTCAAAAATATTCTAATACACCACTTAAATGGACTATTTGAATATCTATAATAAATAATTTATTTCAAAATCAATTTCATTAGGCCATTGGGCCTATGAGGGAGATACTCCCAAGTAACATTTCATTTAAAATTTGAAAAGAAAAAAAAAATTAATTTACTTTTGAATAAGAGAGAGATATGTAATTCTTTCACTACTTAGTATGGACTTGAGAGGTAGCAAATAAAAATAATATTATAATACTATATGATGTTTAATTCATTTTATGTTCCGTTAACATGTAATATTTAAAAGCTTCAAGGATTAGTTCTGTCAAGTTGTCGTTCCTAAACCTCCTAGCTAATTGAAGATCATGGGGTCAATTCTCCTCTACCAAAAAAAGTAATATTTAAAAAGAAAATATAATAATAACAAACACATGTTCAATGTAGGTCATAAATCCAATATGAGAGGGAGATTTTCTACTCCTCTACCTCAAAAGAATATGTAATATTTAAAAGGAAAATATAATAATTGTTAGAGCCTAGATTTACCTCAGGTTGAAAAGGTAGGATCCAGGGCCAACATCAAACCACGCTTAGCCTGGTAGCTAGCCCTACTATGTTAGGAGAGGGCTCTCTCTGGGTCAATCTCAGCAAATAATGATCTATGGGGCTTGAGATGACTGAAATATCTTCTGATTTTAGGCTAGGTATATGTGCAAAAGAGTTGATTTGATAAAATAGTGTTTTGTTGGCTCAAAGGGAAAGGCACATTTTGGGGTGCGGGGATGGAGGCTTAGTTCTACAGAGATCTCAATGGGGCAAGGTAGGCAATCGTTTTGGCACTTAAATTTTAGTGAGATGAAAGGAATAGACAGGTGAGGTGTTGAAGAGGGCAAGAGCAATCATGAATCCTCCCCAAACAGTTGAAAACATCAAATAACTAAAGCAAACTTCAAGTAGAGCACTACACTTTCAATGAATTCTACTTACACTCTTGTTTGTTTAGTTCAGAAGAAATAAGATAGATAATGGCATTCAATCACATAAACAAATTCACAATTACAAAGAGAAGCATTGTACTAAGACAAATTGCCACATGAATCCCAAAGAGTGCTGCAAATCCTGGTCTCAATTCCTTTGCCAAAATGAAAATATGAGTGTATAATGAAGCTCAATGCTTTCTCAAGAGTCCAACCATGCTAATGACTAAAAAAGAACATAATATAGACAAACATAGCTCATCCTTGGCTCTAGGGGTCGAGCTCACATGTTTAGGAGCTTATCCAACTGATTCTAAACTGAGAACTCAAAACTAAGCAACATAACAACATGCCTCTAGAAACAAGGGAAGTGATTCATTCAATTTCAAACAACCTTTAAACTGATGAATCTACCTATACAAGTGAAAATCTAACATATTTACATCATGATCCATCAATGCTCATCAAATTAAATCATAAATTTGCCATTAGGAAAGTGAAAAAGTCAAACTAGGCAAAACTGGGCAAAAAACAGAGCAAAACTTGGTCAAACTAGCAATTTTTCCTCTATGCGCCGCACCTGATTCTATATGTGTCGCACCTGTTTGGACCCACTTTTGGAGGCCTTCCTGATTTCCAAATGAGCTTCAGGTATGCTTGCTAGAAAGGTCCGCCTATCTACTTTCTAACCCAAGTGGAATTTTTCAATTTTGCCTCCATTTTCCCCTCCAAAAGTCCATTCTCCCAACACTACTTCTTGTGTGTCAAAATAGGGGCAGTGAAGTCATTTTTTGAGTGTTTTTGACTTTTTTGAGGGCTCAAATCCTACCCAAATTTCTTAGCCATAGGAAGGAAAGTGTAATTTTCCATGAAAAATGCAAATATGCTGAGTTTTTGTGATTTGGAGGTCCCTAGCAAAAGCGAGCGCCACGTGGCGTGGTGGATAGGGCAAAAAAACCTGTTTTTTGTGCCAAAAATTTACAAAATGAAAAAATTGCTCCAAATTTCTTGAAATTTGGGTTGAGTCTTCTCTATAAAGCATGATGTTGGGCCAAGGAAGCCTCAGCCAATATCTGAAGTCCTTCATCCTCTTTTTTCCTCCTTGATGCTCTCTTCAACTTTGCTTTCAAACTCCTGATTCTTGCTTGGCACACCAAGGGACAAGTAATGATAGGACAGGTTTCTAAGCATATTATTTTCATTGATGGCCTTCTCCAGCTTCCTCTCTAAGTGGACATTGACTCTTTCAAGCCATGACTCCGGGTTGGCATTGATCTCTTGCTCCAATGAAGTGAACTCCACCCGCCTCCTTTGGGTAGCTTGGCGACTCTCCTGAATGTTTCTCAACTCCATAATCACCTGCTAGTCCTCAAGCTTCTTATTCCTCTACTCTAGGTACTGTATAGTCCATTGGGGTCTATCCAAGTTGGTAGACAAGGCATCAATGTCCGCCTGCTGCTCCTTAATGATTTCTCTAAGATTTGTGCCCATATCGGTATCATCATCCTCAATGAGGATGAAATCAGTCTCCTGATCACCTAATGGTCCTTCCTCCTGTAATGGCCTCTTGCATTGGTCTTGAACCCGTTGTGCTAACGATGGAAGTGAGGCCACTTCCACCTCGGGTCGAGATAACACTTGCTTTGCTGCTGCAAACAACCGTCTAGTGCCGTTATGATAGGTGATGAACACCAGCACACTAGCGGTATCATGGCCCTCATGCTATTATGAATATCCACCTGTCTCATGCCTAGCCTCTGAAGGTCCCTGTGAAGCTCTAAAAAACTCACGGGAGATGAATTCATCCCATGTGATGCCCTGTAAACCAAGCTAATGAATGACCACAATTTTAATGAGAGAAAAATGATAAATACCGTTGAACTGTTGTTGAGGGGTCTTGTGCTACACAAGAGTGGTCATCTTTTCTATGTTTCAGCATATAAAGTAAGGAATATTCATCATCTATACCCAGGTAAAATGCATCTGTAGCCTGATGTGATAAGCATACAAGTGGGAGAACCGGCCCTCACAGCTGAAATACTTCATGATGAGTGTCATTAAAGGAGCATATTCATCCTTGAGGTATCGAAAAGGAAACACTCTCTTGAGTTGTCTCAAAAAACCAGGTTTGATGTATGGTTCATAATGCTGCCAGTCAATTTTCTACCTCTTGTTCCATGGTTCTCCAATGTTAGGTATGCCGGTTGCTAATGAAATGGATTCTGGTGTTAATGTGAAAGTGACACCAGCAAGAGTTTCTTGATCACCATGTAAATGAAACACAAATAAGCAGGCCAAATCATGATGAAACTGAATGCTAGCAACCTTCTCACAAAATTCATAACATGACTGATGCTTGAAACAAAAGATGGAAAGAGGGCAAGCCTGTAACTCAGCAAGAGTGGTTGGTTCTTCTCTGATATGTTTGCCACTTCTATGAGGCCTCTAGGTGCATGTCCTTCTGTGGGTGAGTCACTTTGGGTCTCCTCTTCATAATCATATGAAGGGTCAGATGCCATGGTTGCTGGTAAGTAAACTGTCTTGGAGAAATAGGTGTTGATGTGTCAAACTGTCTTGGACTGCCTTTGATGATGTGTTTGACCTTTGCCACCAAGGGAAAACAATGAAATGAGGGACTGTAAGGGGAGCGAAAAATTGTGGAATTTAGGGACTATTGGGATAGATTCTAGTTAGGGAAATATGGGATGTTTTGGGAGTTTTTGTATAGGATTAGGATTTGGGGATTTATAATTGGGGTTTTGGGAAACTGAACTTGGGATAGGGGATTAGTGGATTTAGGGTGTAGGGGAACCTAGGGAATAATGAAATGAAGGGACAAATGGGATAAGGAAGTGATGGAGGAATGATAGACTTGGTAGCAAAATAGTTAATCAAACCCTAGGCAGCAAGTTTCTTGGAATTTCAAATGGTAGGGTTTGATTTTTGAAACAATTACCATTCATCAACCACCATGATATAAGCACCCAACTTGGATAAAAAACAACGATGGAGGCTCTACCTACTTGTCACAAGGAAAATCCATGCGATTTTTGGAGATTTGGAGCAAGTTCTAGCAGTTTCGGGCTCTCTGGCTATGTGCGCCACGCATCCAGCCCAATGCTCCGTGACCCATGTATGCGCTGCACCCGTGCTTTTTTACACTATAAAATGAGGCCCAATGTGTCGCGCCTAGTGAGTGCGCTGCGCCTCCTGCCCAGTGCGCCGCGCTGGAAACTTACAACGATTTTTACCCAAACTTCACACTCACTCACCAAAATCGTTTTGCATTGCTTCTCTTTGCTCTTGGAGTAAAAATGAACTTAAAACATTTGGAGAAATGATTTTTACATGGAGCTTTTAAATTTTATTTTTGGCAAACCCACTTTCATAATGTTTTGCAAATGACTTTATTTCAAACTCTATTTTTGGACTTTTTCACTTCTTTTTGGGTTTTGTGATGATCTAAATGACATGAGCTTTGCTTGTTTTGCAGGTGATGGAGCTTCTGGGGCTAAGGAAGGAAACCAGGATTACAGATGAAGGAATTTACAATGATGAAAACAAAATTTTCATGATTTTGTACAATAAAAGATAAATACTTTGTTTTTCCTCAAAATAGAATTTTGAGGAAAAACACATTTTCGAACACTTGGCAATGAAATTTATTGATATTGAAACCTCGTCATGGCCTGTTGGTAATTATTGGACACTTTGAAACATTTTTGACAAAACCCTAATGAAACCCTAGACCTAATTGACAATGAAACCCTAAAGACAACCTTTGTAATTTTAAGATAAAAGAAGACTGTATATGCTTTTTAAATGAACAAACATGAGCCAAGAGGTAGATAACATGAGGGAAACTAGAGGAATTACACTACCGTGAGATGATCTATGCACCTAAGAGAATGCAGATGACTGGGCGGGACACCTAATATGAAATGCAACAAGAGGATTTGATCTCTGACGGAGGGATGAAAATACCGACTCTAACATTGGCTCCAATGGGGATGGTAGCTATTTGGAGGTGCCAAGAACTATAGATCTCTGGGAAATTAGGCAGTGCCTTCGTCCATTGGGCTATGGAGTCAATAACTTCGACACAACAAAACTAAACTCTTGACTGAAAGACTCAATTTCAAGACTAAACGTGACTCAAATTGACTCATTTTCAAGACTAAAATTGATCGAAAGACCTGACTCTAACAAACCAAACTAAGACTGAAATCAAGCCTTCGATTTATAGCCTTCACCTCGGGCCCCAATATGAAGAATGAAAACAGCACACTCTTGCAATGGAATTTAAACAAACCAGTATATACAATGATAACAGAAAACAGATCACACAATATACCATTTGAGGAGCTGACCATTGACCGGCCCACTAGGATAGTCTCTGCCATTCATCTCTTGCAAAAGGAAATCATTCTGGCCCCCATGTGCAGCAATCTTGTACAGTCCTTTCCAAAGATTTTCAAATTTTTCGTGCTTACCCTTCTCTTCATTCCTTGCATCCCATTTCAACACTATGTCTTCGATTTCAAACCTATCCGCCTTTGCTTTCCAGTCATATATCCTCTTAATTCTTTCCTAGAGCTTGGAAGTGTTCTGAAATACCTCCTCTCTAGTTTGTTCTAAATGTATCATTTGATTGATCCTCTGCTGCAAACTATCATCCTCGCTGCCAGCTTCTTGCAACAGTTTAACCACTGAGACAGCCAAAGAGGTCGTGAAGATTGTGTCCACACCGTACATAAGCTCAAAAGGAGACATGCCAATAGATTTCTTTTGACTTACCCTATCTGCCCAAAGTGCATTGACCAACTTTTTGTGTCAGCTCTTCTTGTTAGTTTCCAGCAGCTTTTTGATGATGTTGACAAGAGATTTGTTTGAGGATTCCACCAAACCATTACCTTGTGGGTAATAGGCAGTCGAATGCCCCAAAGCAATTTGATACTTATGACAAAACTCAATCATTCTTTTCGATTTAAAGGCCGCTGCATTGTCAGTGATCAACTTATTTGGACATCGAAAATGAGACAAAATGTCGTTTTCAAGAAATGAGATAATTACCGAATCGGTGGCTTGCCTTGTAGGAATTGCCTCAATCCATTTGGTGAAATAATCCGTTGTTGTGAGGATCCATTTACACTGTGTTGAAGAAGAAGGATGAATCTCACCGATAAAATCCAAGCCTCACTACTGAAATGGAGCGCTTACTTCAATGGGCTTGAGTGGTAAAGGCTGCAACTTCTGCTTACCCTAAAAAATTTGACATTCATGACAACTAGCCACTGTTTTGTCAATAATACCCTACTCTCAAGATTTTATTGGCTTTTGTCTTCCAAAAAAGATGGCCTCCGCAATCTCCCTTGTGAAAATCTTCAATCACTTGTTTCGCCTCTTCTTCTACTAAACAATTCAGCAGAACAACACCAGGATCTTTCCAATAAAGTGCACCATTCATGATACAAAATCTTGCAGCTTTCAATTTTAATGTTCTACTTTTGTTCTTGGCCATTCTGGGAGGTGATGATAGATTTTGAAGTACATAAACAATGTCTGAATACCAAGGAGAAAGGAGGAAAATTTCTAATACCTGAGTGGGCAGATTTTCTTCATCTTTCTCGGACATAGTATCAATTAGATTAATGTCCAAGGCATGCAGATTTGACTCAGCCATTAGTTTTTTCATCCCCTGTCCTTCAATGAGCTTCGTCGGTTTGATTTCCACATCATATTCTAGCAAAGCAACGACCCATTTGCCTCTCCTTCCCTCCAGATCTGTTTGCACTAGGACATCCTTAACAGCAGCATTAGGAACATAAGCAAGGATGTGAAAATGCAAAATATAAACTCGAAAATCTTTCAATGCTTTTACCAAATGCAATGGCCTGTTTTTCAATAATATTATACTTCAATCCCGCATCCCTTATGGTTCTGCTGAAGAATGCAATTGGTTTCTCGAGCTGGTCTCTTTTTTGCATCAAGACCGCTGCCATAGTATGATCCGAGGCAAAGGAAAACAAAATAAAATCCTGAGTATAGTCCGGGCTGATCAAAGCCAGAGCTGAAGAAAGAACTAATTTCACCAAATTAAAAGACTTAATTGCTTCCTCGGTCCACCTTACTGCACTATCCTTTTTCAGCATGTTTGTGATTTCTCTTAAGTGTTCTGCAAGATTGGGCACAAAGCGATGTAAGAAATTGATCTTACCATTGAAGGATTGGATTTCTTTCTTACTTCATGGGAAGTCAATCTTTTGAATGGCCTCCACTCGAGCTGGATTAATGCGGATACCTTCCTTTGAGATAATATGCCCGAGAAGCTTGCCTTCATCCATGGCAAACAAGCTTTTCCTTGGATTGAGCGAGATGCCATACTTCCTACACCACTGAAAAACGATCCTCAAATGATAGAGGTGCTCTTCATCTGTATTAGAGAAAAATGTTAAGTCATCAAGATAAACAACTAGAAAAACATCTTTTTCATTGGCAAATGCTATATCCATCGCCCGTTGAAAGGTTGCACCAGCATTTCTCAATCCAAATGGCATCTTTGCATAATGAAAAGTTCCCCATGGAGTGGTGAATGTTGTTTTGTCATGATCATCCTCATGGACCAGAATTTGGTTATAACCCGAATAACCATCGAGTAGTGACATCTGTGATGCTCCAACTACTCGCTGAAGTATGTGATCCATCTTGGGCAATGGATAGTTGTCTTTCAAGGAAACTTTGTTCAGATTTCTAAAATTAATGCATAACCGGATCTCACCTCTTTTCTTGCGGACGGGCACCAAGTTTGAAATCCAATCTGAAAATTGTATGGGGACTATGATACCAACTTTATACAGCCTATTCACATCCTTCTCAATTGAGGGTAGTAGCTTTGGATTTATTCTTCTTAGCTTTTGACGAAAAGGCTTTTGATTTGGTTTGATCGGGATCACATGCTGGATTATGCTCGTGTCATAAGCCTTCAAATTTGAATAATCCCAAGTGAATACATCAGTAAAAGAGGAAAACAAACTAATATACTTTGCTTTTAGCTATGGGGGCAGTACCTTTGATAATTTTACCATCTTAGGATTTTCAACTGATCCAATGTTCAAATCTTCAACTCCCTTTTCGATTGGCAGCAAGGTCGGTTTTTTAGCCACATCGTCCTAATCGAAGAGCTCCTCTAAAGGTATTAGACCCTTAGGAATGATGTTGTCTTTGAGCAACAAAACTTCCATTTGATTGACTTCCATATCCTCATCACCATTATCATATTCCATATCGATAGAAATGTCCTTGAATATACCTTTATTTTACAGAAATTCGTCGATCTCATCATCATCTTGGAACACTTGCCAATACCTTTTATTGTTTGGGATAGTTGGGCGACGTTTCACGTGAATCTCAAACTTGTTGTTTGAGTTCATAGGAATCTTCAAATTACTTGCTGCTGTTGCAAGTGAATCTGCACTGACATTCTGAGCACGGGGCACACAAGTTATAGTGTAATCAGAAAATACCTTCAAGATATCCAACACCGCATTGCGGTAGGCCCGCATTCGAGGATGCTTAGCTTGGTACTCACCTTTCACTTGCTTGATAATTAACTTGGAGTCGCCATACACGAAAATCCTCTTAGAATTTAATTTTCTAAGAACTTTCAAACCAGCAATCAAAGCTTCATATTCAGCCTCATTGTTTGAACACTCAAAATCTAATTTATAAGAGCAGACCCTTACATTGCTTGGCATTTTGTTTGGGGTGAAAACTAAGCTACGTATCGAAATACCAATTCCAGCACCTTCCCTTCCTACAGCACCATCAAAGTCCATACTCCATAGACCTGTTTCATCCTCTTCCAAATGCTGAATTTTTTTTTCTTTTCCTTGTTGTCCATCATTATGTTGTTGATGTCAGACTATAGATTGCTCAACTGTACCATCAAGTCTTTGCCGTTCTTGTCTCAAGACTTCTCTAAAATTTTCAGTAATCTCGGGAATGTATTCTACTTCCACTAGTTGACTATTTACATCATTAAAACTATCTGAATACAAAACAAATGGCTTTAAATCAGTATGTAGATAGTTGATTGGATGATTTACTGGTTTCTCCTTGCTAGTGATCATGTACTTCATTTTCTGTTCCTGGTATAGTTTCCTCATTTGACCGAACACGAGAATCGTAGCATAGGAGAAATCAAGTTGCATTGTCCCTTTAATCTTTGCTCCCTGAGATCTGGAAAGAAGCATGCCAAATCTAGGAGGTATATCCACCACCACCACATCCATCAAAACATTTTTAGCCGGAATCTGATCCAGACTGACCACCAAATCCTTGGTAATACCAATGCACCTTACTCTATCGGAATCGAATGAGTAAAGGTCGTCGTATTTCTTAGTGATGTCCAATCCCAATTTCTCCATCATGGCTTTCGACATGAGATTATGAGAAGCTCTGGAATCAAACATAGCATTATTTAAGACAAAGTCATGCACCCTGATACTGATATAGAAAGGAGCTACATCACTATCTTGGGACTGACCTTCCAACGCTAGCCCAAAGATTAGCTCAGGACTGTCTCTTCCACTTTTACCATGTTGGATGATGCATCTAAACTCAAAATTTTGGACACCTGACTTTTATAATTGTTGTTCTTCATCAACTCAGTCAAAGGAATGGATATTTTCAACTTAGCAATTTCATTTTCTAAGTTAAAAACTGAAACTTTTTCTACCTCTTTTACTGGAACATCCTTCCTTTCTGTTTTCTCCTTTGATACATTTGGCTGATTTGGTCTTTCACTTGCTGATGTTGTTTTGTTGGTGCTAGGATCAGCTGTCTCTTTTCCATTTTTCTGCACATTAGGAGGACCATTCTTTAAAACTGCTGCCTCCTTCCTTTTCTGAATTGGATTTACAGGCACATCTCTATTTCGAAGTGAATATTACTATTGATGAGCTGACAAAGCATTCATGTATCCTCTTTGGTAATCATTGGACTCTTCTACAAGCACTGTCTCATTTGCCAAAATAAAATTTTCATCCCCTCGTTCAACTGGATTCTCAGAGTACTCCTCATCTTCAATGATGTAAATTTGCATGTCATCAGGCGTAAAGAAATGATTTTCTTCTCCAATCACATTCTCCTCCTCTTCTGATTCCGGACCAAGTACGACATTCTGTTGTAGAGGTGTCTGCACTTACTGCTGCACTGCTTGATCTTGGGCTTGCTGCTCTCTTTGTTTGATCCTATATTGGGCCTGATGCTGACCACGAAAGTTAGGATTTCTGATCTGTGGTTCAGACTTGTAAAGTTTCATTCTATCAAGCATCTGCTCTACCTTTCGAAGCACCTGATCTGACAAGGAAGACTCTTCTTTTATTGTGACTTTCTTTTCAACTCTTGCTCTAGCTCTCTTGGCCAGCAGATTTGCTTCAATGCTGACCGCAATCTTCTACATGTCTTCTGAAGTTGTCGGATCTCTCTCTCTCTTAATTGATAAGCCATCTTAGTATCAAAACTGTTCGGAAACTTGACCAAGGCTAGCCCCATGGGTGGCTTTATATGATCTGGGATTGCATTGTAAACTGAATTGAATCTAATACAGTAATCTTGAACAGACTCACCAGCATTTCGCTTGATGTGCTCATATTCAGAAAGAATCTGAAGAGGATTTTTCTTCACTTCCCAGCGGTCTAAGAATTGTCACTGTAGATTGGCCAATGTAGTGATGCTTGCAGCTGGTAAGGCCCTAAACCATTTCCATACTTCACCGCCAAATGTTTGCACAAAGAGTCTCATGGTTACATTTTCTACATCAATCTCATGGAGATCAAAGAAATCCGTCATTCTGTCAACATGTTGTTGAGCTATAACACTATGAGGAGTGCCATCAAACAAAGGAATTTTGCTTTGATAATCGGCGGGCATATCATCCAAATTTTGAGGTAGTGCAATAGGTGCAAAACGAGTAGCCATTGCTCTTGGTGGATTTGCAATCGGTCTTGGGGATGTTGGGGGAGTGGGTGGAGCTGATGTATGGGGGGTATGAGGAGGTGTATGCAGAGGGGAAGCAACCTTGGATATTTTTGGAGTAGAAGGAGTAGACAGAGGCGATACTATTGTAGATTTTTTATCAGAAACAGTAGGCTGCACAAGAATGGTAGGAAAGAAAGGAGGTTGGGTAGGAATTCTTGAACTATATGAAATTGCAGATGACCCAAGGGTTGCAGAAGCAGTCTCTAAGAAATTAGCAATATTAGGAGCCACAATTGTAGTCCGGAGTTGGTTCAAAATATAATCATCAGTAGATTTATTGGCCGTTTCAATTTCAAGATTTCTAACAAACTCAAGATTTAAGGTAGTTGAAGCAACAACACTTTCAAATTTGGTTTCAAACAAAGCAACTCAAACTGCTCATCAAACTCAAGATCCTCAAGATACTCAAAACCAATAGGACATGATTGGGCTTTGAACACGAGAATGATAGAAATTCCTTGGTGAACGATTGTTGGAATAAGATTGGGATTTTCATAGATAGGAGGGGGATCAAGATCCAGATTTTCTCTAGTATGTCTTCTAGAAGCTAGTGTGTTATTATTTCCAAGAAATCAAATGGACATTAACAACTTGTTCAGCCTATAAAATCCTAAACTTATCATCCAAAGCTTAGAATTCTCAGATGTACTAGGGTGATCTGTAAGTTAGATACTCCATTTATAAGACTAGAATGGAGATTGACTGAAGTAGCCTTTATCTACTTGCGCTAATGCAAAGCAAAAGAATTTCGAAGGCTACCTAGCTAATCTTCAAGCTCCGTCTGTAGTCTATAAAACGAAGAACACTAAAAAACAAATAATTCATTCCCCAATATGGTTGCCACTATGTTAGAGCCTAGATTTACCTCAGGCTGAAAAGGTATGATCCAGGGCCAACATCAAACCATGCTCAGCCTGGTAGCTAGCCCTACCAGGTCAGGAGAGGGCTCTCTCCGGGTCAATCTCAGAAAATAATGATCTATGGGGCTTGAGATGACTGAAATATCTTCTGATTTTATGCTAGGTATATGTACAAAAGAGTTGATTTGATAAAATAGTGTTTTGTTGGCTCAAAGGGAAAGGCACATTTTGGGGTGCTGGGATTGAGGCTCAGTTCTGCAAAGATCTTAATGGGGCAAGGTAGGAAATCTTTTTGGCACTTAAATTTTAGTGACATGAAAGGAATAGATAGGTGAGGTATTGAAGAGGGCAAGAGCAATCATGAATCCTCCCCAAACAACTGAAAACATCAAGTAGAGCACTACACTTTCAATGAATTCTACTTACACTCTTGTTTGTTTAGTTCATAAGAAATAAGATAGATAATGGCATGCAATCACATAAACAAATTCACAATTACAAAGAGAAGCATTGTACCAAGACAAATTGCCACATGAATCCCAAAGAGTGCTGCAAATCTTGGTCTCAATTCCTTTACCAAAATTAAAATATGAGTGTACAATGAAGCTCAATGCTTTCTCAAGAGTCCAACCATGCTAATGACTGAAAACAACATAATATAGAAAAAAATATCTCATCCTTTCCTCTAGGGGTCGAGCTCACATGTTTAGGAGCTGATCCAACTGATTCTAAACTAAGAACTAGAAACTAGGCAACATAACAGCATGCCTCTAGAAACAAGGAAACTGGTTCATTTAGTTTCAAACAACCTTTAAACTGATGAATCTACCTATACAAGTGAAAATCTAACATATTTACATCATGATCCATCAATTCTCATCAAATTACATCATAAATTTTCCATTAGGAAAGTGAAAAATTCAAACTAGGCAAAACTAGGTGAAAAATAGAGCAACACTTGGTCAAACTAGCAATTTTTCCTCTATGCGCTGTGCGTGATTCTCTATGCATCGCGCCCATTTGGACCCACTTTTAGAGGCCTTCCCGATGTCCAAATGAGCTCCAGGTGTGCTTGCTGGAAAGTTCTGCCTGTCTACTTTCCAACCCAAGTGTAAGTTTTCAATTTGGCCTGCATTTGCCACTCCAAAGGTCCATTCTCCCAACATTGCTTCCTGTGTGTCAAAATAGGGGCAGTGAGGTCATTTTTTGAGTGTTTCTGACCTTTTTCAGGGCTCAAAACCTGCCCAAATTTCTTAGCCATGGGTAGGAAAGTGTAATTTTGCATGAAAAATCCAAAAATACTAAGTTTTGTGATTTGGAGGCCCATAGCAAAAGCAAGTGCCATGTGGCGTGACGCATAGGGCAGAAAAACCTGTTTTTTGTGCCAAAAATTTGAAAAATGAAAAAATTGCTCCAAATTTCTTGAAATTTGGGTTTAGACTTCTCTATCAAGCATGATGTTGGGCCAAGGAAGCCTCAGCCAATATCTGAAGTCCTTCATCCTCTTTTTGCCTCCTTGATGCTCTCTTCAACTTTGCTTTCAAACTCCTGATTCTTGCTTGGCACACCAAGTTCCGGGATAGGTAATGATAGGATAGGTTTCTAATCATATTCTTTTCATTGATGGCCTTCTCCAGCTTCCTCTCTAAGTGGACATTGACTCTTTCAAGCCATGACTCCTGATCGGCATTGATCTCTTGCTCCAATGAAGTGAACTCCACCCTCCTCCTTTGGGCAGCTTGGCGACTCTCTCGAATGTTTTGCAACTCCATAATCACCTGCTGGTCCTCAAGCTGCTTATTCCTCTGCTCCAGGTACTGTATAGTCCATTGGGCTCTATCTAAGTTGGAAGACAAGGCATCAATGTCTGCCTGCTGCTCCTTAATGATTTCTCTAAGATTTGTGCCCATATCGGTATCATCACCCTCAATGAGGATGAAATCAGTCTCCCGCTCACCTGATGGTCCTTCCTCCTATAATGGCCTCTTGCCTCGGTCCTGAACCTGTTGTGCTGATGATGGAAGCGAGGCCCCTTCCACCCTGGGTGGAGATAACACTCACTTTGCTGCTGTAAACAACCGTCTAGTACACTTCTGATAGGTGATGTACACCAGCACACTAGTGCTCTCATGGCCCTCATGCTAATAGGAAGGTCCACCTGTCTCATGCCCAGCCTCTGAAGGTCCTTGTGAAGCTCTGAAAAACTCACAAGAGATGAAGTCATCCCATCTGATGCTCTGTAAACCAAGC
The DNA here is from genome assembly GCA_031772625.1 of Pinus tabuliformis. Taxonomy (NCBI): domain Eukaryota; kingdom Viridiplantae; phylum Streptophyta; class Pinopsida; order Pinales; family Pinaceae; genus Pinus; species Pinus tabuliformis. The sequence continues at coordinate 694,561,510 of CM062816.1, read as the reverse complement.
TAATGAACGACCACAATTTTAATGAGAGCAAAATGATAAATACTATTGAATTGCTGCTGAGGGGTCTTGTGCTGCACAAGAGTGGTCATATTTTCTATGTTTTGGCATATGAAGTAAGGAATATTCATCATCCATACCTGGGTAAAATGCATCAGCAACCTGATGTGATAAGCATACAAGCGAGAGAACCAGCCCTCACAGCTGAAATACTTCATGATGAGTTTCATTAAAGGAGAATATTCATCCCTGAGGTACTGAAAAGGAAACACTCTCTTGAGCTGTCTCAAAAAACCAGGTTTGATGTATGGATCATAATGTTGTCGGTCAATTTTCTGCCTCTTGTTCCATGGCTCTCCAATGTTAGGTATGCCGGCTGCTAATGAAATGGATTCTGGTGTTAATGTGAAAGTAACACCAGCAAGAGTGGCTTGATCACCATGTAAATGCAACACAAATAAGCAGACCAACTCATGATGAAACTGAATGCTAGTAACCTTCTCACAAAATCCATAACATGACTGATGCTGGAAACAAAAGATGGCAAGAGGGTAGGCCTGTAACTCAGCAAGAGTGGTTGGTTCTTCTCTAATATGTTTGCCACCTCTATGAGGTCTCCTGGGTTCATGTCCCTCTCTGGGTGAGTCACTTTGGATCTCCTCTTCATAATCATATGAAGGGTCAGATGCCATGGCTACTGATAAGTAAACTTTCTTGGAGAAATAGGTGCTGATGTGTCAAACTGTTTTGGACTGCCTTTGATGATGTGTTTGACCTTTGCCACCAAGGGAAAATAGTGAAATGAGGGACTGTAAGTGGAGGGAAAAATTGTGGAATTTAGGGACTATTGGGCTAGATTCTAGTTAGGGAAATATGGGATGTTTTGGGAGCTTTTGTATAGGTTTAGGGTTTGGGGATTAGAATTGGGGTTTTGGGAAAGGGGACTTGGGATAGGGGATTAGTGGATTTAGGGTGTAGGGGAACTTAGGGAATAATGAAATCAAGGGACAAATGGGATAAGGGAGTGATGGAGGAATGATAGACTTGGTAGCAAAATAGTTAATCAAACCCTAGGCAGCAAGTTTCTTGGAATTTCAAATGGTAGGGTTTGATTTTTTTAAACAATTACCATTCATCAACCACCATGATATAAGCACCAAACTTGGATAAAAAACAATGATGGAGGCTCTACCTACTTGTCACAAGGCAAATCCGTGTGATTTTTGGCGATTTGGAGCAAGTTCTAGTAGTTTTGGGCTCTCTGGCTGTGTGCACCGTGCATCTAGCCCAATGCGCCACGCCCCACGTATGCGTCACGCCCGTGCTTTTTTACCATAGAAAATTTTAGGGCGAATGTTCGCCCTTTGGCGAAATTAAGGGGTTTTAAATTTTTAGTGGGCGAATATTTTGTATCATAGTACATTTTTACAAATCACCTCAAATAGCCCACCTTATTTTAAGGGAGAGGGTAAAAAAATGTAAATTTAGCCCTTGAAATTAGCAGCTACAACCTTCCATTCGCCCATTTTCAAGAATAGGTTTTATTTAAGTGAATCCTATGGGCCAAAGGCCCAAATACTATATTTATAAAAGAGGTATGGTAAATTAATAAAAATATAAATAAATGAGAGGTATGGTAAATAAATAAAACATTTTTTATATTTACTCCATAAGTCACCTTATATACATGCAAGGGTGTAAGCAAATAAAAATATAAGTAAAGTGGAGTTATGGTAAATAAATAAAACGTCTTTTTATACTTACTCAAAAGGTATGGTAAATAAATAAAAATATAAATAAACTAGATGCATGGTAAATAAATAAAACCTCTTTTTATATTTAGTCAATAACCCTCGTTCTATTTATGAAGGCTCAAGAAAGAGGTTTTATTTAAGTGAATCCTAAGGGCCAAATACCATATTTGTAAAAGAGGTATGGTAAATTAATAAAAATATAAATAAACGAGAGCTATGGTAAACAAATAAAACATTTTTTATATTTACTCCATAAGTCACCTTATATTTACGAACACTCAAAAAATGTGTTATATTTAGGTGAAACCTATGGGAAAAATACTATGGGACAAATACCATGGACTAGATTGTTATTAATACCATGAAAAAAAACATTATTAACCCTAATATTAGTATTAATAAAAATAAAAATGACACATGGTATTGACCCATGGTATTCACCAAAATGGCACATGGTATTGACCCATGGTATTCACCTGGAATGTAGCCTATTTAAATGGGGGAATTAAACTAGCATAGATCCATCTTTACTTTGGATCTACTAACCCCCGAGAGGTATCAAATATCGTGATATGCAAACTAGCATAGAGTGAAAAAATATTTGATCCGATCCAGAGTAAAAATGGATGTTGTAATTTAATGTATGTTAAACATTTTAGCTTGGTTAAAATAAAAAATAAAATAAAAATCAACTATTAGTTTTATTAATTTTAATTTTTAAGCTCTAGGTTTATGATAACCCATGGTATTGATCCATGGTAATACCATGGTATGCATGTGAGCATGGACTATTTAAAGGGGAAATTCTATCATCTTAGATCCATCTTAATTCTGGGTCTACCAACTGCTCAGAGGGATAAATAGATTTCATCCCCGTAAGAGTGGTAGGTGTGGAGTTAAGATGGATATAGGTTGGTTTTTATGATAATGAAGATATTAAATAGACTTAGGAAATTATATTGTAAAAACATCTTAAGGTGAATGGTTAAGGCATAGACATTGGGCAAGTATATTTGTATACTTCTGTTTTAAACTGAAAGAAATCCAGGGCTAAAAGGAATGGATTGATTGCACTAGTCATCCTTCTATAACTTTCCAACATATGCTGGAGTAAACAAATTGTAATTTGGATAATTTTTCTAATTGCAAACAGGAACATACTTGTGTATTGGCAGGGTGGTTACGAGGTCCGTAGAAGTGATGAATCTAAATTTTTATTGGTTTTATATATAGTATTAGGTTTTTTCTCATGCTTTCCGTGAATGGCACGGGTGAATTTTATCCTACACCCACTAGGTTATCGATATGTAATTTCGGTAATTTTGATTTCAAAAGATATTATGAAGAAATGCAATGATTTCATTTGTGTATTCACTAAACACAAGATTTTATGATTGAGTAAAATATTCGCCATGCCTAGTGAGATATTCGCCAAAAAATTATATATACATATCATATTATTGATAAAATCGCCTTCCATTTTTCCTATATACCATGGAGATTCGCCCATTTATTATACATGTAAATTTAGGGGGGGTTCTTAAAATTTTCCCTATTTTTTACACTGTAAAATGAAGCCCAATGCGCCGCGCCTGGTGAGTGCGCTGCACCTCCTGCCCAGTGCGCCGTGCCGGCAACTTACAAGAATTTTTTACCCAAACTTCACACTCACTCACCAAAATCATTTTTCCTTGCTTCTCTTTGCTCTTAGAGTACAAATGAGCTTCAAACATTTGGAGAAATGATTTATACATGGAGCTTTTAAATTTTATTTTTCCAAATCCACTTTCATAATGTTTTGCAAATGACATTATTTCAAACTCTGTTTTTCACTTCTTTTTGGGTTTTGTGATGAACTAAATGACATGAGCTTTGCTTGTTTTGCAAGTGATGGAGCTTCTGGGGCTAAGGAAGGAAACCAGGATTACAAATGACGGAATTTACAATGAGGAAAACAAAATTTTCATGATTTTGTACAATAAAAGCTAAATACTCTATTTTTTCCTCAAAGCAGAGTTTTGAGGAAAAGCACATTTTCGAACACTTGGCGATGAAATTTATTGGTATTGAAACCTCCTCATGACCTGTTGGTAATTATTGGACACTTTGAAACATTTTTGACGAAACCCTAATGAAACCCTAGACCTAATTGACAATGAAACCCTAAAGATAACCTTTGCAATTTTAAGATAAAAGAAGATTGTATATGTTTTTTAAATGAACAAACATGAGCCAGCAGGTAGATAACATGAGGGAAACTGGAGGAATGCCACTACTGTCAGATGATCTATGTGCCTAATGGAATGCAGATGACTGGGTGGGACACCTAATATGAAATGCAACAAGAGGATTTGATCTCTGGCGGAGGGATGAAAATACCGACTCTAACAATAATAACAAACAGATGTTCAATGTAGGTCATAAATCCAATATAAGAGATATATTTTCTAGCTACGAATAAGAGGGGATGTATTAACATTTTAATACGAAGAATGTGAATCCTAAATAAAATATTTCAATTTGAGCTATGTATATATTATATAAAACCAGTGAAAATAAAAAAATAGTTGAAGCATTTTATTAGTATTTTTCTTAACCAAGAGTCTAGAGGAATACCCTGAGTTGTAAATCTTCTCATCCACATGCTTTGCACTCAAAAAGAGGTTTTCATCTTGAGAGATTTGATCTAAAAATAAGTTGGATCTATGTTAATACATAGAAAGAGAAAGTATATATATATATATATATATATATATATATATATATATATATATAGAAAAACGTAATTGAAAAAGAAATCTATCATTTCATAATAAAACCAACATAGATCCATCTTAACCATGGATCTAACATGAGCATAGAAGAATCAAATTTCTTCAGGTGAAAATTTCTTTTAGAGTGCACAAACCCAATATGTAATATTTTATTGTTTCAATTGTATTTTTGAATATTATAGAGATTACATAGCATATGCATTGAGCCATTTTAAGAGTAGTTTTTTCTATTAATATATTTTTAATTATAGTCAATGTTAATTCATATTAAAATATTTTATTGATAACCCATATTGGATATTTTATTCTATACAACATTAAATATATTTTCTTTTAACATTTTTTTCTATATGTAGATATATATGAAATGATATCACGTGTTAAATATCTTACTCAGTTATTCTTTCTTACTTTTAATTATTTTACATAATATTAGGTCATATGAACAACTAATTAAATATGCGTAGCATTTTTTTCTTTTTTATTATCATCTACATTGTTTTTATGGTTGGGGAATATTTAATTTTTATTTTAAGAGGGACGAACATACTTACACATCCTCTTCAACAAATAAGAGTGAGAAGTATAATTAATTTAATTCTTAATATAAAGCAATTGAAAAAAGTAAAATTTTATGGCGAAGAGGGCTATTGGGAGAAGGGCTAATTCTACCCCAGTATGTGGGCAATGTGTGATTTCCTCCATGCTCAATGTGGAATTAATCTTAAAATAGAAATAAAATATTGTCTAATTAGAAAAACAATGTCAGTTATAATAATAAAAAAAAAGAATATTGATGTTGAATTAGTTTTAATTAAACACATTATAAACCATCAATAATCGCAACCATACTATGGTCATCAATTTGTTGTTGATATTACAATGCAATGTAGTAAAATTATTTCACTCATTATCGGTTACGAATAAAGTATTGCAATGCCCACATGACATAATACAATTTCATGTCAAATTTAGAAAGAGATAAAGTAATTATAAGTGAAAAAAGAGTGAGGTTAAATGTTTAAACCTTACACTTTCAAAAAATATTTGAATATAGGATTTAAATAAATTATTGCAAGATCTATGTTAACTAATTCATGTTAATAGCAACTTCATATATATCTATATATAAAAATAAAATGTTAAAATAAAATAATTTAATGTCGTATATAATAAAATATGATGAAAAAAGATAATTGAAAGTTCAAAAACAAATTAAAAATATCAAGTGTTTCCTAATAAAAATAATAAGATGAATATTGATAATTCATTCCATTTTAACATAATTTAAATTGTGTTCATAATAATAAAAAATTGCAATGTAGTCCTCAATAAAATATTTTGATATATAAGATTAAGTAATAGCAATGTATATATATTAGTGACAAAAAACTCATTTAATGTGGACAGTGTAGTCCATAGATAAAATGTCTCAATACACATGATATAAAATATTTTAATATCCACTAAAAAAATTATCCATATATCATATAAAGAAAATGAAAAAAAAAAATTTTATAGTTATAATGTTTAAAGTAGTGTCACTATTTTACATTTTGATCTTTTTTAACTATATATATATATATATATATATATATATATATATATATATATATTTTATGAATTTTGATAGAATTCGAGCAAATATTTTTTGCACTGAAAAATTTAAATTATGTATTCTATATATCATTCAAAAATACTATATATATAAATTGCATCTCTCTCGATAGGATCCAATGAATATATATATATATATATATATATATATATATATATATATATATATATATATATATTGGGATCCTATTTGGAGAGATGAATTATTTTTTTTCAAATTTATTTCAATCAATTCAGTATAGGGTAGTATAGGGTAGATGTGTAGATGTAATGTAAGTATGTAAACAATTTTAAATATAGGCTTAATTAAATAAATAAATAAAAAGTTGAAAGTTAATTTCACAATAAAAATATTTTTATTTTATTTTATAACATTTTGTTAGTAGAATATGAAAAGAAAAAGGTTTTAATTATTTTTGAGATATATCTAAACCCTCTAAGAACTATAGATATTAAATTAAGGTTTTAACAAAATTAAAAATGAGAATACTTTTATATTTTTATATTTAAAGTTGTGAAATTTATATAATATAAATAGTATTACTAATAACCAACATAGATCCATCCTAACTCAGGATCCAAGCAATGGGAACAAGCAATGTGACTAACAACAGTGGAGGAAAGTGCATGAGATCCAAGCAATGAGAACAAGCAATGTGACTAACAACAGTGAAGGAAAGTGCATGATTTTTTCAAGTTTTTCATTATTGTATTTTCTTTGACGTGATTGATCCAAAATATAGGTTTAATATTTTGCAACCAATTCAGTTTTTTAATTTAGATACTTTCTTAAACATAACACAATGGGATCAAATTTAAGAGCGGGGTGAGAGAGGGAGGCAGATAGTCACGAACTTGGAGGGTGGAGAGAGAGAGAGTGATGGGGGAGAGGGAAAAAGGAAGGTGGGAGAGAGAGGAAGGAAGAGAGAGAGGAAGGAAGAGAGAGAGATACAGGTGGAGAGAGAGAGGGAGTAACAAGGGAGAGATGGAGAGAGAGTGAGGGAGAGAGGAGAGGAGGGGAGAGAGATAGGGATTGAAGGGTAAGAGAGAGAGAGAGGGAGGGATAGAGAAAGGAAGGTGGGAGAGAAAGGGAGAGAGGGGACTCAAGAGAGAGATGGAGTTGGAGGGGGAGAGAGAGGGAAAGAAAAAGGACATAGAAGGAGAAAGGTGGAGAGAGAGAGAGGGAGTGACAAGGGAGCGACGGAGAGAGAGGGAGTGGGAGAATAGAGTGGGGGGCAAGAGAGAGAGAGGAGAAAGGGGGAAGAGAGAGAGGGAGATATGGAGAGAGAGGTTGTATATTTGCAGGGTGACATAGAGAGAGGAAAGAAGAAAGAGACATAGATACAAATATGGATATTATATAAAATATATAACCAGCCTAAATTCATCTTAACTTTGAATTTAACAAGGATCCAAGATCAAATCTCTAAGCTTAGAAACCTATCTTTAAATTTATACTCAAAAAAGTTTACACCTCAATACTTAATAAATATAAAATTAAAATAAATCTAACTTTTATGAAGAAAATAATAATAATAATAATATTAGCAATAAACCTATAATCAAATTATTATAATCCTCCATTGTAATAAAAAACTGAATTATATTACCACCACTATACATCATACATCACAATGTTTCAATTTTGGAAATGTAGGACATTTCATACCACGCATCACATTCAACCATATTCGGTGAACTTTAATTGGTACCATTTGCCATAATAAACTATTTAGAGCATAAAGGACATTAAACTATTCATTCGATGAACATGAATTGGTAACCATTTGCAATATTAAACTATTTAGAACATGAAGGACATTAAACAATTTCAAACATCCCTGGCAGTGAAGCATCTCCTTTCGAAAAAAATCATAAAATATATATAAAGAATTCGATGGTAATTTTTCTCTTAAGGTCAACTCTTACTATTACGTGGAGAACTTAGCCTATCGTCAATGTCCAACCCACTCCTCTGTCATGAGGGGGGCCGTCGAAATGAGTGCACACCACGTACATTCAGGTCCATTTATAAAAATATATAAAGAAATCGAAGGTAAAAGAATCCGATGGTAATGTTGATTTTCAAGTCAACTCCTACAATTATGCCCTGAACTAAGCAGATTGTCCTTAAGCAGATTGTCCTTCTTCAACCTACTATTCGAGAGTGGCTGTCAAAAGGAGTGCAGCCCACTTGCATCACGGCCATTCACATTACTTTCAGATCTAAATATTCCAACACAGATGCGAAATAACCTGGCCATGCCATGGAATTCTTTTGCCCAAGAATTGGAAAGAGCTCGTATCTTTTCGGGGTGGAACTCATAACATCTCAGAGCTGAACTGCTGCTGGTTAGGCTATTCTTTCAATTTTTTATTATTTCTAGAATCTGCAATAGTTAAGAATGTACATTAGCAATTGTGTTCACAAAAACTCATTTATTTACACATCCAACTGGTTTTATATTATCATACTTATTAACTAGGTTGTTCATATGCTTATTTCATAGGTACCAGATCTTGCCAAGCCATGGCAATGGCAGAAGAAAAAGGGGTAGTGGAGTTAGCTTTGCAAATGGACAAATCGGGCCGGCCTCCGGGGAATGAAGAGCATGACAGTCCATCTGTAAATGATAACTTCCGTTCGTTCTTTACTATGCCAGCAGCAAAACGAAGGTATCGACGATTAGAGAACGACGAGGCAGATGGTCAACAGCGCAAAATAGCAGGCGGTTTGAAAACCATGCCTTTCATAATAGGTAAAATCTATAACTGCATTTAATATCAAATCACTTTTCATGAATACTTAGGGATTTGATAGTTGAGGAGCGGCCCGATACCCAGCCAGAATTAAATGAGTAGGGTTATGATATGATCCTTGATTTATCTTCGTTGACCTGGAGGTACCGAGACCTGCGAGAAGCTGGCAGTGGTGGGGGTGCAAGCGAACATGATGGTATACTTGATTACCAAATACAACATGAAGAAAGTGGCAGCTACCAGTATGCTGAATACCTGGTCTGGTACGATGGCCCTTGCAACCCTGCCCGGCGCCTTTCTGGCAGACTCCTACCTCGGCCGATTTGGAACGATAACCATCGGTTGTTTTTCATATGTGCTGGTCTGTATCTTATCGATCTCCCCTCAATTAAATGCAGCAACGTTTTTTCTTAATCGATCAGATCTGGAAAAATATTGCCTCTATTTTTATTAGAATTCATCTGCAGGGAATGTTTATTCTGACGCTTACGGCTGTAATCCCGGGACTCTTGCCGTCTTCCTGCAGCGCCACAGATAAGAAGTTGAACAAATGCGAGAACGCTTCTGCGGGGCAATTCGCGCTTCTGGTTTTGTTTTTCGCATTCACGGCTGGGGGTTCTGCCGGGACAAGGCCGTCTGTCATGGCCTTCGGAGCGGATCAGTTCGCTGAGCGTGGAGAGAGGGAGAAAAGGCGGTTGCAGAGCTACTTCAACTGGTATTACTTCGCTGGTCGTGTGGCTGTTATAATTGCCCTCACTATTGTCGTGTACATTCAAAGCGATGTTAGCTGGGGTTTCGGCTTCAGCCTCTGTGCTGCTTTCATGCTTGTGTCCTCCATCCTCTTCCTTCTGGGCGCGCCAAATTACGTGTATGAAGTTCCACAGGGCAGCGCTCTCACAGGGTTCGGGCAGGTTATCGTTGCCTCTGTCAAGAAGCGCAAATTACCCATACCCCCTGAGTTTTTGCATCGTCACCACGGTGAACAATCGAGCTGTGATAAGCCCTGCCTTACGAACCAGTTGAGGTACATATTAACAATCGTAGATATATAGATATACATATGTTTCTCAATCTTGACCTGTCAGAGTATCCCACTTCTAGTATCGCCCTCTTCATCTAAATTGAGGAGGATAAATCTATAATCTCCTTGGTTATTTTTCTTTCTTTTCATTATTCTCTAATAAATCAAGTTTGTAGGCTTATAAGTGTGTCATTTATATGGTTGCATTATCTTATTATAATGATTTAGGTTTAGTCTCGGATTTAGTATATATATGGTTGCATTATTGTATTATCATTATTGAGATTTACTCTGTGATTTAACATAGTGGCTACCGCTATAACTTAATAGTATATCTAATTCTATTCAAGTTAGAGATATCAAAGTGGACCTTTTACCCTTATCACTTTATCACAACATATCACCATTTCACTTAAAAATAACTTTATCACAGGATATCACAATTGCACTTAAACGTATATAATTTTTTAAATATCAATATTTGATATAAGATAAAGGGTATTGCATTTATTTCCTATTTTAATTCAAAATTTCAAAACATAAATTCAAATTAATTCTATATACAGATATTTTATTGAATAAATGATAAGATTTAAGATTAAAATCAACTATTTTAATTATAAAATTATATCATTTTATAATTTTTCTAATAAATAAATTTTTATTATAAATTTAATAATTAAAAAATATAATTCTAATATTTATAAATAATTTTATTTTTATTATTTTTCTTTTTAAATATTTATTTTTAAAAATTTGAACTATTTACTTATATGTGTAAAATAAATATACAGTGATGAAATATACTGTTAAAGCACTCTGTAATACCAAAGTCACCCGCTCCAAAATTTTGAACAAAAATCTAACAATATTAAAGGGCCAGTACAATCTTCCTGCTAATGACAATTTCTCAAACAAAAATTTAAATCAATAATCATCTCAACACTCATAACTTAACAAACAAAAAAACAACTCCAATTATTTACAGAGGAGAATCATCCCAAAAACCTATTTCCTACCAAGAGTATTTACTCTCACCAGGATACTTTTACAATAAGCCAAATTGAGCTGAAGAATAACTGTGACCGAGTTTTGGTCTTCTCTGAATCCGATAATTAACTCAAAAACCACGCTAATACAAGCCAAAGGTTTCATTTCTGAAAGGATATTTGTAAATATCGCAAATAAAAAAGTTCAGGTTTTGGAAAGATCTTTGTCAAGTGTAGTTCAAATTACTCGAAAAATGATTTTCTGTCTATATTTTGCAAAGATCTTTGTCAAGTGTAGTTCTGAAAATGATTCTTCTTTCTATATTAAGTCGAAATCGCTGAAAATTTGATTTAATTTTTTAAATTAAATAGGAGGCGTGGTTGAATATCTTAAGTTTAGGTTTTTTTTAAATTAAATATTTTTTAAATGAGAGGTTGTTTTATTTTATTTAAAATGTAATCTGAAATATATAAATAGATTAATGTACTAAAATAATAAATTTTATTACGCAATTGTAATTTCAACAAATTTCTACTACTTTTTACATTTTAGACAAAATTAACCTAACTCATAAAATTTAAACTTCACCTCTTTGCATTAATTTTATCATGATTAATGATAAACTAACGGGCTCTCCTCCCTCCGTATGTTATCAAATTATGAAGGTCGTGGGTTTGCTCTAAATTACTCAACAACGATACAAAGTAGACTATATCGTAACATTTAGCTTACAACTAAAATAAAACACTTGTGTCCGATTCTCTGGTCTCTTTTGACAAGTAACAAATCCTCATTACATTACAGTACGTAATTGTCAAATGGAGGAAATGGAGGATTCTCGTTAATGGTGATCCAAGGTTTTTTGTGTTTTGTGGCATGTGCTTAATACTAGTAATGTGTCTATTTACTGATACTGGTGGGTTTTGAAGTAATGACAATCTGGTTCTAGAAGGTCTTATAAAAAATAAACAGAGTATTATTGAGAACCCATATATATCTTATAAATATTCGCCTAAAAGAGCCTTAAACCACTGGATTTCTATTCTACCCTGGTCGATACAGATGCATAAACAGAGTTAACGTTTCTAAGAATTGATATTTAAATTTGTAAAAGTATGACTGCATCACTTGATTTCTTCTCTGCAACTGTATGGGTAATTGGCGCCTCTCGATAGTTTGGTGCATATGATTGATATATTCATGGATTGAGTCACTAGAATGAGGGTTCAAGAGCGTCTCTCTATATGTGTAGTTTGATGGATCGACCAGGATGAGGATTCAACAGGTTTTCTATTTCACATGGAGGTCATTCGTCATGTACATTGGCATCTAAAAAATGGAATGCATTGCTTTAAATTGACATGAAACTAGTTTTCACCGTCAGATTCCATTCTCGTTTTCAGTCTTAGGATTCTGCCATTAATTTCATTGTTTGAAGGCTTCTTCCAGATGCACCGCATCTGTTTATATACTGTTTAATATATGATATATAGTGTTTGAGGGTTCACTCTCATTTTTAAGGCCAGGAACCCTAATATTAAAAATTGTTGCGACCACCAGGTTTTTGAACAAAGCTGCCATAATGGCCCCCGGCCGCACCCGACCGGACGGCTTCTCTCCGATCGGCAACTGGAGAGTCTGTTCCGTTGAGAAGATTGAGGGGCTCAAATCCGTCCTCAGAACACTCCCAATATTTTCCTGCGGAATTGCCAATCAAATCACAAATGCACAGCAACACACGTTCTCCGTTCTGCAGGCCCTGAGCATGGACCGGCGTATAGGCTCCAAGGGCTTCGAAATACCCGCGGGATCGTTCTCGGTCTTCTCCCTTTTGGTTCTCATCGCATGGCTGCCATTTTACGACAGGGTGGTCGTGCCCTATGCCAGGCGCAACACAAGGAATAACAGGGGTATCACCGTGTTTCAAAGACTGGGGATCGGGTTCGCCATTTCATCGTTATCTATGTTGGTAGCCGGTTTCGTCGAAGTGAAGAGACGGAGTGCCGCCCGAAGTCATGGTCTAACTGACCAGCCGTTGGCCGTCGTTCCCATCTCTGCGCTGTGGCTGCTTCCCCAGTTTTGCATCTACGGACTGGCAGAAGCATTTTACGCAGTCGGTCACCTGGAGTTTTTTTACGATCAATTCCCGGCCACGATGCGCAGCACGGCGATAGCGATGTCTTGGTGCATGACTGCGTTGGGCAATTATTTAAGCGCCGCCATTGTCAATGTCATCCACAATACGACCGGCCAGGACGGGCAACCGGACTGGCTCGATGACAATCTGAACCGCGGCCATCTCGAGTATTTCTACTGGCTTTTGTCTGGGCTCGAAGCCCTCAACTTGGTATATTTTATAATCTGTACACGTATTTATAAACATCGAGAGCCGTTCACTTCAGTAAATGCTAAACCCTACGCTTCGACTGCTGGTCACGAGATTGAATTCGAATGCATGCAAGAATAGTAAGGGACTTATGGGCTTCATCAGGGTGGGGTCAATTCATTTTTCACTGATACATGTTCCATTTCAAATCGCATTTTCCTCAGCTCCGGCTTTGAATTTCTTGGCAAAATGTGCGTCCAGTCCAGTTGTTTCAGCTTCAGGAATGAGATCAAATGACTCTCCATTAATAGGTAGTTGACCTATACATAGTGCCCAGTGGACATTTCAGTTTCTAAGGAATCATCCTATGTTATGTCGGGTTCTGATTTGATTTTGCTGTCGAAACAATGTGTATACGTTTTTGCATATAATTTGGATATCTACGGGCTGCCACCTCGACCTTCTATCGATCCTCACAATTTTTCTTCAACCATTAAAAAAACCGACAAAGTTTTATTAAAATAAAAAAGAGTTATTTTTTCTTTTTTCCTTTTTGCGTTCCTCCCATAAGTTCTACGATCATGATGAAATTTCGACATGAAAACTTGCTCATCTTGTACTCTATTTATTTTTCTTTTCTTCTTTTGCATTCTTGTCTTAACTTCACTCTCCTATTTAAGTAAACAGACCTTCGTTACTGAAATTGATCTTGCGCGGCAAAGCACTACAACCAATTTTACGTAAGAGATCTGCAACTTGATTCTGCTCTATGTGAAAGATATTCTCTCATGTTGTGGTCAGAGTTCTAATTCATTAAATCCAATATGCTAGAGAAAGTGGCCGGAATTTTAATAATCATTGCACCCATTTAATAATCATTTTTCAGTATCAAAAACTTCCATCGGTTATCCTTCACAATCTACAAAGGTATCGTGAATTGAATCAATTTCAATCTTTCACTTTCATCGTTAATAGCGCCTGTCCTTTCTGTTACAGCAACGAGAGTTTAACTAACCTTTCCACCAACTCCAATAAATTTCAAACTTTTATTTTCATCTCCGATAGCTAAGTAAATATATGTCCCTTAAGTTAAATCAATGAGGGTTTAATTAACATAACATCGTTGAGTAATGAGTCTTGTGGTCGTACATGTTTAACATTGGCCTTGGTATAAAGTTGTACATTTATACACAAACGCATAATTTCACATAGCAAGGATTGTCAAACGGTTGATTATCATTTAATCTCCGATAGCTAAGTAAATATATGTCCTTTAAGTTGCATCAATGAGGGTTTAATTAAGATTGTTGACTAACGAGTATTGTGGTCTAACATGTTTAACATCGGGCTTTGTATAAAGTTATATATTTATATACAAATGTATAATTTCACATAGCAAGGATTTGTGAAGTGTTGATTATCATTTAAAATGTATGATAGTGTTGAACGGTAACAAAAATTTATTTTTACATTTTTTTATTTTTATTTTTTATTTATATATATGTATGTGTGTGAATGAAGTTGCTTAATTCAAATAATATTTTGTTGGGCAAATAAATGTTTGGAATATATAAACAATATCACATCATGGAAATTTATTTCAGTACTTTAATAGAGTTGTTTTTTATATTATACAAGGGATCCATGCTAAAATTTGATTAAAAGGGGAATAGTTGTGATGCAGCATAGTCTCTCTCTCTACTATTAATTAATTCATCAAGTAAGTGTTTATTGTGCCTTCCATAGTTAGCATGGGGTCAACATTTTATTTTTCATTTGCAATATGTCATTATTGTTGTCT
Source organism: Pinus tabuliformis (assembly GCA_031772625.1). NCBI lineage: Eukaryota > Viridiplantae > Streptophyta > Pinopsida > Pinales > Pinaceae > Pinus > Pinus tabuliformis. The sequence continues at coordinate 694,546,470 of CM062816.1, read as the reverse complement.
CCGCTCGTGCACAACAAAAGCCACTTTCACACACATGTATGTTATTAAATCCTTATTACAAAGTGATTTTCGCATTGCAATATGTCATTATTACTGCCTCCGAATAACTTCTTCTACACAATTAAAATGAAACCATTTATTGCTAAAAGATAACAATGTCGAGCATCTGCACTTGTCTGCATAATGAGCCATCATATGTATTTACCTTACAAAACAAGTTCATCAGCTAAGAAACTAGAAAATGCAAAACGAAAATCAGCAAAGGTGAATCATTCATGTGAGATTCACATTTAATTTTTGTTTTTTTTCATTTTCTATATGTCATTATTATCATCTCCGCATATGCACAACCATCTTTGCACAACTAATCCCGCACTCAATAATGCCCATTGATCATTCATTGATATTTGAAACTCCAAACAAGATACCTTTGAGAAGTTACCTTCGCACAACCACCTCTTTCACATGTATATATGTTATTTAGGTGTTGTTTGTGGTTCCATTCTATCCTGAGTAAGAATAGGATGCATGTTGCAGTGATCCTTGTGCTTGCTGACACAGCCTGAGGGGCCAAATACTAGACCAATATCGTGAGAGCCATATGGGGTAACGAGAGCGTTGAGATGACTTGGTGTGAGATGAAACCAGCTAGGGATATAAGAAGGGTGTGTGAATGATGGAATTTGGTAAGAAATTTGGATCGGTAATAGCATTGATGTTAGTATCTAGAATTGGTTCTTGAGCTTGGGAGGTGTTTGATGTGGTCATCATGGATGTTACGATGTTCCAACACATAGGAAATAGTTAAGTATAACTTGGTCTAGTGTAGAGTTAGGTAAAGTGTATTTATTTACTATGTACTTTTGTAACTTACAATCCGACAGGCACGATATGTTCTAGAAATGAAGTGATCTGACAATTCATTCTCTCCTTGGTATTACGGACACTTGATCTGTGGCTTAACACCCGATGGTCCATGATCTCTATTTAAAGAGCATTGAGGGTCATTTATAGGGGAACCATTCATGAGAGAAGCTTATGTAAATTTTCATTCTTTTATTACTAAATTGCTTGAAGTGTCTGTGTTGGCTCAGGCTATGGATTGTTTCCCTCTTTGAGGGTTTTAACCACGTCAAGGATATTGGTGTGTTGATCTGTGATCTGTTTGTGAGCGGTGTCCTTTGGTGTTCTGCCTAAGGAACTTACCCTATAAATTCCTACATGGTATCAAAGCTATTTGAGGGCCACATCCGTTGATGATCAAAATCTGAAGTTGGTACAACTGTATTCGATTGTCGTTTCCTAGATCTACTGTTTTTGACTTCTTTCAGGCTAAGAGGACTGCTCTATTGTGTTAGGATCATATGTTCCAGTGAGGAACTTCTTTTGTTTCATGCGAAAAGGTTTCTGGTAGCCCTAGCTACGTCATTTTTAAGATCTTGAGGTATACAGTCTTTATTTGTAGTTCTAGCTATTCATCTCTCTGTTTATTTTGGTTTATTTAGCTCTTTATTTTTTATTACCAGATCTATACCTTTCATTTCTGCGTATGCTCTTTGCCCCGCGACTCTGTGCGATCTGGGAAAATCAGAAACAGAAAGGAAGGATTTTTGTCATGTGTATGCTCTTTTCTGCCGCACCTTATTGTGATCTTGAAAAATCAGAAACATTGAGGAAAATATTTAGTTTCCAGCTAAAGCTAACTTCAAGCCGTAAGTTTTTTTTTTTTTTTGTATGTATGTGTTGGGCTTTGTGGTTTTTGTTTTGTAGGAAAAAAAGAGCTTTTTCAAGTAATCATGCACCCTAAAGCTTCAGTGGACCAAAAAAAAAAAAACATTTCCTCTTTTCCAAAAATTACTAACCTTTTAAACTAGCTCACTTGGTCAAAAGTTACTTTATGAGAATAGAGGTCTTAGGTTCAAGTCTTTCTTTTTGTTGAGTTACTTTTTCAAAAAGTACATGTAACTTATGTTTTAAAGTTAATTTATGTAAAAGTGTTCTCACCCATTATAAAAAGTGAGTCACTTACAATTCTAAAGTCTCTTTACCTTTTATTTAAGTTACAATTTAGTGGGTAGCTCATAAAGTACCATTGTAAAAGTGACTTTCACTTATTTATAAAAGTGTGTCACATAAAGTCTTTTTTAAAGTAAGCTAATTACATTAAGTTTGGAAGCGGGGGGGGGGGGGGGGGGGGGGGGGTTATTTTTTAAATATAACATTATCATTCATTTCCACACATTCACACACTTTGTCAGCATCTTCAACAACTTTTCTTCAAAAAGCCATAATTTCTTCATCTGGAAACCGTTTTCAGAGTTGTTTTTTTTAATCAGTCTAATTTTGTTAGATCTTTCCATTGGAACACTTAGTTTCAGAATCTACATTTTCAGCTTCTGTTAAAATTGAAAGTCCATGCCAAGTTATTCTTGACAGCACCAACTACTTCCAATGGTGATCCTACATTATGGATTTACTTAGAAGTAAAGCTCTTTACAGAATAGTCTTAGCCCAAGAAACCAAACCTCAAGATGAAGATAAGGCAACCAAATGGGAAAATAGGCAAGATCAAGCATGTGGGTTGATAGGGATGTATATTTTTTTAGACCTTAGGTTCCATGTCGAAGAACTTGATACTCCTAATGAAGCAATGAAACATCTCACTAAAGTTTTTGGAATTAAAAATGAAATTAACGCCCATCAACTCGAAAATGAGTTGCTTACATTGGACCCCAATAATTTTTCTTTCATTGAAGATTTTTTGTCCAAGTTCAAGACCCTTAGACTTCTCTTGGAAGGTGTTAACGTTAAGAAAGAATATGGTAGCCTTATCTATTCCATTCTTACTAAGTTGGGACTAGCCTACTCTATGTTTGTTTGCACCTTCCATTCTATTAGAGAAGCCTTTATTCCTTAAGGAAAATACTACAAGTCCCCCTCTTTTGATGCCTTTTATGATCCTTTAATAAGATAACAACAAAATCCCTTATATCTTGGTCTTCTTAATCTTGGAAACTCTTCTAAGAAAGCTTTAGCTGCCCAGCAACAACCAAATTCAAAGAATCCTAAGAAGAAATACCCTAAAAAGAATGGTCCTAAACCAAACAAGGGTCCTAAGCAATTTCAGTCTCAAAATGAAAAATCATTTCAACGAAATGATTAGGAAAATAAATAAAAAAAGGGAAGAAGAATGATAGATATTGCCACTTTTGTAATTGAGATGACCACTTAGAATCCAAATGCTTTAAGAAGATGGAAGCCTTGGAAGCAACAATGAATAAGCATAACATCCATTTGGAGCACTCTTCAACTTCAACTTCATCTTCAGGAATAACACTTTCTGCATGTGGTTGTCAAGCATCTTAATCTAGTTATGCACTGAATGTATCTTCTTCTTCTCATTCTCATGAGTGGCTCATTGATTCTGGAGCTTCTTATCACATGGCCAAAAACAAAGCCATGTTTTCTTCTTTAAATAATTGTAACACCAAAAATATATATGTTGGTGATGATAAAGCTCTTAGTGTCGTAGGGACTGGAACTGTTCATCTAGACAATGGTCAATTTAATGATGTATTATGTGTTCCAACCTTATCCTGCAACCTTCTAACTATATATCAGATAACTCATTCAGGTGAAGGTAAAATCATTGAATTTTCACCTCTCGATGTTGTAATTAAGGACCTAAGAGATCCTAGACAGATTTTCGCTACTCGCATTGTTGATGATTCTACAAGGTTGTATAATTTTAGCAACTTTTGGTCATCAAATCTTCCCTCGATATTTGTTGCTCATAATGATGAAGTGAGCAAACTTTGGCATGAGCGATTTGGTCACTTAAACTATCACTCCCTTCAGAATCTATGTAAAGAAAATATGGTGACAGGTCTTCCAATGGTATCTTGCAGAGATGGTGTTTGTTTCGGATGTGTACTCGGAAAAAATCATCAGGATAGTTTTCAAAAACCTGCCTCTTGGCACGCCTCAGCCCCTTTACAAATTTTGAATAGTGATTTATGTGGTCCACTTCCAGTTGTTTCATTCTTTGGCTACAAGTATTTCTTAACTTTCATTAATGATTTTTCCAAATGCACTTGGGCATACTTCTTAAAACTCAAGAGTGAAGTATTTAACATATTCTTTTCCTTTAAGGCCTTTATTGAAAAACAATCTGGACATAAAATTCTTAAGCTAAGATCTGATAATGGCAGAGAATATGTTAACAACAAATTCATCAACTTTTGCACTAAGAATGGAATTTGAATGCAACATATTGTTCCATATACTCGACAACAAAATGGTGTAGCTGAAATGAAGAATCATGCCTTAAAGGAAATGGCTAATTGTATGCTTCAATCTAAAGGACTTAGTCTTAATTTTTGGGAAAAAGCAATTAACTATGAAAATTACATAATAAATCGCACCCCTACTAAGGTTTTAAAGAATATCACTCCAGAAGAAGCATGGAGCTCAATTAAACTAGATGTAAGTCACTTTCGTGTTTTTGGAAGTGAAGCATGGGCCCATATTCTAGACGGGAAACATAAAGCTTTAGAACCTAAGAGTGAAAAATGTATTTTTGTTGGATATTCTAAAGATGTCAAAGGATATAGACTTATTCCACTCAAGTCAAAAAAAATTATCATTAGAAGAGATGTAAAGTTTGCTGAAAATATATCAGCCTACAAGCCTAGTTCGATGGATGTGCCGCCTCTCTCTATCCCTTCTACTTCTGAAAATATTTCTTCTTCAGATGATGACAACGAGGATGACAATCCTCCCCCACCTTCTCAGGATCGTCCTTTAGCTCCTTAGCTTCCAAAATGGGTCTGTGCTACTCGGGATGCAGCAAGTGCTCTTGTCGGTGATCCTACAAATCAATGACATACACGTTCTCAGTTTGATAGAGCCTCTTCTTTACTGGCTCAAGATTCACTGAATTATGATCTTGACACCTTACAGAAGCTTCAGGCCATCTAGATTAGGGCGCATCTATGAATGAAGAATATCATTCATTATTAGAAAATGATACATGGGATCTTGTTCCTCTTCCAAAGAGATGAAAACTTGTTCGATGCAAATGGGTTTACAAAACCAAGTATGGACCAGATGTAAAAGTTGATAAACGTAACGCTCGTCTTGTTGTTAATGGTTTTTCACAAGTTGAAGGCATTGACTATACTGAAACCTTCTCCCCTATTGTCAAAATGAACTCTATCTACCTTGTTCTTTCCCTTGCTACCTCTTTCAAATGGGAAGTCCATCAGATGGATGTTAAATCTGCCTTCTTGCATGGGGACTTGCATGAGGAAATCTCTATGGAACAACCTACTGACTTTATACAAATAGACTCCAGCCTTGTGTGTCGACTTAAGAAATCCCTTTATGGTCTCAAGAAAGCCCCTTAGGCTTAGAAACTGGCTTTTCTAGGTGTCATTCTGACAATACTGTCTACACCAAGAAAGTAGGCAAGTCTCTTATCATTCTTGTTCTTTATGTTGATGATATTGTCCTTACTGGTAGTGATCTCAAAGATATAAAACATGTGAAGTCTAGCCTTAAAAAGAAGTTTGAAATGACAGACTTAGGGCACTTGCATTATTTTCTTGGTGTTCAAGTCTTGCAATCCAAGGAAGGTATTTCCCTTTCCCAGTCCAAGTATGCATTTGATCTTCTACACCATTTTCACATGGAATACTGTAAGCCAGCCCCTTCTCCCTATTAGTCTAGAGCCAAACTTTCACTCACTTGTATTTCCCCTGAAGTTGATGCTACCTTATACCCTCAAATTTTAGGAAAACTTTTGTTTCTAACCCATACTCGTCCTAACCTTTCCTTTGTTGTTGGCCTGATTTCTTGATTTATGCAAAACCCACATGAAAGTCATTGGAAAGCAGCTAAAAGAATACTTCGTTATCTTTGATGTACAATTTAGTTTGGGCTTCATTACAATGCTGAAGATTCTCCTCTATTGGTTGGTTTAACTGATTCCGATTGGGTTGGTGACCCTGATGATCAGAAGTCTATTGTAGGTTATGTGTTCACTCTTGGTTTGGGACATATTACATGGGCTTGCAAGAAACAAAGTGCCATTTCTCTTTCTTCAGCAGAAGTAGAGTATCGTGGTGTCGTAGAAGCTAGTAAGGAAGACCTATGGCTTCATGAGATCCTGTGAGAGTTTGGCTTTCAGCAGCAGCATCCGACTACACTTTGGTGTGATAATCAAAGTTGCATTAAACTATGCAAAGATCCAGTCCAACATTAGTGCAACAAACATAATGAACTGCACATGTACTTCATCAGAAAGCTCATTCATGACTATGTTCTTGAAGTGCAATATTGTTCAATAGATGATCAAGTTGCATACATCTTTACAAAGGCTCCCACAAAGGTGAAGTTTACTAAACTTCAATTTATGGTTGGAGTTTAGGAAGTTGTCACTAAGGGGGGATAACCTCTAATTCCTCCTTCCTTCTCCTATTGTGTCATATTTGTACATCCGTCAATCCTATCCCAAGTTGTTCTTAAGGGGGGATGTTAGGATATCTGACACATAGGAAATTGTTAAATATAACTTGGTCTACTGTAGAGGTAGGTAAAGTGTGTTTCTTTACTATGTACTTTTGTAACTTACAATCTGACGGTCATGATATGTTCTAGACATGAAGTGATCCAACAGTTCATTCTCTCCTCGGTATTACCAACACTTGATCCGTGGCTTAACACCTGATCGATCCATGATCTCTATTTAAAGAGCATGGAGATTCATTTGTAGGGGAACTGTTCATGAGAGAAGCTTATGTAAATTTCACTCTTTTATTAATAAATTGCCTGAAGTGGCCGCGTTGGCTCAAGCCGTGGACTGTTTCCCTCTTTGACGGTTTTAACCACATCAAGAATACTGGTGTATTAATCTGTGATCTATTTGTGAGCAGTGTCCTTTGGTGTTTTGTCTGAGGAACTTACCCTGTAAATTCCTATTATGGACACTAGTGCTCTTGTGGTTGGTGAAATTTTGTCTGTCACTAGAGGGTCTCCTAGGAATGTCCCTAGGAGTGTTGATGACTTAAACTGACCAGGGCTGAGTTCAGTCTAAGTGGTGATAAGCTTGTGATAAGATCAGACTAAGGGTAACACACCACTGGGTGCAGGTAATGTCTTCTTCTTATAATATGTGAGTTGATATATTTTAATGATTTTTTCATCATAGGGTAAAATTATTATCCTGAACATGAATGAGGCGGCTGCTAACATCTCATAGATGTAACTTCAACCCAATAGGATATTATAATCCAGCTGGGTGTCTAGTACAGTTCTGATATCTAGTAGCACTGTTCTACGAGCCAGCTAAACTTGCACACTAGGGTATAGTCCAATGGAAGTAGAAGGCTGCCCGCCATATGCTCTACGCATGATGTTAGAAGGCTTGAGTTCGGGGGATCCCAGTTTCTTCCAAATGGATTTTGACATTATACATCTGGATGCCCCTTTGTTGACAATGAAATGATGGATGTTGATGTTTTGGATTGAGACTGGAATTTGGAAAGAAACGGCTAATGGTAGTTGTGGGGTAGCTTTATCCAAGTCAAATACCATTAGGCGATAATCTACTAGGTCAATTGTGCCTAGAGGGGAAAGTAAGGCTTTCCTTCTGGTTGGGCATGTTTGCAGGACCTCTAATGCTGACATAGCTGATGGTGATTGCACTAAGTCATCGACTATGTTGTAGCTATGAGAATATTTTGAGTTATGTCCTGCAATGTAAAAGTCTGTTAACCATATTTGGAATAGGTTCTATAGAAGTTCAAGGAATGGTCAACAACCCTATAGGTATTGTTGTGTTTGAGCTGGAATGGTTGGGATATGGGGGAGCTTCATAACTTCTATTTCATGTTTACGAGAGGATATATTCTCCTGTCATGAAAATGTCATGATTAGAATTGTTATGGAGGTTCCCTTTAGAAGAATGAGAGTGGGACGAGTGTTGTTGAGTCTTAACCACTCCCTGATGGGGGAAACGATCTTGCATGACTACAGTTTGTTGACCTCCTTGCCCCATATTGTCATGTATCATTTTTAACTTAGGAAGTTGAGGACAATGATGGGTATAATGAAAATATTCCTCATAGATAGCACATGGATGATTAGTCTATAGACTTGTGTTCTTTTTTTTTCTATGGGTTGTTGTTGGTCAATCCCTGGTTTTGATTCTGGTTAGGGTTTCCCCTTCCCAGTGCCCATGGGGGTTTCTAGTATTTGTTTCCCCCCTGTTCAGGTTCTCCCTTTGGTTTCTTCTTAGCAACATTAGGCCAGTTAGTTGGGTTTAGTAGCTCCTCCATTTTTTCTTTTGGAGCGAGAGAAGGCTACACAAGATTAACCCTTGCGTTATTTGCATTGGTGGGTTATTTTTTTTCTTGCGGGGAAAGGAGAATATTGGTTTCCTTGTCCCTGATTGGTATATGGATTCTGGGAAGAGGACATTACGTCCTTATTCCTATAGGAGTGCTCGTTTCCCTATGGGGAAATATATGAGCCTCCATGAGGGGCCTGATATTGGTTAACCCCATTAAATGTATTCTGCATCGGTGTGGGTTAACTAGGGTAGTATCTAGTATACTACAATGGTGGTGCATTTGTGTAGCATCAAATTCTTAGCCATTGAATGAGTATTCAGGGTACGGGTAGGTGTTGCTGAGTTGGTTTTGGGTTATGGACCCAATAAATCCATCAATGACATTGGATGTGCCTGGTGTCTCTTTATAAGTTTGCAGGCACGGGGCATTTGGAAGCATGTTATAGATGTATCCAAATTCGGTGTAGATAAGCTCTAGTTGTTGAGATTTACTAATGGCTTCTTCCTCATTATGCGGGGATGAATTTTCCACATCTTTTGAAATTTTTGATGTGAGGGATCACAAAAACAAGTTGAGGAGGACTTTATCTTCAAATTGTGCTTTAAACAAGCTATGGCATTTCCACCATTCATGTATATGACATGATATGTGGGTAGCAAGTGTTTTTTGAAGTGGGTGAGGGTTCCAGGCCCGAATCATGATGAACTGGGAGCTAGAAAAAATGTGAGGAAATTTATAGCTAGTGAGGTAGAGTTTCCATGCAACGTAGAAGGATGGTCAATGTACCATTTTGTTGTAGGCCTAGTAAGGGTGCATTTAAATAGTCGTAATCTAATAGTATCACATGTGATACTATTAGACGAACAACACAGGTGAAATTTCATGACATGGTTCCTGGATCTTCACCTTATTTCCCTTCAAACTTTGGAGTGTCTTAAGGGATCTTGGTGGGCATAGGTGGCAAATTATGGCCATGAGTGATCGATTCATTGGTTATATTACTTAAATTCGGTAGGTTTAAAGAAGCTAAGAATGAGATATGTGAGTTATCTACCATCATGAAATGATTTTGGCTAGGTAAAGGGGTCCTCTGTGGGGAAGTTTTAGGAGAACTACCTCAATGGGTGTCTCGTGGATTGTCTGGAGGAGTGGTGTGTGGGCTCCCCAAAGGCGTAGCATTTGAGGACCCTTGTGGGGTGGTGAAGGGTGCGATTTGACGGGGAGGGGTCCCAAGAAAATATGCACCAATAAAGGAAGATCCTAAAATGGTGGTTGCGTGAAGTCCTCTATGCAAAAATGGCGGGAGTCCTGTGACACCTCCCGGTAATGGTGGGAGCTTTAAGAAATGTCTAGATCGATGGGGATTCATGAGGTCCCATATGGTGTCGATCAGAGTGTGTGCCACTATATGTATGGTGAGGGAAGAAGATAAATATCATAGCAATAAAATCACATACATAAAACAAAAGCAAAAAGAAAATGGTTACTTTCTTTTTACATTTAGGCTATGTGATCAATCAAACAAAACATGGTTTTCATTTGTTGCGTATGATAAAAAATCCTATGCAGACCTAATTATCCTTTCCACTTTCAAACTATCTGGGCCTTATGGAGATATCTTTTGATGGGTCCTGGGGCAACATCTGGAAATAACTAGTGACGCCTTCCAGCAACTGAAGAATCAACCAAGGTAATGGAAATGAGGCTCAAGTGATGCCTGCGCCATCACCTATAGAGAAAGGATACACTAGATTTTGGCCATTAAAGTACCTTTGTCACACGTGAGAATTTGATTCTCTAGTTTCTTGGTAGTAAGTTACCAGTATCAAGCACTAGATGGGTCAGGTAGCCCCAAAGAGTACCACATGCACTGGACCTAACTCGAACCCCCTCTGAATCGGGTCTCTGCCATGCTTGGGTAATATTTTTCGTGGGATGATTAAAGGATATTAAGCTCCCTAAAAATTCAAAAACTATGTTTCAAGGATGTAACATGACCATGGTTTCTTATGGGATGCCTTCCCCCAATGGTCCTAACCTAAACTATAAATTTTTTTGTGGCCCATATGGGGAACCTTAGGTGGTTCAAGTTATGGTTGCTTTTAAGGAGTCTTAATTCACTTATGGAGTGATTTTGTAAGAAAAAATAAACTAATTACACAAAGCTCTGGAAACTAAATGCCTTCTAGTACAAAGCTTATAAAAGCTTAGTGTGTGATGTAGGTGAACATACAAAGTGTGGTAAGATGTGGATATCCCGTGATCCTTTACAATATCCTTATAATTACACTAAGTGTTGATTGTTCCTTGTATTGAGAAAGAAATATGGTGTGGATAGTGGGCCACTTACTCTTTTCCTATTAAGCTATGTGAATTTCAACAGGGAAGATGGAAATTCAAATGCTTTAAGAATTTTTTCATATGCAAACCCAGGTTCATCTAAGAGATGCAAGGGAAGCAGAGATTACTTACTTTATATAATAGTACTTGGTCATAGTACCAAAAATGAAAAAATGAATTCTTTGGTTAGTAGTAATATATGTGGATGATGGGAAACTTACTTCTTTACTAATTAAGCTATGTGATTTGCATAAAAATTTAGCAAAAAAAATTTGAAAAAAATATGTGGATTTTGGCCACTTACTTTTCTCCCTAATTAATATACGTATTTATTGCAAATACAAGTGAAAAAGTACTCTAATTTCTCCATTAATTGAGGTTATTAAAGCAACCAGGCAAACGAAACAGATAATAACAAATGCAGATATGAAGGCAATTCACTAAAGGATGCCAATCACCTGAGAAAAGAGAAAATACAAGGCTCTTTTTGAATTTGTAGTTACCACGTGGGTTTAGCCACACACAAACACGTGCACAAATTTGTCAGATAAAAAGCCGCTCTAGTGAGCAAAGAAAATATATACTCAATTTTGTGGGCTCAGAATAGGTCCCAGAGGTCCTGCAAAAATTCCACAGAGGTTTTAAGCACCTTGTAGAGTGGTTATGCAAAGAGAATATCCTGAAAACACAACCTTTAGATTAAAGAAAAGACAACAACATGGTTGACATTCATGTGACAGTGTTTTTGTGGCAATCATGTACCAAAATACACCTCCTTAATAGTTGCTTGTTCCCTGCAAAGGATCACAGGTAGAATTGGTGCTATTTGTTAACAAACTTAAACAAACAAAACATTGCAAATAGTGAAAACAATTCATACATAAACATAAAATAAAGCAAAGAGATGAATATACAACTAATGCTCAATGGAGAAAAAAAGTCAACAAAATAATGGAAAAATCTCACTTTATTGACTATTGGTAGTAGAGGTTGAATACAATACATGAATCTTAGACACATGAAGATATTTCTTTGAGATATGGTGCTAAAAAATTCTCAGCAAGGAGGGTTCTTTTCCTCAATATCTTTTCAAGCTTCTCCTCTCTCTCAAAGAAGTATGAAGACTCTCCAATGATGGATTCTTATTCTCTCTCTAAGATGATGGATTGCTTAGAAGAAATATGGCCAACATGCTAGTGCTCTTACTTTCTTTGGCTTCAAAAATAGAATGTTGGTTTGCTCTAATAGCAATTTGGCCAGCATAACAATCTCTCGTGTTTCAGTTCTCCCATGGCTTATTTATATATAATCTTTTGAATCCATCTTCCCTCTCTTGGTTCATGCATGTCAATGGCTCATGATTAGGAAAAGATAATTACATTTAGGGCTCCATATCTTTAGGGCGACTCTGTAACAACCTTGGTTAAAAATCCATGTAAAAATATATAAGACTACAATGATGGGACACATATTCCAAACTGAATGGTGGGAAAAACATACTAGTGGGTATTCATTTTAGGTATTATGGCTAAAGAAATTGGCAAAGGGAATGGAAAAGGCTTTGGAAAGGCAATGTGGCATTATTGGCATTTTATTTATGAAAATAAAGGAAATTAGGAGAAAAGGAAGGTTAAAGGTTGTAGGTTGCATGTGAGGAGGAAAATTAAGGAAAATAATGGAAATTAAAGAAAATAGAAGCCTCATTGATAAAAACGTCTTCTGAGGATCAGTTGGTAAGCCTTTGACAGGTTTTGGTGGGCACTTAGAGTTTCTTCGAGCACTCTTGGAGGAGTGTGGAATACTTGGATTTTTGGAGCGAGAAGGTAAAGGAAGAGAAGTAAAGTGCAAGAGGACATCGGGATCAACAACTACAACGAGTTTTTCTTGTGGGTATCAAGTTGCATGTATGCTTTCCTCACTATTTTTGGCATGCATGACACATGCATGTGGTCTCTTGGTTATGATTTGTCATTGGCATGGAGGGTTTATTGGATTGACAGTGGATTTTCCTAGCCTTTCCATTTCCTGGATACCCATGGTGTTGTGGGTACATTTCTTTTTTTTTCTGGTTGGCTCTCATATTTCCTTTAGCTTGGGTTGGGTTACTAGTTCCTGGAAGCCCTGGTTGGACAAACGCTCTGGAATTCCTGTAACAACTTGGGTTGAGTTTCTAGTCCTGGAAGCCTTGTTTGGACAAATGATCTAGAAGCACTTGGTGGGTTGAGTTACTAGTCTTGGAAGCCTTGGCTGGACAAATTCTCTAGAAGCTCAATGACAACTATGGGTGGAGTTACTAGTCCTAGAATCCTTGGTCGAAACAAACACTCTAGAGTCCTGGAAGGCTTGGGGAGAAACCAATCTCGTGATGGTTTTTTGATGTCCAACCATGAGGTGGTTTTGCCTATAGAAACCCTGGATGGTTTTTTATCGGTGTGTTTTATGATATCCCACATTCATGCTTGGAATATAGCATGGGGGTGAATGGTTGAAGAGAGATTTGGCTCAATCATTCTATGGTTGGGTGGAACATGGAAGTCCCATCCCGGGTTTGGATTTTGCATCATTAATATAAGGTTGTTTCTCCTTGTTATCTCATGAGTATTATACTGGTTTATATGTGGATTATATGGTTGATATTTCCTTGGTAATTTTGTTTTTATTATGTTGGTTATGAATATGTATTATGAGAGTGGCTATGTATGGCTCTCATCATGTTTCTACTTGTAAATGAATGAATAATGTGTCAATTTCTTAATGGATGAAATTGCAGCTAATGTGATAAGGTAACAATGCTTCATGGTGAATCTTAAATAAGTATGAAACCACTGTGCTCAAATATTTTCTTTACACCTGTAGATTGCATTAATGCCAAGTTTTTGACAGAATCTCAGTCTCCGTTGGGGATGGCCATACCTATTCCTCGAGTTATTTTTTGGTATATTAGTCTTTTCAATGTGTGTTTAATGTATTTCTGAAGCTACAGTAAGTTTTGGGCAATGGCCAGAATTATAGGCTTGAAAAGTGCCTTAAATTCACTGAACTCTAGCATAGGTTTGTTGGAAATAGTCCCTAGATGCAGGCATGCAGGCTTGTGGGAGCGTCTAGAGCTCTTTGCATGCTGGAATCCACATAGCATGGGAGTGTACAGAGGTTTAATAACTTAAGACTCAGTGAGACCCAGGGGCTAGTTAGCAGAATGGTTGGGATGGTTCCTAGGGTCCTATTGCTAATGTCGAAGGTCTGTATGTTCTATTTCTATCACTTCCACTTCCTTAACGTGACTTAGGAAGTCGAATCATATCATAGTTACATCTCGTCACATGTTTACCCCAGTTGGCTGGTTACTTGCGTGGATGTGGATGGAGGGTGTTATAGAATCGAGTTTGATCATCCTGGACTGAGATCCTGTAAGGGAATTTCCTCGAAGTGTGTGAAGTGGTCCCAAATTCACTGAGTCATCCATTTCTTTGATCGTGCGGATTTTGAAGGAAATTTTACACGCGCGCAACTATTGAATAAATAGTTGCGACATCCTCTATTTTTCAACCTTATAAACTTTGGACCTTAGGGAAAATAAATTTTCTTAAACTTCATGATGTCCTCAGTTGTAAAATGTTCACTTGTTCTTTCTGCTGGATGTCTTTTAGCATCTTTTGAATTGTGCAAACATCTATATGATTTTATGGTGTTAACAATTTATAACACGAATGGTGATAAAACTAGAGCCACAATGCCAATGACATGGGATTAGTCTAACATCCTATGAAATGGGAGAGAAGGGTTTTAGTAACAAAGAGAAAAAAAATGAGGTATATATGAGCATAGATGTGAATGATAGTTTCAAGATTCTAGAAATGAATTTAATTTTTCAAATTGTAGAGAAGTCACAGGAGAAAATATTATGAATTATCAAAAGCTCAGAATGGTATATTTGAAGGGCTCATAATGGCAGGGAATTAAGCAATACCTACTTTGGTACCATTTTTATACCATAAAATAAAATAAAATATAAGGCTTAAATTTTATAGTTTTCAAATGATACACATATAAATATATTTCTATGACTATTGTCCACTCATATTCAAAGGCCTCTTAGACTCCTCGTGATGGTTCATGTATTTTTTAATCAAATGGATTAGTTGTCTAGTACCTATAATTCTACTCATATTTGTAACATTTTTAATCTTTGTAATATCATCTACAATGACATCAATATATTTGATCTATAAATATACTCTCCTAGGAAAATTTCTACTCTCTAAATTACTTCTTCAGTTTGTTGCAAAAACTCATTTGAAAGTACAAATGGAATAACAAAAAACTCATAGACCTTTATTTGTTTTAAATGTTGTTTTTGAAATTTCATCTTTCCTCATTTTAATATGATGATATCCAAAATGCATATTCAAATTAGTAAATAAAATTGCTCCATGAAATTCATCTAATAATTCATTAATGATAGGAATAGGAAATGTATCTTTGATTTCCATTTTGTTGAGTTGTCTATAATCTCGATATATATACCATGAACCATATTTTCTTAAAATCATCACCACTAGTGAAGAGAAAGCACTCTGGATAGATTGGTTTATGCCAACCTCTAACATTTCTTGATCTATATATTCAATCTCACTCTTATTTGCATATGGATACCTATAAGGAAAAAATTTAGGTGTTATACTTCCAAGTTGCAAATGAATAGCATGGTCATGATCTTGAGAAAATCAGGAAGACCCTTAGGAATCTCTCCATATACCTTGGAATTATTATTGGTAACATTTTGGAGATCCACTAGAGAAGATGATATAGATGTTTGAACATCTAATGAACACAATTGTGCAATTACACCATAGTATCCAAATTTTAGAAAAGATATCATGTTATTAGATCTTATTACTTTACAAGGCTTCCCTTGGATACCTCTAAGACCAATTTCATTTCCTTATGAGGAAAATACTATGAAAATATCTTGAAAATTAAAATACATTGTTCCTGAATCATTTTAACCACTGGAAGCGTAATATAACATAAACACCATACATTTGGATTGAAATCATCGGAATATCCAATAAATACTCCTCCGTACTAAACTTAATACTATGTCACTTCCACGAACAATTTATGGTGCCTCCATCTATAATGTTGACTTCAAATTAGGGTTTTTAATATACAATTTAATTAAAAAGTTTTGATACTTTATAATTAATGAAGTTATGGGTATTGCTTAAATAAATCAATATTATTACCTTTTTCTTTTTTAATATATCCTTCTACTTTAATGCTTTTTAGAGTATTGATGTCAACCAATGCATGACAAGATATTATTGGAGTTGTTTCTTGTACCTCTAGATCTTGTGACAATTCTAATTATTTATCTTCTTCATCTCACAATCTATGTGCAATAATTTATTTTCATTACATTTATTCTCATTATTATACTTACTATTATAGTTGAAACATAATTCCTTCACCCTTTTTTCGAGCATTTGTTGAGGTGTCAACCTGTAAATGGTGCTCGACTGGCCAACATTCTCAGCATCTCCCCGATATGAAGTCCCAATCAAACCTCAGACTATTTTTTGTAGGAGTTCCATCCGATATAAAGACCCTATTTCCAAATACTTAAAGATTTTCCTTGACTCTAACGCTCATCACAAGAGAGTGATACAATGATATCTTCTAAAGGCAAGGAAATTGTTCTTGGTGAGTGTCCAGTGAAACTGTGTCGAGGTTCTTATACAACAAAGGGGGAGAGAGAAGTGAGCCTCTAAGTGAGAGGTAATAGTAACACCCAGGAGGAGAAACACATGAACCAGAAGGACCAGTCCAACATCCAGCATAATATTCCACAACAGATGCAGCAGTCATTACAACCAACAAACAAGGGAAGATCCATATAACATCCAACAAAATAGTCCATAGTGGATTCGGAGAGATCTATATAGTATCCTACATAATAGTCCACAAGGATGAGACAACAATAATAACCATTGCAACACATTATCGACAAGATAAGCACTAAAATAACCAAAATAGTTCAACTATCTTAGTACATGTGAAAGAAAACATGAAATACAAACATCCACATAATAGTCTTACAAACATTCATAGGTCATGCATGAAGAACGTGCTGACCTGAAAAGGCTTATGTTTTTAAGATAAATTTTCAAGACACATATTTACATTGTACATCACTAGCCCTAGTAGTGGGACATTGGAGCCACTCCTTGCTCCTCAAATCACTAGTGATCTCTCTAATGTCTTGCAAGAGGAGCCAAGGTGAAAAGTCATCTTTCATAGAATGATGGGGTATATATAACCAAGGGTTGATGCTTCCTCCTTGTGACTCTTTGACTACCCTCATGATTGTTCAACTTCCTATGACTTTTTAACTTACATGACCCTTCATATTCATGTGTGTCCTTTGGACTTCCACTTTACAATACATTTGATTACAATATACATGGCCCACACTAGTGATGTGGCATATGAAAACTCATGACACAACTTGACATGACACTGCTAACATGGACTAGTTTGAGAATGTGGCAATGTCAAGTCAATATTGTTGTTGAATGCTAGATGTGTTCTTGGATATGATTTCTCTTGTCCTCCACATTGCTTGATGATGTGGGGTTTTCAATGATATTCGATCTTGGAAGGTGGATGCAAACTTGTGTCCCTTTGCTTTCTCTTGATAGTTCTTCTTCTAAGTTTAGCTACAAGTGAGTCTTTAGGTATGCTTCCCTCCTTACACTCCTTCTTCATCATCTCATCATGACTTGATTGTGTACCTGTTCCTACAATTCACTCATGACGGGATGACATCAATCAGAAAACTCCCTAGTCTAAGATGATGCATTGTTATCCATGAACTGAGCCCAGGGAAAGTCACAGGCTAGGAGGAAGGGCTTAGTAACTTTGCATTGTGCAGTTCTAGCTAACAGGGAGAGAGCTTGATTAGTGAGACTGTGGAGAGCGTATCTTAGGCTTGACTGAGGAACTTTTCTGCACAGTCCTCACTGAGGGAAAAATTTGCACAGTGCTCACTGAGGGTCATGATTGTGCAGTTCAATCAGGAAGTGGTTGTTGTGGGATGAGGCCCTTGAAGGATAGTACTATGAAGTTTTGAGACGCAAGGGTGACTGGGCAGAAAAGAGGCCTGAATGGATAATTTACACATCTTTTGGGGACAGTGAGCTCTGCCTAAGAGAAGGACACTAGAGGAAACATCTGCGTTGTTCTAGAGGCCAAGGTAGGTTGGGATTTTTGTGCATTTTGGGGTTCCACCAGGAAAAGGAAAATCTTGAGGACTAAAAATGCAAAGTGCGTAGTTCAAGGAAGAGTAGGAGGCACAACTGCATAATTTTGGGGGTTAAGGGAGGTTGTGGGACTCTCAAATTATGTAGAAATACAACCCTGGAGGAAATTAATTATGCACTACACAATTTCAGGTATCAAGGTCACACCAATGAGGGTCGAGACTGTGCACTGGGTAGCTCAGTCAGGAATCGGTGAAGCTAAGTTTCCTGATCGGGAAGATTTTTCAAAAATGGCTAAGTGTGGGAAGGGGGTTGGGCTCGTGATGAACTTGACTTGTGATCACACAATTATCATACTTTGATGACATGATAACATAGATCATCATAACAAACAAACAAATTATTCCCTCTGTGTGACTTTCTCATGACAAGATGCAACAAGTGTAAAACTTAAGATGGACTTTGGGACGACCGTGATGACACTTTTGCGACAGCATTCAGGACTTTGCGTATGAGTGTGATAGATGCTTACATGGATATTACAACTCATTTAGACAAAAACCGACCTTCAGAACCACCTGAAAAGGCTCGCAAACATTACATAACAGTCAAATATGTGAAAAGAGAACAAGTAATCCAACAAGCAAAAGGTGCCAAAGAACTTCAAGAAAGCTCATGGGATGAGCTTGAGTGTTTGCAAAAATCAAGAAAAATACCAAGGAATGCTCCAAAATTTGAGTGCAAGTCAAAATTTTAGAGGTTGTTTCAACAACTACAACAAAACCTTTGTCATTTTAGGAGAGGGGGCATGATTTTCTCTATAGTTATTAGTGACCAAATTTTTTTGTAGCCATATTTTTACTTTTATCTTTCCTTTTAGACCGATAGAATTGTATGGTAACTTAGGTTCAAAGAGATGAAACTCATGTTCTATTCTTTACTTTTAATTTCGATAAAGAGTTATACCAAATTATTCTCTTAAATATTCTTCGCTCTAAGACTCAACTTTTAAAATTATCTAATTTTCTTTGTAAGTAAACATTTTGGTCAAAAAATTACCAATTGACTAAATAATGTGTTTCTATTAATACAACCATAATGCGATACTAATTCCTCTATAAAAATGGGCCAAGATACAATAGAATATTTTTTCTTTTTCAAGGACATTGATACCATATAGGTGATATTGTTCTAAAAACATAGATGCAATATTTACCTTTTGTAAACTTATCACTTGGTGTAAATCAAATTATTCCTCCATATATATTATCCATATAGGATAGTTACCATCAAAATTCCTCATATCTTTCAAATATAGTAGTTCCTTGGTGTTGACTTGAATCCCTAATTATGTGGATATTAGAGTGAAAAATATTATGGTCACGTGATTCAATACTTGGCCTCTTCAATTTTGATAAATTATTCCCTGTATGTGATTTAGTTATAACATACTTCTCCTTATTTTCATGATTTCATTGAAGATCAATATCCCTTTTAGAAAGAATATCTAGGAGAATATTTTCTATCATATTTTCCAATTCCTCAAGACAACAATAATTGTCTTTATGTTACTAATATTTACATCTAATTACACTAAATTTTTCTTCTAGTTATACAATAGTACAAATACTTTTGGACAAAATTCTCCATTCTAATTACCCAAAAAATCATACCAATTGTTAACATAGCCATTTCTCTTCTATTCTTGTTCACTAGGTATTTTTTTGGATGTTCGGTTAGTGGCAAACACATGGGAATGAAGGCTAGCAAAAAAAGCATGCACACAATCTTATAGATGTGAACATGATCTAAATAATGTGCACATGATCTAAATAATGTGCACATGATATAAATAATGTGCATGCATTCTCCATAATGTGCATGCATTAGTAAAGCTATGTTCCAAAACATTAAATTCCCTACCTACCTTCCTCTCTCCCTCATGGTTTTTTTGGCCATGGAAGGACTGTACATGTGTAATAAAATGCATGTGTTCTTTTACGATAATACCTTTCTCCATTCTCTCTCATTTCTCCTCCCTCCCCCTATCTCTACCACCTCTAACTTTATGTCTATCTCCCTCCCTCTATCCTTTCTCTCTCACTCTCCTCTCTCTTTCCCCCATCAATTTCTCTACCACTCTCTCTGTTTTATTCCCTTTATCTCTCTCCACCCTTTTGTTCTATCTCAATCTCCCTCCCATCCTTCTCTCTCTCCTCCCTCCCTCTCTCTTTGTCTCTCTCTTTCTACCCCCGATTCCCTTTCCATATGTGTGTGTGTGTGTGTGTGTGTGTGTGTCTATCTCTCTCCCCTCCATCTTTGTCTTTATCTCCCTCCACCTCTCTCTCTCTCTCTCTCTCTCTCTCTCTCTCTCTCTCTCTCTCTCTCTCTCTCTCTCTCTCTCCACCCTTCAGCTCTATATTTGTCTCCCTTCCTCTCACATTTTTACTCTCACTCACTTTCTTCACTCACTCACCAAATCTTTCTTCCCCACCCCTCACACATACTCTCTCTCTTTATTTCTCTTTGTATCTCCCTTGGCCCATTTATCCCTCCCTCACTCACCCTCCACTTCCCCACCCACCACCCCAACCTCAACCATTTCCGATGTGTTAAAATCACTAGCTACAAGAACACATGCATTTTGTGCTAGAAATGGAGATGTGTTTTTGGCACTGAGAACACACATGTTTTTAGTGATATAAATGCACATGAATTTTTTTAAATTTAACATTTTCCTAGTGAATTTTACATGTGCAATGACTTGGTTGCTTTGGAAATAGGTTTGACATCATGAACATAGTGGTTTGGGCTACAAATACATGAAAAGATCAATTTTTTTTTTTTGTGTGTATATATATATATATGATGTTATTTCTCTATATGTTGTTATCCATGAAACTACATACGTATATAGAGTCGACTATGTAGATTCAAAATATATAACTTTTTAAAACATTAATAGTATTTGTTATTTTTAAGACATCCTCCCTCTTTATCCGCTATAACATTTTGTCACCTTAATTTTTTGGAAAAATATATATATAGACCCTAGAGGACATTAAGATATACTACCTAAAAAAATTGATTCTTTGATCATGTTAAGAACCTTTAAGGTTGGAGTAGGAAAAGACCTTGTAGTTTTAAGGATATAATGGAATCCATAATTTAAAAAAAAATATATAAACTTAAGATTATATTTTTTAGAAAAATAGTTGTGCACAAGAAATATGTTATCTATAACTCTAAGAATTTTCATAGCACTATTCCATCATTTATGTACTCCAAGGTTGCACTAGCAAAAAAATAATACATTATGTTCTGTATGAAAAGTAAAATGTCAATATTAGGAGAACTTAAAATTCAGATATTTAAGGAAAATTTCTATAAATAAAAATTATATATTTAGAAGGCTAGCTTATTTTCCTATATTTCATCTTTTTAAACTATTTTCAAATTATTTGCATAAGTACCTATAATCATCCCTCCAAGTTAACATATTGTTGTTTTCCTAGATTTACATTGCCACTAACTTGTCATGAGAAACCAACATTAGCTTGCACTCACCCTATAATGAAAAAAGTTTTCAAAGGCAATTTTGAAAAAAGAACTTTTGTTATGCTATATATCCTCAGAACATTTTTGTAATTTATGATGTCATTATGTCACTATAAGGTTGTGTTATGTTTTTGTTAGCTATTTTACAATTAATTTATTGCTCTTGTTTTTTTATATTCATTTGATATGTAATTTGAGCTTGCAAATAAGAGATTACAAATAGTAGCGTAAATTTCTTGTGAGCTATTTTACAATTATTTTACTGCTTTTATTTTATTAGATATGTAATTTGAGCTTGCAAATAAGAGATTACGAATAGTAGTTTTCTAACAAACTTTTCTATTTGGCACTTTTAATAATGCTTATGTGTTTATGCCCTTTTCAACTAGTTTTTTGAAATAGAAATATTCATGAGAATATATCACTAATCTTGTACCTAATTTTTATTTTATCTTCCGAACTAGAATATGTTGATTAGTTTGCATTTTGCACATAGGATATTATATATTGCATTCTACTTTTCATAATCATGCCCTCACTTAATCTAATGATTCTTAAAGTGTAATTTGGATAGGTCTTCTATTCTAAAAGATGTGAATTCTAATGGGAACTTACATGAGAAGAAATCTTTTCCATTAGGCCAGACATTTTTTTCCATAATGGCAATTTTTACTACATCACAATTTACATTATTTTATTTTTTAAATAGAAAATAGAAATTCTCATACATCAATCTATATAGATAGAAAAATATTCCTTTCTTATAAACATCATGATATCTTTAAAAAAAGCTTTACTATTAAGAAAATGAGAAATCCAAAGAGTGTGATCCCTCAATGAAATATTCGACATCTAAAAATGTGTTCATATATCTTATGAAATGGAATGTTAGTATTTTTTTGATTAAAAAATAGAAAGCCCCATGTACATGGAGAAATATTATTTTCTTATAATCATAATTAAATTTAAAGAAAGCTTTGCCATGTCAACAAGGAAAAATTCAAAGTGTAGCTCTCCATAAATATGTAAAATTTGACATTTCAAAATTTATTCATATATCTTATTAGATGAATATTAATAACACACGGTATCTTTATCTATGTTCTTATTTAAAAATTTAACACTAATTTATTTATTTATTTTAATTTCTATCAATCTTTATTAACCATCAAAAACATGATAAAATAATATCAATCTTTATTAACCATCAAAAAAATGATAAAATAATATTAATAATAAACATATAATAAAATTATTATAATCTTACTTTGGAATATAAGAACTACATTATATTATCACCACTATACATCATTCATCCCAACGTTTGAATTTTGAAAACATAGTGTCTTTCTTACCATACATCACATTCAACCATAGGTATCATTTGTAATATTAAACTATCTAAAACATACTATTTAAAACACGAGTGGAAATAAAGCATCTTTTTTCGAAAAAATTCACAACTAGCAATTGCACCAAGAGGTGCAAAGGAACGCTGAAGGAATAGAAGATTCAAAAAAAAAAAAAATTGTCATGCTGATAGGACAATTGTAATTGTAAACTGAAATGAAATTCCCATGCCTCTCTTGTATTGACTATGCTAGTTAATTTCCCCTAATATTTTATGTATGGCTTTGTTAATTAATCAACGCTAATATTTATGTATGGCTTCACTAATTAATCTTTTCCTTGGAGTCACGAGAAGCGACACAAGTAACATGTTCCCACAGTTGGGAGAGTATTGAAATATGTATGTGGTCACTAATAAATCACTTATCCTACGGGTTCAGTGTGTATCACGTGTTCGCTAGTGGAACAATGCAAAGTGGTCCCATGACAAGTGAAACATAACTTTTTAGTTAATTTGATCAAAGTGTGGTATATTGTTGTGTTGTTTTTTTCGAATTTGGAGGGACTTTAGGATTCTATAATATTTTTTTTCGGTGTGTTATGGTGTTTTCTTTTGGAAAGAACATGTGTTAATATTTTACAATATTTCTTCTTCTCGAAAGGTTTGAATTTATATTCTTTATCAGCATGTAATGAATTCATAATTCAACACTGAATAGATATATAATATCAACATGTAACAAAGTTAGAATTCAAAGGTGAATTTCTATAAATAAATGAAGAAGCCCAAACCATTCACATTCCGTTGAGAGCAGTAGAAGATGGAGATCTGTAACATTCCATCACTTTTATGGACATTACTTTTACTCATTTCTTTTTCCATTCTCTGTCTCAGTCCCTCCCCATTTCCTTCTGCCCTTTAATTTTCACACGTCCACATCCTTGTCTCAGAAATGCTTCTGATCAAGAGGCTCTCCTTGGACTTTTGTCTGCAATCACCTATGATCCATCTCAATCATTAACCACTTCGTGGAAAACCAATGTTTTGTTCTACGAGTTGATAGGTGTCATATCTAGTTGGCGCAGACAGAGTGGTTTCACACAATGTTTCATCCAAGGAATTGCAAATTACAACCTCTCCTCTTCTCAACAATATCTCTTTTCACAAAGTGGTTGACCTTGCCAATAACAATTTTCATGGTCACATTCCCTCTCAATTCAGAAATTTGTTTTTCTTAGAGATGCTTTAACTGTATATGAATCAACTCCACAATTCTATTCTTCCCATTCTTGGTCATTGTTGTAGTTTATACGTCATCTTTATGCACTCTAATGAGTTCATAAGAAACATGTAGTGGACAACACTTCACTACCCCGTGAAGCAAAATATGATCATTCTCATCATTTTCCAACTCCACCATAGCCTTCTAAAGCCTCACAGAGTCAAGAATATGCTCCATCCCCTTCCTCAACACTCAACTCTTGTTCGCATCATCTTGTTCAATCTTTGAAGCTTACATCCACAACTTCACCAAATTGGGGATCACCTTTACACCATGCACAATGACAACTTTGGCTTCATCTGGACTCGCCAATTTGCAAGCCTCCAACCATACATATTCATTCTTTGGGCATTATTCACAACCTTTTTAATCAAATTTCATGCATCCTATATCTTCCCTACAACCTCCTCTATCCTCGCCGCCACAATCTAACCAGGAGGATGCTTCAAGTTAGTATGAGTAACCGACTTGAGAAAAAATAGTACCTTTTTAACTTCCAAAATCTCTACATTTCTAGTAATCTTCATACTCTTGAGATCAATCAGATACCCATTAAGATCTATGATGGTCAATCCTGAAACTAAATTCGAGAGCTTATTGAGCTTCAAAGACAACACAGTCTGTCTCCCCTCTCCAACAATCATGAGATGAGTCACCAATATCTGCGGCCATGGTGTCTCTTTGCCACCTGCAACCCTATTTTTGGGATCCAATGCACCGATGTGCTCCTTCTCTTACCTAGTATTCTCGAGCAATGTATCTGGAATGGGAACAAACTCTCAAACCTATTTTTTAATTTTTATTTTTTGATCGAATCGAATAATTGTTGGAAATAATACTAAGAGGGGGGGGCGGTGAATCAGTATTATCAAATCAATATAACTTTTTCATTTCCATATTAAGATTCATATATGCTACTTCAGTTAAGGAAAACCACGTGTATACGCAACTATGTGTAATGCAACAAGCGTATATCCAGTAAACTTATGATTCAGTTAGTTGATCCTTAATGAGTGCATCCGAACATTATTAACCATATGAACAGTAAATAGGAGCAGTAAAATAGAATAGATCATCATGCACAAGAAGCACACATGAACACCATGATGTAAGGTGGAAACCCAATGTGGGTGAAAACCACCTGCTGCAAGTCGTCTCAATCTTCTTTTTAATAAGAAACTTCTTTTACAATGGTTCTGTACTGGCGCAGTCTTATACCAGTACGCAGGCTTCTACCTGCAAAAGGCTACAACCTTCTCTCATTCTCCAGAATCTCCTGGAAGGGAGCTACAACCCCCTTAGCTCTTGTACTAGCCGATCCATTTACTAGTACGTAGGTGCCGAGCTACTAAAATGCTCCAACCTTTACTCATTTTCCAACTGCTACTGGAAGGGAGCTACCACCCCCTTAGCTCTTGTACTAGCTGATGTACTAGTACGTAGGTGCCGACCTATAGAAGGCTACAACCTTCTCTTTCTTCCTCCAGGTACCATGTTTCATAAATTTTCAGACTGGATACTCCTGAAGCACAACACCATAATCTGAAGGCCACGTTTCATCAAATTTTCATACTAGACCCATCAATGTCATTGAAGCACACAATCAATCAACACTAGCATCATCAATCACTGAATCACCAAATACTGAATCACTGAAACCCTGTCAACAAAATGCAGTCACCAGAACACACAATAGACAACAAAACTCTGTAACAGTAACCACATCCAACTCCAACTTCAATTATCATATCTCATAATGTATACGCTACTATGAAGAACTAAATCTGCGTACATACGCTCTTTCACCAAAACCAACCCGCGTATAGATCTGCAAATATTTACTCATAACTTTGCGGCTGTTTCAAACTGAACCAGATCATAACATTCATACAATAAAACATGCGTCACTAATTTAGATCTAGTCTATCCATAATCAAACCATATAATGATAAACATTCCAGGCCTTAAGATCCCGATCCATCCTTAGATCTTGTTCTCCATTAACCGTTGAGATTCCTCCTTAGCTTAGATCAAGAAATGTATCATGAACCCATAACTTGCATACTGGATCTCATACTTCATCAGATATTGAAGACTTTCTCAATGCATTTGCCTAATGATCTTCTTCTCCTTTTATAGTCTTAGGCCTTACTCAATACCATGGTCCAAAACCATTGAGAACCAATACTGGGAACCCAATACCTGGGTTCAACACTTCAGACGTAATACCAAGGACCAAAACCATAGGTCTAAATACCACGGACCCAAAAATAAGCTTTCCCACATGTACGCGCTTTTCCGTGCATGAAAGTGCATGCATTACGCATACGCAAATTTTGATCAGCAATCCCGCGTGTATACACGCCTTTGTATATAGTGAACCTGCATGTATAACCTATGTGTATACCCTATATAGTGAACCTACGTATATACGCGACTTGGTATATAGTGAACCTGCGTATATGTACGCGACTTGGTATATAGTGAACCTGCGTATATACTCTTCTTTCTTCATTCTTTGTAGTCTGATCATCAACTCTTTGCTACTAGCCTGCTGCACTATGATCTGTCATCTGTGTGAGTTGCCATCAAGGACAACACTTGTATCATAATGCCAACTATCTCCCCCTTTGGACTTGATGGCAAAGCTAACTTGTCGTACTGAGAACTTTCATTTGATTCCTTTGAGCTGTCCTGGATCTCATGTATTCTGTCACATCTGATATCTTTTCTGTACATAAATATAGTTATATATAAGTGCGTTGTTCTTTTATGAGTGGGTTGTCATCAAGTACAACACATGCATCATAATGCCAACAATCTCCCCCTTTGGACTTGATGGCAACAACACCAAATCAGTCTCCCCCTTTGACATCAAGGGCAAAGGGCGGACGAAGATATTCTCCTTCCTTGATAAACATTCCCCTGTCCATACTCCCCTTAAGTACCTGCTGAAATCTCTGAATGAGCTCCCCCTTTGTATATGCCAAGGTGTACCAATCTGTCCATGCTCCCTTTGAGTACATGCTGAAATCTCTGCTCTGCTGAAGTGTGTTGTTCATGCTCCCCCTGACTGTAAGCAAGATCTACAAAAAGATGTTCTACAAGAAGAACATGAATCTATCATAAATGACCTTCCTATCACCAAGGACTCATACATACATCCATCTCCCAACCAAGTGGTGATATACCAATACTGACTCATCCACCCAACCAAGTGGGGACACACCAGATACCAAATGTTTGTACATGACTGAAATATTACATCATCCTTCCCATGCATAGTGGGGGTACAAATTACATCATATGACCAAAAGGGACTCATCAAATGACTACAATAGATAGAAACAAACTATTACATCATGAGTCTTGATATGACATTTATAACAGAGACCAAACATCTAAATAAGATCATAATAGTCATCAGTAACTATCATACACAATGTATGATCTGCTCCATAAGCATCTATCAACAGCATCTAGACCAGCAACTTGTATATGTTCATTAATGTATAAGTCATCAAGGTGTGTCCGCATCAACTCATCCTTTTGAATAGAATTCTGTATATGTCATACAGAATCATTCACAATATATCATATGTGAAAAACACCATAACCATCTCATCGACATTGAGATCTGCATAATCCAAGTATCATCACTTGGGAACATCTGCATCAATCAACATATGTAAGTATCAACCTATCATCATATAGGTAAGAGCTCATCATGTCTCCAACAATGCAACTTTGAGTAATCATCCATGTATCCAGCATACTGTATATAGCACTATGTATCTTGAGCTCAAGATCATTTGTCAAGACTTCTTGATATCATCAACAGCAACAATCCTCATCCACATGAGTGCCAAGAACTATAGGAATCCTCTCCTTATCCTTATGAAGATCACCATGTAAGCACCATATATGCATCATCAGAGAATCAACCACAAATATAATCTGAACATCAACTATGTAACCCCAAGAATGAGATTTTGTCATGGACAACTCATAACCATATCATAGCAAGATATATCATTTAGCCATATAAGCATCATCACTAAGGACTACTAACCATAATGCCAACAATGCATTATTAAAAGCACATTCTCCCCCTGAACCTGTGCCATCTTACTTACTGTCATATCTAATCATGCATATATCAGCAAGAAGTATCAAGGCATCATCATCATTAATTTAGGATCAAAACACTTTTAAACATCTTACAAGTATCAAGACATTTTCACACATCATCAAAAGATTGTAACCATTATCAAACAGAGTAAATAATGAACTGAATCATATTAGACCCTTTTTCCTAAGTTTGTCCCACTTATTTTCCTCAAACTAACATATACGCGACTGTGCAGTGTCTAACTCGCGTATATACGCGACTTCCCTTTATGAAACTTGCGTATGAGATTTAGGATATTGAAGTTTTACACTTTTAGCTCCCTCTGAGTCTGTTATATTTGTACATTGTGTTGTGCCGCATTTTCCTGACTGTACTTCCTTCTTCTTCCATATCTTCAAGTGTGCTGATGTTTTCTCCTTTTGGTATGGTGCCCGTACTTTGCTCCTGCATTCCTTAGCTATATGTCCAAGCTTGTTACATGCATAACATCTCATATATTTCATATTCCTTCTGTAGCAATCGACAGCTCTGTGACCAAACATATTGCAAGAAAAACAATATCCCTTAAAGTACCTGGAATGTGATGATCTTTCTGTGTGATGGTCTTGAACCATTCTTCTTCTGCATCTGGCTGCAACATGTCCAAGATTATGACATACATAACATTCAACATTATTCATCGGAGGAGTAAAAGATTTTTTTTGAAGAATTTCTTTCCTTGGCTCTTGATAGGGTTGTCCTCTCATCTCCTTGTTGATTATTTTAGATTTTACATTAGAGTTCCTTGCCTCTCCTTGTGAGCGAGATTCATCTTCAACAGATTCATAAAAACCAAGGCTAGTTTTGATAGTAGGAGACCTTTGACTACTAAGAATATCATCCAAGATCTTAGTACTATCTTGAAATCGTAAGAACTTATCCTTTTCTTCTAAGTTATCTTTAAGAATATTTAGCTCAACCTGATGTTGCTCCTCCTTTTCATGATACTGCTTCTTCATGTTCTCTTCAGCTTTTCTTCCTTCTTCCAACTGATGTCTGAGTTTAAGAACTTCATTTTCTTGTCTTTCAAGAGCTTGGCATAGTTCTTTATTCTGCTTATTTGATTCTTCAAGATCTTCTTTTAGCGAGAGGATCGTAGCTTCAAGACTTTCATAGTAACTGGATCTATCACTGAGTTTCTTGATTGTTGTGCTCCTTTCATTGACTTCATTTCTTAATGATGTTACTTTATCCTACAACTTTTGACATTGATCTTCCTTGTCCTTGAATAACTTCCTTACCTTGTTTCCTTCCTCTAGTTGATCTTTTAGTTTGGTAGCTTCTTCTTTGAAGGCACATTCCCTTCTGATCAATAGATCTTGTTGATCTCTAATTTTGTTTGTAAGCCTTTTAAATTCTGCCTCTATTTGATATCTTTCTTGCTCACCCATAAGAGAAAATTCAGTTGTTTCGCTATCACTTTCATCATCTTCAAATGGATGGACAAATGTATCGCCAGAGTATAACAAATTCGTACCTTTTAGTTCTTTTGCTTGTTCATCTTCATTTTGAAGTGATTCTGAATCTGAGGTGCTTCTTCCACATATTCCCCAATCGATTATCCCACTGTCATAGCTCTTCTGAGATGTCTTCTTCTTCTTAGGTGCTTTCTTCTTAAGCTTCTTTCCCATTGATCTACGGATCTTCTTTAAGCGATCAAGATTCTATCAAAGGACCTGCTCTGATACCAATCGTTGGAAATAATACTGAGAGGGGGGGTGTGAATCAGTATTATCAAATCAATATAATTTTTTCATTTCCATATTAAGATTCATATACGCTACTTCAGTTAAGGAAAACTACGTGTATACGCAACTGTGTGTAATGCAACAAGTGTATATCCAGCAAACTTATGATTCAGTTAGTTGATCCTTAATGAGTGCATCAGAACATTGTTAACCATATGAACAGTAAATAGGAGCACTAAAATAGAATAGATCATCATGCACAAGAAGCACACATGAACACCATCATGTAAGGTGGAAACCCAATGTGGGTGAAAACCACCTATTGCAAGTCGTCTCAATCTTCTTTTTAATAAGAAACTTCTTTTACAATGGTTCTGTACTAGTGCAGTCTTATACTGGTATGCAGGCTTCTACCTGCAGAAGGCTACAACCTTCTCTCCTTCTCCAGACTCTCCTGGAAGGGAGCTACAACCCCCTTAGCTCTTGTACTAGCCGATCCATTTACTAGTATGTAGGTGTCGGCCTACTGAAATGCTCCAACCTTTACTCATTTTCCAGCTGCTACTGGAAGGGAGATACCACCCCCTTAGCTCTTGTACTAGCTGATGTACTAGTACATAAGTGCCAGCCTACAAAAGGCTACAACCTTCTCTTTCTTCCTCCAGATACCACGTTTCATAAATTTTTAGACTGGATACTACTGAAGCACAACACCATAATTTGAAGGCCACGTTTCATCAATTTTCATACTGGACCCATCAATATCATTGAAGCACACAATCAATCAAAACTAGCATCATCAATCACTGAATCACCAAATACTGAATCACTGAAACCCTGTCAACAAAATGCAGTCACTAGAACACAGAACAGATAACAAAACTCTGCAACAGTAACTAGATCCAACTGCAACTTCAATTATCATATCTCATAATGTATACACTACTATGAATAACTAAACCCGCGTACATACGCACTTTCACCAAAGCCAACCCGAGTATAGATCTGCAAATATTTACTCATAACTTTGCGGCTGTTTCAGACATCAGTCATACCCAGATCATAACATTCATACAATAAAACATGCGTCAATAATGTAGATCTAGTCTATCCATAATCAAACCATATAATGATAAATATTCCAAGCCTTAAGATCTTTATCCATCCTTAGATCTTGTTCTCCATCAACCGTTGAGATTCCTCCTTAGCTTAGATCAAGCAATGCATCATGAACCCATAACCTGCATACTGGATCTCATACTTCGTCAGATATTCAAGACTTTCTCAATGCATTTGCCTAATGATCTTCTTCTCCTTTTATAGTCTTAGGCCTTACTCAATACCATGGTCCAAAACCATTGAGAACCAATACTAGGGACCCAATACCTGGGTTCAACACTTCGGATGCAATACTAAGGCCCAAAACCATAGGTCTAAATACCACAGACCCAAAAATAAGCATTCCCACATGTACGCGCTTTTCTGTGCATGAAAGTGCGTGCATACGCATACGCGACTTTTGATCAGCAATCTCGCGTGTATACACGCCTTTGTATATAGTGAACCTATGTGTATAACCTGCATGTATACCCTACTTGGTATATAGTGAACTTGCGTATATACGTGACATGGTATATAGTGAACCTACGTATAACCTGCATATGTACGCGACTTGGTATATAGTGAACCTGTGTATATACTCTTCTTTCTTCATTCTTTGTAGTCTGATCATCAACTCTTTGCTACTGACCTGCTGCACTATGATCTGTCATCTGTTTGAGTTGCCATCAAGGACAACACTTGTATCATAATGGCAACAATAATCCCAATCTCTGGTATGATATCCCACTCCTCGGTGGAGAGCATATACAATTTTCTCTTAAGATCTAAAAACTGCTCTATAATTTTTAGGTTTGAAGCTTTGTACTTCTCAAGCTCCTATGTTTCAGCCTTGCCTCCCGCTAGTCCTTACCGCAAGGGTCCACTATTTAATCAGTGCTCTTTGAGATGACTTTGAATTCCTTCTCATCCTCAACATATTTGTAAATGGTAAACAAATCCATATTGTTGCGCTCAAATTCATCGAACTTCTGGTTCTCATCATATCCTTTCTCATCGTCTACTTCTTCCTCCTCTTCAGCATCCATGACACTGACAGTAGCGTTGCCCCACCCTTTGCCTGCTGTTGTTCCCCCAATAGTGGTGGTAGATTGGTTTAGGGTGGGCCTCTGAGAAGACAATGTGGTGAACACCATGGCACCTCCCTCATCAACGCATTTGGCCCAGTCTCCAGTCTCACTTTTTCTAACTTTAGGCTTTATTTTGCTTCCAAAATTCTCCGCAATTGACTTTTTGGATCCATGTGACCAATAGCTATGAGTGGAAATACTTTTAATGGAAATATGACTATGTTGGTGGTTGGTTACATGGAATCATCATGGAGGACTCGAAGTAGTTCCCCTTTTGGTTTTAGGAAGGCATTACCAATTAACAGGAAAGCGATGATCCCCTAGTATTCTTCCCTGGTTAGCTCCTTCTTATGGATCTAGCTATGGGATAATGAGATTTGTGATGCCTTGTAGAGTGTGCATCAAATCACTTTCCAACAAGTTTACATATAAATAGGAGTATGTATGCCTTGAAGAAGAGAGAGTAACTTATGCATTGGAGAGTGCATAAGAGGAATATTTTATGATGAGTCTTTAATGCATGTAAGAGAGTGTAAAAGCAGTGCAACAAATCCATTATGAGAGAGAGGGTAACACATAATTAAGTGAGAGAGAGGGGAACGAGTGCCATCAAGGAGAGAGAGAGGTGTGAAGTGGCATGATAGAGTGCTAAGTAAGAAAGGTGACATGTATTTCCATTTTGATAATAATATTATAGTATCATAATGAGAATAATAATAATAATAATACTAATGATAATATGGATGATTAAGTAAAAATTGAACAATTAAGATTGATTAAGGATAACTTGAGTCATTTTCCATCATATATACTTCATTACCAATTGAAGCGAGGATATTTACTAATTTTGGAAAGTCATGCTTGAAATGATAGACATAACTTTCTAAAAAAGGTCACTCTAGAATTGTCAAAAATGGGATTTTGTTAAAGGAAATTCATCCCTTAGCTGCCAATTTTCAACACAACCTCCAATATTATTGATTGATGAATTTATTTTCATATAATCAATTCCAATAAATTATCTGGCTATGCATCATGTATAGGATTTCTTTATATCTAGTTACTCTTAAAAATCCTTAACTTGGACTAAGACTTTTCCCTAGCCACAATCTCGTACATCCCACCCAGTGTTTTGCTTTCATGGAACCCTCCTATCTTTCATCTCAATTCCTAATGAATATTGTAGAATCAATGACCAAGGCACTTTAGATCTAAGGATCACAACCCCCTATACTAGCAAGGAAGTGGCTACTCCTTTGAAGGACTCAATTTCTCTACCTTCTAAAACACAAAAAGTAAAAAGTTCCATGCATGAACTACAACCATTGATCTTATTGATTTCTAATAAAATATTTGGCCATGCATACATGTATAGCATTAATTTATATCTATTTATTTTTATTAATCCTTAACTTGGGTTAGAACATTGCCCTAGCCACAATCCCACATACCCCATGTGGTATTTTTCTTTCATGGAATCCCCTTGTCTTTCCTCCTAAGGCCTAATGAATATTTTGAGATCAATGACCCTCAAAGGCACTCTAGAACTGAGGATCACAACCCCCTCTACCAGTATGGAAGTAGCTACTCCTTTGAAAAACTAAATTTCTCTACTTTTTAACATTGTTCAACATCTTAGTAGAATGGATGCATTTTTTCCTAAGAAGATTTTGAAGTTTCTCCACCCATTTTGTAGATTTATCAACCCTCGTAGGAGACTCCCATCTAGCAAGCTTAGTAAAACCTTCTAATAAGGCTCTACCCACTCCTAGAAGTGTTGATGCATCTCAATCACATCCCTATAATCACTTCATAGTTGATAAGGATACCTCCCATAATTTGATGTGTCACTCCAATGGCATTCACCTCAACACTTGAACCTACATCATTGGGCTTCACATGTGTGGAAACCACTTATTTAGGAAGAAGCCTACACTAACCCATGTGCTTATGGGTTCTTCATGGTGAAGTTTAACTCTATTGAAGGCAAGGAGCATATTCTTCACTTCATGTCTTGGTCTTTCGGGCATGTCAACTTATGCATGAGTACCACTCCCTTGAATTCATTTACAAACTCCTTGACTCCAATAATTTGGTTCATATTAGTAACTACCTTTTCAATTCTAGACACTTGCAATTTTGGCCTCCATTGAAAATATTTGGGAAAAAAAGCATTATGGATCTCATAAAAATCTAAAAATGCATATTGCAACTTATGTCAATATATTCTTCAAAGTGGATTTCACATATGGATTATCAAATAACTTTGGTGTTTGTTGATAAAAGGTTCCTTTTAAAACTCCTAATTATCCTCACATTAATTATCAATCAGGGCAAGTCTTCTTATTTCAAGAGTGTACACAACATGTGGCTACTATTTAACTCAGAGAGTAATTTTTCCTAAATTGTAGTATAGATCTTTTTAATACAAGAGTAAACAGATGCATATAGTAAATTCCAATTGCAATTAAAGAAAACTCAATCCATTAACAAAATCAAATCTTACATTGATCAAAGTAATAGCAACATTAGTTGAGAGTACAGTAGTGATAACTCATCCCTCTTTAACTTATTTAATCTAAATCAAACCCAATCCTCAATAATTAATCTAAACAACGAATGAATATCAGTCTGAGAGTTTCAACGGTGATAGTTAATACACTTTACATTTGATTATATCAAGCGGAATATTTATCTAAGAAACTTGATCTGAAATGAAAGTAAACTGAATCAACGACAATACTGTAAATTATATAAAGTAATGAGATTCTACCAACACTGGAAAATAATAAAGAACAAAGTGATAAAATCACAGAAAGCAAGAATACTATCAAACCATCACACTTGTGAGAATTGGAAATGTATGACACAAGAAAAGCAGTAGAATCCACCAGAGGTTGGGCCCTTAGCCACCAGCGAAACACTGCTAAGTTACTTCAGGAAACGCGAGGGAACAACAACTTTACTTATATATTAATCAGCAAACTAAATGAGCATTACAGTATATTCGTGTTCTTCTCGACAACGAGAGTCTATAATTACAATTACAATTTCAATAATACAGAAATTCCTCCTTCCTTCCTACTTACAAAACATCTCCTTTCATAATAGGAAAGGGTAAAAAGAAAAATGATAAACGTGATCCCTCAGGATCTCTCGATCCTGAGGGATTTGCAACAGTTTTCCATATTCAGACATCGTTTCCTTTCTTGCACTGATTCTACTGATTTGCTTTTGGCCTTATTTTCAACCGACGCGTTCCTTCCTTAGCTTGTCGATGCTTGTTGTTCCATCATTTGTTGTTTTCCTGCAAAAATCAACGTAATAATTAGCTAAGTCGTAACTACGGATAATTCCTTCATTTCTTACAGTAATTCCTTAATAGATTAGTGCATTGAGATATAGAAAGGATAAGAATAAAGGAAAAAGATGATGAGTTTAATAGTAAATGCATACCTTTTCCATGACCCAACATACTCCCCTGCTTACCCTTTTTCATGTCCCCATGAAAAGTATGTAGTTCGTATGCAGAGCAGTAAAAGAATAAGCTGGAGAATGAATGTCCTAAAGCGGTCTAGGCCATGATTCTTTTCCAAGAGCTCAAATATGTGCCCCGTCTAAAGCGTCGGATGAAATCTGGAATGGCAAATCCTAGTTTGGGCCCCATAATACTGGGGTTGTTGATACAGCCATTTTAAATCTTCAAAAGCAATGTCACATTTGTTAGTCCAAATGAAATCAATATTTTCCATTAATGCATATAATGGTGTAGAAATTTGAGAAAAATTCTTTATAAATCTTCTATAATAGCCAGAAAATCACAAGAAACTGCGTACCTCAGTTTCTATGGAAGGGGTAGGTATTAAAATAATTATCTGAATTTTTGCTAGATCTACCTAGATTCCAGTTGGTAAGATATAGTGACCCAAGATGAGGCCCTCGGTCATCATCATGTGGCATTTTTCATGGCTTAAACAAAGCCTGGTGGGAATGCATCTTTGCAGAACTTTCCCTAATGTTTGTAATGTCGGCTCGAAGTCATCTCCGTAAGGTGTAAATTCATCAATGTACACCTCGAGCCCTTCATTTATCAGATCTAAAAAAATGTTGAGTATCGCCTTCTAGAATGTGGTAGGTGCATTGCACAGCTTAAAAGGTAAGACCCTGTAAGTAAATGTCCCCAAAGGGCAGGTAAAGGTAGTCTTATCCTGGTCTTTAGGGGCAATTTGAATTTGATTGTAGCTGCTGAAGCTGTCTAGGAAAGAAAAGAATTTTTTCCTGCCAATGTGTCCAAGACCTGGTCAATGAACAGATGGGGAAAACGGTCTTTTTGGGTTGCTTTATTAAGGTCTCTATTGTCAACACATATACACCACTTTCCATTCTTTTTAGGAACCACTACTAATGGAGAGACTCATTTGCTGTTAGATATAGGATAGATAAAATTTACATCTAACAGTTTTAGTAGTTCAACTTTAACAATATCTTTAATGTGAGGGTTTAACCTCCGTTGAGGTTGTTGAATGGGCCTGACATCTTTCTCTGTATAGATGTGGTGCATGCATAATTGGGGATCAATCCCTTTCATGCCTGGGTAATCCCATGCAAAGGCCTCTTTATATTTTCTCTGAAGTTGAACAAGCTTCTGCTCCAGATCAGCAGTCATGTGTTTGTTAATATTTAAAGATTTTCCTAGCTCAATTTATATGGTTTTGCTGTTATAAGCAGAAGTTGTTGGTATTGATTTGTTGTTAATATATTTTAAGGGATCTTCATCTATTTCATTATCGAGGGTTGCTTCGATCATGTGACATTTTAGATGGGATACGGCATCTGGTTGGTTAATTTAAGTGTTAACGATGTCATCTTTTATTTGATCCTTGAATTCGAGAGCATCTTCAATAGTTAGTGGTGATCTAATGTTTTCTATTAGATATGATATAGGTTGTTTTTTGGTTTTTGTTATTGTTAAAATTAGCTAAGCTGGACGATATAAGGCTAAATTCGTCATATTGCTTCCTCTTGCTATAGTCATGCTACCTGTTTGACAGCTTATGTAAGCATCCGTGGTTGCTAGCCAAGGTCTACATAGAATTAAGGGATTTCCATCGAGCCAGTTTCTAGGACTGATGATCAGAAAGTATATTAGGTATTCTCAAGAGTCTACAAACACCATTACATCCTGTGATGTGCCTTTTGTTTTTACTACCGATCGGTCAGCCAGTTCCAACAAGGTTGTGGTTGGGTCCAAGGATGTAATGCCAAGCTTTTCACAAGTTGTTGTTGTAAGAATATTGATTGTTGCTCGTAAATTGAATAATGCATTGGGGAAGGAGCATCCATTTATTTGCACCGTGACTATAGGATTTCCTGGGTCCTCATATTTTACAGGTGTTTCTTTGCCTGATAGTAAATCAGATAAGGTGCCGACTACATGGACAGTTGGGGTTGTTTTTATTTTCCTCTTTGGATTTTTCGTACACAATTCCTTAATAGTTTTTGCATAAATTGGAATGTCCTGAATATCCTAGAAGAGAGGTATTTTTACACACAAATTTTTCAATTCTCCCAGAAGATAAAATTCAAGGTATTCGATTGAGCGGGGTATAATTAATCTTTCTGGGAATGATGGAGAAGAGGTGATCGTTTGATCATGAGTTTTTTGTTTAATCGTGTTGTCCACTTGTGGTGCTTGTTCTACAGGTAACAGATCTTCAATTTGTATATTTTTACCCCCCTCTGATTCTATTATCCATCTAGATCTTAATTGAAGATCATTGCACTCCCTAAACTCAGTTTTTGGCTCTGGTCCTTCAATAATTTGCACAGACTGAACCGGTCTATTGTTGGGGTTCGAGTTGGATTGGGCTGGGAGCTGCGGTTGTAGGTTGGTCTGAGGGTTCTATTGCAATGTGTAGGGTGCTGGAAGTGTGGGTTGAGGTAGGGGGATTGTTCTTGCTGGCTGGTTTGTAGGTCTTTGCCAACTTGACTACTAGTTCTGGTTCTGTGAAGTGGAGGGTGACCATTGAGATTGATATGCATTATTCTGCTAGAACGGTGGG
Source organism: Pinus tabuliformis (assembly GCA_031772625.1). Lineage (NCBI taxonomy): Eukaryota > Viridiplantae > Streptophyta > Pinopsida > Pinales > Pinaceae > Pinus > Pinus tabuliformis. The sequence goes on along the minus strand of CM062816.1, from coordinate 694,508,213 downwards.
AAGTAAGAGGAATTTGGCCAATTTTTATTTTGATTTGATTGGTTGGGCCAAGGTGGCATAGAGAATGGTTGTTGTGACCAATTGGAAAAAGGTGGCTGGTTCTGCCACATAGCTCCTGGGTATTGTTGCGAATTATATTGTGAGGGTTGAAAGAAAGAAGATGGATCAGTAGGCATACCTGTTTGTCATGGTTGCCATTGGCAACACTGATTTAGCAGGTAGACTAGTTATGTTTCTTCCTCTGCCTCCTTATAGACTGCTTTTAACCCTAGGAGTGATGGGCAGCTTTCTGTGGCATGATCTTTAGTACATATGGCACAAGTTTGTACCATATCCAGCGGGCATTCTTTGTGACTATGCTTCTTCCTGCATCTAGGAAACAATATCACCAAGTTTTGTTCTGCTTCAGCCTACTTTTGCTTGGTTTGCATAATGTCTAATTACGTTGTGAGAGTTCCCAAAATATCTCTTTTGAAATTCTCTAACAGGTTGTCAATTTCTGCACGAGTTATAACTTGACTAGAGATTTTGTTGTCCCTAGTGGTCATGTCGCGTTCTGCTGGTTTCAATCTCATACTACCTCTGGAGCACTTGATACACAATTTAACAATGTCAGCATACTCTTCTTGATATATATCACCTTTACCCATAATATTTAATGTCTCTATCCATTGTTCTTTCATCCCTTTAATCAGTGTAGTTTTTAGCACATTATCAGGCAAAGGCAGAGTTGCATAGGGAGACTGCTAGAGGTTATATTGAAAGCGTTCCACATATTCTTCTAATGTTTCATTGGGTCTTGGTACCATTTGGAATATTTCATCATTCAATTCCCTAGATCCGCAATTGTCCTGATATTTTTTAAGGAAAGTGGTTTTCATTTGATCCCAATAATTTCTTATGCCCCCACCTAATCCCATAAACCATCACAAGGCTGCTCTTGTTAATGTAGAGCGAAATAGCTTTAGTTTTTGGGAGTCGGTGTTATAATAATAACCCTGACATAATACATCAAATTCAAATAGAAATGCATCTGGATCCTCTGATGTTATTCCATGAAAGGTGGGAATATTTTGGAGAGGGATAGCTCTCATGGGTGTGTGACAACTGTGTCAACGATGGGATAGTGCAATGTAGAGGTCTGGGGTACTTGTGGGTTGTTGGCCATTTGATCAAATATATGCCAGTAAACTTCCGAGATCTCTAGAGAGTTATTCCTAGGATGATTAGAAGGGGTGGGAATGATCTTAACAACACTCCCTCGTTTGTGAGAGATTTTTTGGCGAAAATCACATGGAATACCATTTGTCGACGCGTTTCGAACCAACTAGTGTGGTTCATCGTCAGGACAAGTTGAAGAAACAGATCCAGCTTAGCATGTTAAATAGTCAGAGCAGAGCCTCCAACGGCTAACTTTACCAATGGCTAGTTTGACTCAAGGACCGGCTATATTATTAAATAATTTTGACCCTGGTCCTTGAGTCAAACTAGCCGTTGGTCAAGTTAGCCGTTGGAGGCTCTGCTCGGACTATTTAACATGCTAAGCTGGATCTGTTTCTTCAACTTGTCCTGACGATGAACCACACTAGTTGGTTCGAAACACGTCGACAAATGGTATTCCATGTGATTTTCGCCGAAAAATCTCTCACAAACTTGATGTGGATCATAGAAGCCTAAACTCTTTAACACTCCCTCGGTCTGGGATACTGGGTGTTCCTTGTTGAATCACTACCTAAGGGGATCTTGGCTCCTCTGTTTCCCCTGTTTCTCCTACTCCTTCACAAATATTACAAGAATTCCCTTATTGTGAGGAAATTGGACACGAATTTTCAATTTCTTGAAAACTCGGCCCAGTCCCTACTGTTTTGTTGTGGACCTCAGCATAGGCTATAGATGGTGAGCCTGTGGCCCGAAGGGAGACATTAGGTTGTCTGGAAGCAATGTTTTTGGGACCTAGTGATGGCTGAGATTCGGCTTTCTTTAAGATGTTATCTATGAACATTGATCATACAAAGGTCACCGGTCACTTAGATCTGTCGAGTTTGGGTAGTGGAATTGGATTGTTTTCAGGTTTTTTCTTCTTATTCATTCATGCAAACAATTCAAATGTTTATCTCTACCCTAAGTTCCTAAGAATTCTGCTAGAAAGAGGGTAGGAGAGCAGGCATTTTACGTGCTCTGTACGCAGGTTCTTACCTTTTGTTTCTAATACCCAGTTCTCTCTCAACAGATAAGCAGCAAATACCTACTTTAGTTTTCTGTAATTGTGCTGAAAAGCGGGTGGAGGAGCAAGCACTTTACTTGCTCGTTACGTAGGTTCTTACCTTCTGTTTTCAATACCCAATTCTTATTCAACAACAATCATCAGATGTACATTACTCTTTAGAAATGGCTATGCTCTCCTTGGCAATGGCGCCAAAATGTTGGTCGATAAAAGGTGCCTTTTAAAACTCATAATTATCTGTGCATTAATTATTAATCTGGGCAAGTCTTTTTATTTCAGGAGTGTACACAGTATGTGGCTGCTATTTAACTCAGAGAGTAATGTTTCCTAAATTGAAGTATAGATTGTTTAAATACAAGAGTAAACGGATGCATATAGTAAATTACAATTGCAATTAAAGAAAACTCAATCCTTTAACAAAATCAAATCTTACATTCATCAAAGTAACAACAACATCAGTTGAGAGTATAGTAGTGATAACTCATCCCTCTTTAATTGATTTAATCTAAATGAAACCCAATCCTCAATAAGTAATCTAAACAATGAATGAATATCAATCTGAGAGTTTCAACAGCGATAGTTAATACTCTTTACAATTGATTATATCAAGTGGAATATTTATCTAAGAAACTTGATCTGAAATGAAAGTAAACTGAATCAACAACAATACTGTAAATGATATAAGGTAAAGAGATTCTGTCAACACTGGAAAATAATAAATAACGAAGTGATAAAATCACAGAAAGTAAGAATACTATCAAACCATCACACTTGCAAGAATTGGAAATGGATGACACAAGAAAAGCAGTAGAATCCACCAGAGGCGAGGCCCTTAGCCGCCAGCAAAACATTGCTAAGTTACTTCAAGAAACGCGAGGGAACAATAACTTTACTTATATATTAATCATCAAACTAAATGAGCATTACAATATATTTGTGTTCTTCTCAACAGCGAGAGTCTGTAATTACAATTACAATTTCAATACTACAAATCCCCCCCTTCCTACATCTTTAGACATTGTTTCCTTTCTTGCGCTGATTTTGCTGATTTTCTTTTGGCCTTATTTGCAACTGCCGCGTTCCTTTTGTTTCCTTTCTTGCGCTGATTTTGTTGATTTTCTTTTGGCCTTATTTGCAACTGCCGCGTTCCTTCATTAGCTTGTCGATGTTTGTTGTTCCTTCATAGGGAACAACATTTGTCCCTTTTGTTGTTTTCCTACCAAAATTTAGGTAATAATTAGCTAAGTCGTAACTATGGATAATTCCTTCATTTCTTACCGTAATTCCTTAATAGATTAGTGCATTGAGATATAAAAAGGATAAGAATAAAGGAAAAGGATGATGAGTTTAATAGTAAATGCATACCTTTTCCATGACCCATCATATGGAAACTAGACTATGATCAGGTTGCCTTCACATGTACATAATGTTTTGTCTACAATCACTTATCATCTTCATGTCCTGATCCTTTCCATAGGATATCAGGAACTCCATAAGTCTTTTGTGGGTGGTGAAAAAAGTGAAAATAATTGCAAGCCCACTAGATGGGAAGGTGCTAAGGACCATCAGCATTCGGTGGAACCCACCAAGGAATTGTTGCATCAAGAAATAAGGAATATTTAGTGAAGGAATTCCATTACATTAATACCTAGGTGTAGGATCATCTGAAGATTCAGGTGGGAGAAGAAAATGGAAGGATACAATCTATCCTAAGAAATGATTTGTGTGAAGAAACTAGGACTATTAGACTACAATGAAGAAAAGAAAAGAGAAGAAGGGAGGGAGCTTATGCTACAGTATATGATTTTCTACTCAAGGAAAATAGCATTCCTTGAGGATGATCATCTTCACAACAATTCTACCCAGCATTGAAGACTGAAAAGTAAAAAGGTGGGTTCTAAAACATGCATAATGTGGGGTTTTGGATCAACATTATAACTAATCATCTGCTGTTTGGCAACTCTAGCTTTTGTCAATAGTACGCAAAGAAGAAATGTTTCACTCTTGTAATCTAAGCTAAAGGGTCAAAATCTCAATATCAGACACTACAGAAGACAAGTAATAGTTGTGTGTATGACATAATCCTTCATATTATTTCTTTTGAATATAATCTCTATTTGCTAAAAAAAATTCCTTAGTTTTGGTAGACATGAATCCCAAAATTTAATTGCACCTTGTCCTACATTTAAGTTTTAATAGTTGTGATAAACACTTCTCACTAACAATAATTGACATTCATAGGATATGCTTCCTCTATGCAAATCCTGACCATGAACATGGAATACATCAACGGTAGAAAAGATAATCAATAAGGGAAATTTTTCTAGTTTTCAATTGATATTCTCTAAAGAAATAAAAGTTCCAACACAGGATTAGTTGCAATCACAATACATAATAATTTTTCCAGCTGATTTTTCTAAGAATCTGGTACAATATAATAACATGTATGCATGGTATAATACTCCTATGTTCTGGTCAATTCTAATTGGAAACTCCAGGGAACGTACATAAAAAATTATAAATGTTGGCAAATACTAGAATTATGTGGATTTCAATGTTGTCTCAATACTAGAGAAATCAAATAAAGAATACATGTACTAATATTGAATAGAAAAGAACAATGATTATCAAATTTTTCTTTCGAGCACAATAATATGTGGGCATAATATTTTACCTCAAATATGAAATAGAATGGTAGCTTGCATTGCAATTAAAGATATGTAGAAAAAGGGAACAAGAAGGAATTCTTGAATAAGTAAAAACAATGGAAATTCTCCCACAAGACGCATTCAAATAAATGGACATAGTTTCCATAATGTAACTTTAATTTTGGGAACATACTAAACTCACACACATGTATACAATTTTAGGAATAAAATGACACAAATGCTTTCCAAATTTAGTATTTAACAAACATTTAGAGCAGAGATTGAGCATCTTCCAAACAATGGAAAATATCAGTACCAACTACAAGCATTTTATCCTCCAATTAAGGTTGTGAACAAGTGGAAAACACATGTGAACAAGGGGTGATGAGCACAAGTGATGGACAAATGAGAGACCTTCAGCTGCTCCAATTGCTATTTTGAGACGTGTTATCCAGTCTAGTGACTGTAAAGTATGCTCAGGTGAGCAACCCTTTTTGTAAAGGGCATAAGAAATATCTATCTTTGGCATGTATTATACATAAGAAGCTTCTCATCTTCATGTTCCAAACAATGACCTAAAAGAGGCACTAACCTTGTGTGTGAAGCCCTCCCAAATATATCTAACTCTGCAAGATATCCATCTCTTCTGAATGATTTTAAATAAATCCTTTTTATAACAATAGGAACACCACCTTCCAACAACCCTTGATAGAGATCTCCTGAGTGGCCATGTTTTATGAGATTAGAAGCATTAAACTCTTCTGTATCCTGAAGCAACTGCTCATAAGAAAAATACTCTCTGAGGCTTGACAAACTAACTGAAATTCCAACTACTAATTGGCCTCCTCTGTGAACTGGAGGATTTACATCTCTTTCTGTGTGTCCAACGGCAACCCTTCTCTCATGTTTAAGGACAAAGAAAACAAACATGATGACAAGTAGGACGAGGCCCAAGCCACCAAACACCCCTCCTAATATTGGTCCTAACCGTGTGTTTTTTGTAGAAGGGCTCTCCAATGGAGTTGGAGGGGAAAATGGAGCACTTGTAGGCCCTAACCCAGGAAAAGATAGACCCCTTGTAGCATAGAATAATGTGCACATGAAAAGTGTCCACTGCTTCGTTGGCCCCTATAAACAGTTTTATTCATTGACCACTTGTGTGGAAGAGGAAAAGGTAGGTATTATTTTCTTGAAGTAGTTATATGATAGATCTATCACAACTAATTGAGGGAGCCTTGCAAGTCCAGATGGCAAGGAATCATAAAATAGATTATGAGATAGATTGATATCCGTGATATTGACCAAACTTGAGATTGAAATTGGCAATGGCTGTGTCAAATTGTTGTATGAAAGGTTTAAAGAAAACAGGTTAATCAGTGAACCAAGAGATGTGGAAAAATTTCCAGACAAATTTTTATGAGCCAAATTAAGTGCTTGGAGTGCAATACATTTGAAAATGTCACTGGGAATAATGCCACAGGAAAAATTGTTTGCAAGAACCAAATTACTCAAATTGATAAGTCTCCCCAGGTCACTTGGAATAGGACCAGAGAGTTCATTGGAACCCAGATCAAGGTTCTTCAATGAAGAGAGATTGCCCAACTGACTTGGAATCAAACCACTGAAATAGTTATTGTCCAGCTTCAGTTGTGTCAGACTTGACAGAACTCCAACACTGTCAGGAATTGGACCTTGCAAGTTATTTGCAAAAAGATCGAGATAAGTCAGATTTTCCAAATTCGATAAAGTACTAGGTATCTGTCTGGTCAAATTATTGGATGACAAATTCAGAGTTGTCAAATTGGATAGCCACCCAAGCGTTGGAGGAATGGGTTCTGTGATATTGTTCTGTGACAACATTAGAACATTCAGATTGTATAAACTACCAAGTGAAATAGGAAGACCACCATTGACAGAGGCTTAGCTGAGATCTAGAGTCTTTAATGCACTAAGTTCGCCAAACCATACCGGTATGGAGCCAGGAAAGAGAAAGTGAGAAGCATTGAAGGTCTCCAGAAATGTAAGATTCTGCAAACCATCGACGATAAATTGTGGATTTTGTGACCCTACTACTGTCCTTTTGAATCCAGACAAGTTTATAGATATAACATGCCCTTCCCTGCATGTAATCCCTTTCCATACTTGGCAGGGATTGACCTTCTTAGGCCACTCCTTGCTCCTCAATCCCAAGGAAGCTGTGAAGTTGAAAAGAGCACTTAGCTCTGACCTATTAATTCATACCGATTGTTGGCTAGGGCCTCCTTCCAACAAACACATTGTGAGGTCGAATTGAAGGTGTTGTATTCTCCTCCAAAATTCATAAAAAGAGGCAACAATAACAATAGAGCTCATTTCCAACATTTTGAACGTGCCATAGAAACCATGTAATAGGAGGGAATCTGTCGATCCCCTACTCTACATATGTGCTCAAAAAGCAGCATTTACAACACTGTTACTCTTGTTTATCATGCATAACAACTACCACTACCATTGAAATACTACTCCTAATGACAATAAATGTGGGCATTTTTCTAGTAGATCAGAAATTAGTAGTTTACCTATGACCACAATGCCATATGTTCCTTTGCAGAGGGCCTTTATGCCTTGAGTAACCTCAATCAATCTGATCCAGCTGTGAAAGGAATGTGTCATCCTAGTTTCTTTCCATGAGATATAAAGCTACAAAATCAATTTCAGCAAACCAAACCTACTGGAAAATTGCCCCAAGAATCCATTCATGTTGTTGCAATTCCTGACGCTTCACAAAACATGCGAAAGAGGAGTAGCAATGGCAGCAGTTACAAGTAATTACATCGAAATATGTCAAGTTACAGACCCTTTTAACTGACAATTGAACCTATATGTACATCGCTATAGTGGAATGAATGAAATTTTATCGCCTCGCTCGTGACTTTTCCATGTGTAAAATTTTAACTGGCCAGAGGACGACGAAAACAAAGCAAGGGGATTGGCTAGGGTGAACAATGTTTGCTCACCCCAAGCCCGCAGTGAAAAATGCCTTCGACATAAAAATATATAAATATTCTGAAGTAGTTTTACTTCCGAGGTCAACTCCTTAGGGAACTAAGCATATGTCTCTCACGACATCAACCCTTAAAAGGAGTGCACCCCACTTGCATCACACCTATTCATGTTCCTTTTATATTTAAATATTCCAATACAAATGCAATAAACTTGGCGATACACACCCATTCACATTCCTTTCATATTTAATTAGTCCAATACATATGCAAGAAACTCGGTGATACAAATCTTTCGCCCAAGAATAAGAATTGTTATCTTTTGAGGGTAGACCTCACAACATATCAGAGCCGACCTACTCTTGGTAAGGCTACTTATTGTTTCAATTTTGCAATATTTCTAGAATTTACAATTTAGTTAAGCAGGTAAGCAGTTAACGAAAAATTATTTATTTAATTTTACTTGTTTCTATATTATTATAGATTTATGAAATAATTTCACTTATATGTTTATTTTATAGGTACCAGATCTTGTGAAGCCTTGGAAATGGCAGATGAGAAAAGGGCAATTGAATTATCTCTGCAAATGGACAAATCAGGTTTCCCTCCAAGGAATGAAAAGCATGAAAGTCCATGAGTAAATGATAATTTCCATTCGTTCTTCCATTTCCATTTGTTCTTTTCTCTGCCAGCAAAGAGAAGGTATCGACATTTGGGGAATGATGAGGAAGATGGTCAATAGCCCAAAAAAGCAGGCGGTTTGAAAACCATGCCTTTCATAATAGGTTAAATCTATAATTGCATTTAATTTATAGTTGCATTTAATGTATATTTATTTTTTTTTAAGTTGAATATTTTTCATTAATAAAAAAGTATGTATAAGGATGTCAAAATGCATGTGGCCTCACATTGACTAGGTTTGCTGACCAATGATATTACCATGCTACAGACAAAATGAAAAATACTCAACTAGGAGACCCACAGCCTTATAGGCCTTACATGCCAAAAAAAAAAACTAAAAAGATAGAAGTTACCATAATTAACCATCAGAAGTGATAGAGTCAAGATTATCTGGCCATGTCTGTAGAGGAGGAGTTGGGAGGCAGAGACAGTGGACATGTTGTTCAAAGTGAGCAAGTCAGGGTTCCAGCTTCTCGATTTTCTCAATAAAATTATTTTGACAATGCAAGAAAACCACAATTCATTCATGAACATGGCAGAAAAAGTACTAGAGTTGCTTCATCTTGGCCATAATTACATCATGTTCTTCTCTTCAGACCCTGTCATGAGATTCCAAAGTGTTCAAGATGGACTGAAGCATCTCCAGCTACACTGGAGATCTCCTACTGCGACTAGCAGGTGTACACCCCTCAAAGACCATGCGTCACAACCTACCACCTCGCCCTCGAGCCTCGTCCACGGCCTAATATTCCACCCCTGCATCCACCCCCACAACCACCTTGAGATAGGGCTTTGCAACCTCTGCAACATGTAGGACCAACTAAATGCCTTTTCCTACCACCAACTTCACTTCCCCCACTAGATTTATCGCACTTAGAAGATACAAGACCTCTCATGTAAACATCAACAACTCTCGCTCTGCCACCCCTAGCACTGGCTAGTGCATGCAAACCCTCAGTCGGGCAAGCCAAATATAGATTTTACCCCACAAGAGCACTCGAGGAGTGGGGGAGAGTCTTCATTCTGGGAGCCCCACTTAGAACTAGACACTTGCACTGTGCCCCAACTGTCTTCCACAACCACCTAGGCAGCCCCAGCACCATGCCCCCTACAATAATTAGATACACTGTCAGCCAGCCGACCAGCACTGCAGGCCCAACACTCCACTCCCTTGCATGGAGAGGAATAATTATGCCACTGCTCTAGTCTCCTATGTCCTCATTCACCTCTAAATGGCTACATACCTTAGCGAAAACTACATGATAACCTCTCACTAGGAGGAACTAGTGGAGAAACAGACAACTACCCATAATAAAAACACCACACTCCAACTCCCAGAAGCCCAAGCAGTGCCAGAGCCACCAGACTACCTCAATGATAATTTTGCGACCAACAGCACCTAGAAAGGAGAACCAGGTAAAGCCAATGCTAAAGAGCTCAATTATGGCCAACTCTAAATACCTGAGCCAACTGCATTTACCACCTATAGGACACCAAGTACCGTCGACCACAATTCCATCCACAACACACATAGGGATGCCACAACAACACCTGGAATGCTGATATACAGAACTATCCAGGCCCAAAAAACAAAATCCCAAAACCAAATAATTCTCCACCCGACCAACTAGCTAAGTAAACTGTGAAAAGGAGAAATTCACCCGAAGTGGAAAGGTTGCAGTTGTTACCTGATATGACCCATAGAAGGATGAGCATTATATGAGGCACACCACCATACCCGCACGACCCAAAAAATCAGAGCCACAGACTAATTGGAAACTTGTTGAAAGTCAAACAACAATCTTAATGTTGGATAACGCACATTAAATAACCATTTGAATACAGGTGCCATGCATCCCCATAATCCTTCTCGCATAGGTGAGGAATGAAAGTTCACATGAGCAGAAGTAGAAGCATTAACCATTGCGTTGTGGGAAGACAATATGCCTTCCCTCCACCACTATTTTCTTATGCCAAGGGTCATACATCGACTGTCAACGAGTCATAGTTGTTCACCACCCCAATCGGGGAATGTTAAACCCAATATTAAAACCAAATACTAAAATCAATATTTGAAACCTAATATTATAAAACCCAATATTTGAAAACTATATTAAAACCCATATTAAACCCTAATATTATAAACTCAATATTATGAACTCTAATATTTGAATTTAATTATGAGAAAATAAATATTATTAATAATATTTATTAATTTTAATTTTAATAAATCTAATATTATAAATGCCAATATTAAAACCGAATATTATAAACCGAATATTATAAACCCTAATATTAAACAGAATATTTTAAACTTAATATTTTAAACCTCTACTAAAACTTAATATTTTAACCCTATATTAAAACCCAATAGTAAAACTCAAATATTTAAACCCAACTATTGTTAATATTATAATAATAACTATTAAATAATAATAATATGATAATATTATTCTTATTAGTAATAAAGGGATTATTGATATTATAAACCCTAAGGAATAGTTAATATTATAAACATAAGGGATTAATAAACCCAAGCCATTAATATTAAAAACCCAAAAAATTAATTTTATAAACCCTTTGGATTAATATTATAAACCTATAGTATTAAATGTATGATATATAATCTCTTGTTTTTTTTGGCTTTTCATTATTCTTTAATAAATTTAAAAACTAAATGGAGGAGATACATTTGATTATCCCAACTAATTAATATATAAATATTTGGATGTCAAATGAATTATAGTTTTCTGGACATGTGGTATTGATACATTATACATTATCATATTTATTGATGTATAAAATATTTGACTGTTAAATAAGTTTTAATTTTTTGGACATGTGATATTGATACATTATATAATATTAAGTGTATAATCTATAATCTCCTCTTCCTTTCTTTTTAGTTTTTCATTATTCTCTAATAAATTTAAAAAATAAAAAGAGGAGATACATTTGATTATCTCAACTAATTGATATATAAAAATTTGGATGTTAAATGAATTATAGGTTTTTGGACATGTGGTATCAATACATTATACATTATGATATTTATTGATGTATAAAATATTCGGAAGTTAAATAAGTTTTAGTTTTTTAGACATGTGATATTAATATGGTATTATTTTGGAAAGGAAGTTGAGCATATGGCTTGAAAGTGAAGGTAAGAGGGCTAAAGGCCAAGCGGGTTTCAGAAAGAAGCACTCAACAATAGACCACCTCGTTACACTTAGCATCGTTATGAAGGAATGCCACAATGATAAATCCAATCTGCTTTGTTGCTTTGTGGACTTTAGAAAGGCTTTCGATACAGTTCCTAGAAACAACCTTTGGAACAGATTAGAAGAGCTAAAGGTTCCTTTTAAGTCGAGAGGTGTCGCTATAAGGTTATATGAGAATGTAATTGCCAAGTTAAAGAGTAATTAGGGGTAGTCAAAAGATATTAAGTGTTATATCAGAGTTAAACAAGGTTGCCCCCTCTCCCCTACCCTATTGGGCATTTACATCGACAAGCTAGAAGGTTGTTTAGAGGAAGCAGGATGTGCTAGCATGTTCTTAGCTGGGGTAGTCATCATCCTCCTTCTCTACACTAACAATATTGTTCTTCTCGTAAGATGCCCATCTGATCTTGATAAGCAACTTATACTTCTCAAGGATTTCTGCTCTACCATGGGTATGATTGTTAACACTGACAAAACAAAAGTTATGATTATCAAATCCAAGAAGGAAACTTATGATAATTTCATGTATGACAATAGTAACTTGGAGGAAGTGTCTTCCTACAAGTACCTAGGAATTGATATTCATCACAAGCTCAACTGGAACTATAGCATTGAGAAAAGGATTAATGAGGGATGGAAAGCTTATTTTGGTCTTGAAAATAATTGTAAAACGATAAACCTCGTAATGTGGCATAGAAAGAAGTTCCTCTTTGAAACTTTAGTCACTCCGATTATCTTATATGGATGTGAGGCTTGGGGTTGTAGCATCTCTAGAGAATATTGGAGAAAGATTGAGCAAATCCAGCAGTGTTTTATAACATATAAACTCAAAATTAAAAGCAACACACTCTATCCTATTCTCCTTATAGAAGTGGGTCTTTCCCCTATCGAGAGCCTAGCTATGACTAGGCTTCTATTGTACAAGCAAAAATTCAATAACATAGGAAACCATAGACTTCCTAAGCTTGCTTTAAATTCCAGCCAAAACCGCCTAAGGCTTAAACGAGGTTGGTATAAAGACACCAAGGCCTGGTTAAACTATTGGGAGATCGATGAGAATGTTGCATTGCAAAACATTAATAACATTAAAAATACTGTTACTTCTAAGTTCAAAGAAAAAATGTGGTGTGAGAAAGATTTAGTAGCTAAAAGAAAATTAAGATATTATAAGGAGGTCATCAACCCCACCCTAGAAGATCAAAAGTATATCTTTGTTTTAACTAGTTCAAAGAAGAAAATTAATATAGCCAAGATTAGAACGAACTATCATGAGCTCCATAGTGAAACGGGTCATTGGGAAGTTCCTAAAACACCATGGATGAAAAGGTTCTGTTATCTCTGTGAGAATACAAACATCGAGGATGAAAATCACTTCCTCTTAGAGTGCCCCGCGTACAACCACATTAGATCTTAGTTTCAAAATCTTTGTTGCAATACTGACCTTCCTAGCCTTTTAGATTGTCAAAATTACAGTGAGCCCTGGAGGCTTCTCTCCAAGATTTTTGAGCATAGGAATAAAATCTTAAATCAAACTAAATAATTTGTTTCTTTAGGTCTGATAGACCAAAGTTTGGCCTTAGTGGACTTAACCATCATCATCATCATCATCATCATAATATAATATCTATTCATAACATTATAACAAAGTCTATTTATAAATAAAAAATCTCTCTAAGAATGGTCCATTTTCATTGTTATATTTTTTTAAATGTGAATATATTTAAGCGTAATATTATTTTTTTAAATTAATATTAATATTAATAATTTAAAATAAAATTGTAATTTATTAAATTTTTATGATTTTTTTTTTGCTAATGTGAGATGTATCATAAAGTAAGTGTTTTAATATTAGTTAGAAATTCATGTTTATCGCTATTTATCATTTAATTAGTTTATATAATTATGCGAGTTTATTAGAGTGATTTAGGTTTAGTATGGGTTTTAATATAAAAACTACAACTCTAATTCAAGAGTATATCCAATCCTATGTAAGTTAGATATATCAATAACTTAAAATAGACCAATATGAACCCCTTATTATAAAGGACATTTACCTTTATAACTTTATCACAACATACTAATATGTTTAAATATCAATATTTGACATAATATAAAGGATATTTCACTTATTTCCCAAGAATATTTCAATTCAATTTTAAAAGAAAATATTAAAAAATATATATTTCAAATTTTTTTTGATGAAGGATAACAATTAAAAATTAAATTAGCTATTTTAATATAAAATTATGCAATTTTATATTTTTTAATATTATAAACGAATTTTTTATTTTTTTTTGTTATTATTTAATAACTAATTTCAATTATTTATAAATAACTTTATCAAATTTATTAAAAATAAAATAAAAAATAACCTATTTAATATTTATCTCCCACCATCCCAAGTATTTATAAATAATTCTATCAAATTTACAAAGTAAAATCATCCCAAAAACCTACTTTGTCTAGCATTCCTTTGCCCAGTCAAATTTAGCTTAAGGATAAATTGTAACCGAGTTTTGGTCTTCTTTGGATACCATCATTAACTTAAAATATCCTCGTACTGCAAGGAAAAGGTTTCATTTCTGAACACTCCCAATATTTTCGTGCAGAAATGCCAATCAAATAAAAAATGCACAACGCACGTTCTCCGTTCTGCAGGCCCTGAGCATGGACTCGTGGATAGGCTCCAATGGTTTCAAAGTACCTCCGGGATCATTCTCGGTCTTCTCCCTACTGGTTCTCATTGCATGGTTGCCATTTTATGACAGTGTGGTCGTGCCCTATGCTAGGTGAATTACAAGGAACAAGAGGGTATCATCGTGTTTCAAAGACTGGGGATCGCATTCGCCATTTCATCGTTATCTATGTTGGTAGTCGGTTCAGTAGAACTGAAGAGACGGAGTGTTGCCCAAAGTCATGGTCTAATTGACCAGTCGTTAGCCGTTTTTCCCATGTATGTGTTGTGTCTGCTGCGCCAATTTTGCATACTATACGGACTTCCAGAAGCAGTTTACATAGTCGATCACTTGGAGTATTTTTACGATCAATTCCCAACCACGATACGAAGCCCGACAATAGCGATGTCAGTGCTAGGGAATTATTTAAGCATTGCGATTTTCAATGTCGTCCACAATACGACCGACTGCGAAGGGCAACCAGACTATTTCGATGAAAATCTGAACTGCTGTCATCTTGAGTATTTTTACTGCCTTTTGTCCCCTCAACTTCGTATATTTTATAATATGCAGTGGTATCTATAAACATCGAGACTCATTTACTACGGTAGAAGCTAAATCGAAAGCTTCAACTGGTTGTGATGAGATTGAATTCGAATGTATGCAAGAATAGGAAGGGAATTATGGGCTTCTCTAGAGTGCGGTCAACCCTTTTTTCACAGATACAAACTCTCCATTTCAAATCTCATTTTTCTCAGCTCCGACTTTGAATATCTTGGGAAAAGAGGAAAAATTCAGACGTGCGTCGATTCTACGATTCCAGTTGTTTCAACGTCAGAATGAGATGAAATCACTCTCCATTAATAGGTGGTTTATGTCTGCATCATGCCCAGTGGACATTTCAGTTTCTAAAGAATCATCGTATGTTATGTGGGGTGGTGATTTTGCTGCCAAAACCATGTGTTGCCACATATCTAAATGTGTATACTCTTTTGCATATAATTTGTATATAATCATGTGGCCATCTTGAACTTCTAGAGATCCTTAATGATCTATAAAAGGATCATGAATTGAATAAATTTCATATCTAAATGGGTATACTCTTTTGCATATAATTTTGCATATAATCAATCATGTGGCCATATGGAACTTCTAGTGATCCTTAATGATCTATATAAAAGGATCATGAATTGAATAAATTTCAATCTTTCACTTTCATCGTTAATAGTGGCATAAATATAGGTCTTTTATGTTACAACAATGATGGCTTAACGAGTCTTTCAACAAAACTTTCATTTTCATATTTGATAGCTAAGTAAATATATGTCTTTTAGATTGCATTAATCAGGGTTTAATTAATATTTTAATCGTGAATGTTTAACATTGTTGAATTATTAGAATTGCCATAGAATCACAACTTTCCCTTCTAGGGGTTTTTTCTAGAGATATTATAATGTTAATAGAAGGATTAAGGAATGTGGAAGAAAACTATCACTTTATTCTACATGTCAGGTTGTAGCATCACTTTCAATTTATGGGGCACACAATACCATTTTGAAGATAACGAACTTTCTGACCTTCTCACCTAGGAACCACTCTAGTCTTTATGATCAAAGGGGGGAAGGTCATCGAGTTCAATGGAAGGATTATTGGAACTATCCCCACTAAAATCCTTCTTATAAACCCACATATTGTTGAAAGGTTCCATCACCAACAATGGATTTAGGAAATAGGTTTCAATGCATCTTCAACTTCACTGAGTTGAAAACATGCTAATGTCTCTAGGAGGCCCCCCAAAACAAAAACAATCTCCAAACTATTGCAATGTCTCACTTTGAGAAAGCTTTGTGGGTTATCATTTGTGCTACTACTATAACAATTAGCATGGAAGATTTTTACTTCCTTGCATACCTATTCAATGAAGAAAGAGGTAGGCATGGGTCTCGACACACAAAGCTCCATGTTTATTCATTGCAAAAAGTGGCAGCGTAGGCATACCAATGCAAGAAATGAGTAGAATATTGAATATGAGGTGTGCAATATTTAGAATAAGACGAGGACAAATACCTATAGGGGATTGCTCCAACCCCACACTCTAATAAAATTTATTTAATAAATAGATGAAAATAAAATAAATGGGCAGTACAATCATATACACGTTATGCATATTTCCATTTACCAGTGATTACAAACTATTTTATATTTTATTTTTCAAATTTTTTTAATGGACCATTGAAGTAGAATTTATGGGCATCACAAAGATGGTCCATCATACTATGGAAAATAGAAATTCCTAGACTTATCTCACTAGAGTAGGATTCCATTATTATGACAATAGGATAAATGAAAAATGTAATCACCAAAACCTAAATGTAATAATTCTCTAAAAGTGAACTAATATCTAATGATCCATAATACATTAAATAGCTCACTCAAATTACTCCTGTAATGATGCTACTCATCAACTGTGAAAAAATTGTGAAAATGGAAATACCACTTTTAGTGCTTGGCCAACTATTCTCCATGTTGGCACTACTACTACCAAATGTTGTAGATATCAGAAACCCAAAACATGGCAAAGTATCTATTATAAAAAAAACTATCATTATACCTAGAGCCTTTATGGTTGTTGGTGTACATGCACCTAGTTAACCTTAATTAGCTTAAAAATATTGAGATCCACATGCACTTCATTAGAGAATTGATTCATGATGGGATCATCGATCTGCAGTATTGTCCTAGTTCTGAGTAGACTATTGACATCTTCACCAAGACATTCATTGAGAAGAAGTTTCAATCTTTACGAGATCATCTCGGGGCGAAGGATGCGACTGCCTATAAGTTGCCTTTTCTCTACTTTTTGCATTATATTTTGAGGGGGGGTATTCTTCCCACAAGGTTTTCCATCTTCCCTCTCGTGTAGTGTACATGGGTACCTAACATGGCCTTGTTGTCGGGACTCATTAATTTTTCATCACACTCAACTAAGTTATGCTTAAGGTGGGGTGTTGGTGTACATGCACCTAGTTAGCCTTAATTATTCAGTTAAACTCTATTTCTTGCATGTGATGTGCACTTACTTAACATTATCTAAATCTAGTGCTTACATGTGGTGTGCACTTCGCTTTACTTAGTTAACTCTAATGCTTGCATGTAGTGCACATGCACATTAACATAACATAAAGCACACTTAGCTTTAGTTAATTTTAATTAGCCTTAGTTATTGTATACACAACTAAGCTTAGCTTAGTTTCTTTATGTATTGATTTTCAAATCAATATTGAGTAATCGAATTCATTTTCTATTCCAATTTTCCTTTTCAATTCTTACAAGTTTGTGCAATTATTTTTCAGCTAGGTATTTATTTGTTCTCTAATAATTTTGCACTCATCATGGATGGTGCATGTGAAGGAAGAGTTGTAGCAACATAAGCTATGAGAAAAATACTCAAACCTAAAATAACACACAAAATGAAAATTAATATTATAGTGATTATAAAATTAGTTAAAATCATAAACCAATAAAATGCACACTTGGCATCGTGGGATTAATAGCCAGGCTTGACGTTGGGATGAGAGGGATACCAATCGCCTCCACCATTGATTTGAAATTAACTTTTAAATTCATAATTGAATTAATTAAAGCTCCATTTAAAATATTTAGGTTTCCTTTTGTGAGTACTAGAGAATAGGGTTGCAAGAGAATACAAAAAGAGAATATCTACAGACCAATAATTTATGACAAAGGAAAAGTACTTAACTAAATAGACATTCTTTTGCTGTACAACATCGTCCAATATTTCTGAAAGAAAAACCTTTCGATGTGCGTCATTCCAACTTTGCTACTCAAGCTAAAAAATAAAACAGTGATTGAAAATTTAGAATATAGATTACATCTTTTTAACAATACCCTTTTCTTGGTAGAAATTCATCAGTTTGACCTTTGCAATGTTCTATTCAACCACTTTGTCCTTTTTTACTTTTACTATGGTTGATAATTACTTCTACACAAGGACAATATATTGGTTGATTGAATGTCAAATGCAAAAATATAGAAGTTCACATGTCTAAATTGAACGTATACAAGTTGATATATATATATATATATATTTTATAATTATATTTACTATTTAAGATGCCAACAATGTTGAAATTAAAATTGTCTTAGCTTCAAATATCACAAAAATATTGAAAATATAAGTGATGCCTTGCTATGTTATTTCAAAGAAAAATGGCATATTTTTTCTTTATTTGTATATGTAACGTTACAAAGGTATGTAGTCTTTCCTCGGAATGCCACAAAATATTACGAATACAAGTGCAACAATATTTCCTCTAGGTCAAGGGGAAGATGTTCAACCTCATAGTTCATGTTTTTTTTAAGTCAAAATTGAACATAATGTCAAAGTCTTATCAAAAGGGTGTTGCACCTTCAAAGGCATTTGCAGGAATAAAGCACCCAGTAGCAATCAAGATGTCAACAGTTAAAATTCCCGAACAACATTACACATTGTCCATCCCATCTCAAGGAAGTATAGGAAAAATGTCAAAACAAAAAAATATATAACTTGAAATGTTTAAATTAAACATATATTGCTTGATATTTGAGCAAACTTGAAGTTAGACTCCTATCTTCTTATCTGATTTGTTTATGTGAGGTGACAGAGGCAAGATCAAGATAGTCTTAGCTCAGAATATCACCAAAAACATATGGCATATACACACTGTCCACACCTTCCTGAGGAAGTAAAGACTTTAGGGAAAACATCATAGATCTAGTATTTGAGTCTTAGACTGGTGACTCAACAACCTAAAAGAGATCTTTGAACAAGAAAAGAGGAATATGTATATATTGGTAACTTTGTATGGAGACATTTTGAATGCAAATATGAGATGTTGGCAATTTCAGGCACAAAGTGGATTCAAAAATTACCAAATAAAATTATATATTGCACTCTAAAATTAATGCTTCTAAAGGTAAAATCCAATCTCTATGCATCTAGTAGTAGCGATGTAGAAAAAAATAGGAAATCCTTCTCTAAGCAGTTTTATTTTTACTAAACCCCAGAAATAGGGATGTCATATGTAATCTTTCTCTCGAAATATAATTAATGTTTTTCTTGTTTAGAAAGGAGAATACAGCTATAGATGAATAGACCCGTGTGAAAAAAATCAAATTCATTTCAAATTTAAATAAAAATATAGGGCTATATATTGTGATATTATAAGCATTTTTAGATAGAGTATCTATATAAAAATCGCATAAAATAGGTATGGGTGGGCCACAAGGTCCTACTTGAATAACAAAGATTCTCTAAATTGTCTGACATAACAAAGATTCTCCTTACTTCTGTTCAAATTTTGAGGAAAAAGAATGCGAGGCTTGATCTATCAAGATTCGAGAGGTACAAATATTTCCTTCGGCAAGTTAAGTTTTCATCTTGAGAGATTTGATCACTTTTAGGGTTGTTAAGATGGATCTATGATGGTATATATGTTATAGGGAGAGAGTATAAGAAAAATGAAATTATTTTAACGTTAACCATAATAAGATAGTTCAATGCACAAAGAAAAGAAGTAATTGAAAAAAAAAATCAATTATTTCCTAATAAAACAAATAAGAGTGAGATGTGTAACTAATTTAATTCTTAATATAAAGCAATTGCAAAAAATAAAATCTTATTGTGTCAAGATGTTCATTCTACACCCCAAGATATCTGTGATTCTAGTTGTACTTAAAGTGGACTTATAATTGTCTCCTTAAATTAAAGGTAAATTATTCTCTACATAGAAACGCAATGTTGGCTATGATAAAAAGCAATAATGAATATGGATGTTTAGTTAGTTTTAATTCAATAATCTCAACCTTACTATGGTCACTTGATTTGTTATTGATATTACAACCGAATGTGGTAAACCTATTTTACTCACTCTTCTATTATAAATAAAATATTTCAATGTACAAATAATATAATTTCATATCAACTGTAGAATGAGATAAAGTAATTAAAGTAAAAAAAAGTGTGAGTGAGAATTTTAAACCTTATACTTTTCAAAAATATTTCAACATGGTATTTAAATAAAGGAGCCACATTCATCTTAACTTTGGATCTACCAAGGGCCAAGAGAGATCAAATCTCAAGTTTGCAGCTCAAAACATTTGATCCCTCTTGGCTTGGTAGATTGGAGATAAGATGGATCTAGGCTCCTTTAATTATTAGTAATTGATAATTATAATTATTAATTTTATTAAAAAAAAACTTTTTTTTATAGAATCTTACATAGCCAAAATTGTTTTAATTAATAATTATAATTATTAATTTTATTTTTGTATTTTATTTATTTATTAATTGTATTTTTATTTTATTTTTATTGTTATGAAATTTGAAGGAGTCAAAATGTCTACATAACATAAAATAACATAACCCTTAAATTATCTTTTCCATAGCGTTGGAGAGTACCCCTCACTGCTATTATTTGAAGATCTATGTTAACTAATTTATGTTGATACCAACTTGATATATATCTCTATATAGAAAAAAATGTTAAAAGAAAACAATTTAATGTTGTATATAATAGCGTATTTAATGTCCAAATTAAAAAAGTAATTAAAACTAAAAATTTAAATAAAAAAATGAAGTACTCCCTAATAAAATGGATATGTGTAATTCATTATAGTCATAATATAAAATTAATATGTAAATTTTAAAAATATTCATAATAATAAAAAAATGCATTGTGAGTTACCAATAAAATATTTTATACAAGAGATTAAGTAATATTGATGTATATCTAAAAATATATTAGTAACAAAAGAATTCATTTTAATGGGGAGAATATAGTACATATATAAAATGTCTCAATGCATAGGTGATGCAACATATTTTAATCTCTAACTATGTATATATTATATATTATTTTAAAATATTATCTATATATCTTATAAAGCAATTGAAAAATAAAATTTTTGTGGTTAAAATGTTTAAAGTAGTCTTACTATTTTACATTTTTGTCTTTCTTAGAGTATATATATTTTTGTCAATTTTCTATGAAGTCCAACAAAATACTTTTGGAATGACAAGTTTAAGTTATGTATTCTATATAGCATTAGAAAATGCAATTTAAACAATAAAAAATCAACATTTTATATATGTATATATAGAGAGAGACAACACCACTACATATTCATTGGAATCCATTAAGGGATGAGAAGAATGCAAAAAATAATTTCAAAATAATTTTCATTTCTATCTTATTTTTATTAACCTAAAAATTAAAAACATATTTAAATAATATTTCTTTTAAAGAAATACAGTTACTATGCTAGGATATTTACATATTACAATCTTCCTTGAGGTTTGAAATTGAACATGGTGGCTCAATCCAAATCCTCAAATGAATTCCCATAACACAAAAATTTCAAACCCTTTCCAACTAAATTTTTTCCAAAAATATATTAATATCTAGATGTATTACATTCAAGTATTCATTACATTTGTTTTGACTTTGTTTAACTTCTTGCTTTCCTTGGTAAAATCCCTTTTATTTTCTTCCCAACTTAAGTCCAACTAATGTTTTCTTCTATTTCTAGTGTATCATTCTTCGGCAAGAAAAATTCGGGTTCTTCCTCATCTTCCTTATTTTCCCAAGAAATGCTTTTATAGGAAGAATCCTTGTGGGTTCGGGAGGGAATCCATTTTTTACAAGGGTTTGCTACTTTTCTTCTTTTGCTGAGTCCAGATGATCCTCATTGGCATTCAATATTTCCTGCTTGGCTTCTCTTGCTACAAGCACAATTTCTTTGGCCATATCTACTTATTTCTTATCTTCTAGTTCTTTTTATCTTGAAGAACTTCATATTTAAATGATGTATATTAAATAACTTGAGCTCTTTCCCACCATTTGGGCCTTCAGGTTTTTTTTTTAATATTTGTTGTTATGTAAATGCTTGGAACGGTTTTTAATTACGTGCCCCATTTCATAGCATGCTCTACACTAGAAATAAGTATTCTCGTAGTCAAACTTTTTGACTCAAGCATAGTTTGGAGCCATCAGATAAACCTTTGTGGGGAAACCCTTGTTGGAGTCCATCTCAACACATATCCGGGCATCAGTAGTCTTGAAAAATTTTGCAGTTTTGGGACAACGATGATAAAACTTTCGCAACACATTCTAAATAGAGGAAATGATGGAACATTCCAAAATTGCAAGGGAAATTTTTTAAGCCTTACCCGAATTGGAGCCTTATAGATTAATACCATTACCAAATCAAAAGTGGGAGTCCAAAGCTGCGTGAAAAATCTGACATTACCTCAAAACCATGGACCGCATATTGAAATAATATTTTTTTGTCAGCGAAAAAATTCTATTAATAATCACCAAAGATAATTAGAGGGACACTTTCTCTCCTTGCCTCAACCTGATCACATTTGTTAGCCATGAGAGAAATTCAACATCTAAGTAAATTATGTCATACATTACATAAAGATCATAATCTAGCTGGCCACATAGCCCAAAAAAACACAAAATAGATAGACAACCAACCAACATCACAAAAAGGGAGGAACATTTGGTGCTTGATAAACACTCGAAGTAGCTGGATGATCAAAATCCTGGTAGGAGTGAAACTCCACATGGGCCAGACATTCCTCAAAGTTGTCTAAGTAGTTGTTTGTGTACCTTTGATCTCATCACAAATAATCTAGGTGATCAAGGATGTCCCTTTGATTTTGTTGTAGATATTTGAAGTGTTTAATGAATTCATTCAAACTGCCATGGTGTTGTTCACGCATGTCCTCCATCATGGTCAAGATATGATGAATTTTCTCATCCAGGGAGGCCAAAGAGACAAGTTGAACAACATAAAGTATTGGGCATAGGCATGCTCTAAGTCATCACCCAACTCCACTTGCCTAACCCCCGTAGCTTTGTCCATGCCTGCCTAGTCACCCCTTCCCCTTGGAGAACCACGGGTTCCCATTCCTCATCAGGTCTGACCCTTTTTTCACAACATTACAAATTGAGCACCCACACTAATGATACTAAATGTTATACAACCTGGGCTCAACCACTTAAAGTCCCATTCCAAGGATAACACTCTCAACTTTAGCACACTGTACAACCACCACCTTGAGCCAACATAAACTTCGCCGCTCAATAGGTGCACTGAAGCCACATCCTGTCGAGGACCTTTGAATCCAAAGAGGACCCTCACACAACCACACCGCCATAGAAAGGTTTAGAAAGAACAAGTGCAAGCAAGGGAGCCAACCAGAAACCTTATCATTGACCTTAAAAATGTGCCCAAAATTGACTAAATGCCACTCACCTCAAGCCAGAAGACTGATTCAAATGCCTTCAAATTAAATAGTCAATTTCCAAGAGATAATATAAGCACCTTATCGTCATGTTCCTATATGAAGCAATAAGTACCAGAGTGGAAGAAACAATGAACTCCTCTACCCCCAACAATAGTGACCCAAATTGAAATTTGTAGGTGGGTGAGCATGCACAAGGTGGTAACCTATGCATACGCCACAATGTTTGCACCACCCTCTCTATCTCCCATAACCTAAAGGAAAAAAAAATGTCAAAGGGAAACACACCACCCATTAAAACTTGTTGCAACCTTCTTGAGGGTTCAGAGCCCCATTCGCCATGTTATCTTGGCCTCCACCCTTATCTTCACCAGATGTCATTCACACGAGGTTACTCCACATTAGATTGCACTATTCAACTCTATGTCATACACCCCCATAGAGGTCTCTATGTCTTAATCTGTAGTACTTTTGATCTGCTTCGTCCACTCTCAAGGAAACTGTTAGTGTCAGTATTTGCAGCCTTCCTACAGTGATCAAACATGCTCTTACACAAGTGAGTTTAAGGTGTCAAGGTCAAATTTTATCATTTCAGTGAGTCCTCAAGTAAAATTTGGTCACTAGGCATTAGCTCTAGGGTGTGACTTTACCCTTGTCAAAGTTGTCCAAATGATGTTCCATGTCACCATTCAGCTGAGTCTACCATCATTCAGAGGGTTGTCATCATCATGTCAAGTTCCATTGGGTCATTTCACACCTTGTTCGTGCTTCATTTGCGCCTAGGCAAGGTTCATTTCCCTCTCCTAGGGTTTTGAAGCTAATTTCTCTTGGATGGTCAAATCATTGGAAAAACTTGTATCCTGATGTTCATACACCTTCCCCTATCCCTAAAATACCTTATCAAACACTTCCCATCACTAAGATCCCCCAAATTCCTCATTTTCGCACAAACCCTAGTTTCTTGCTACAACCTGGCAATTTTCTATGGTTGGGCCTGTGTTTTGCCTTTTTGGACCCCTTCCCCTCACTCAATTTCTGAGATTCCACTTTCCCCTACTTCCTAACATCCCTCCATACTTCCCAAAATTTCCTCAAGAATTTAGAAGCTCCCTATCCCCTTCATTTCGCTTCATTTCGGCAAATCCCTTGTCCCACACATCGGGATAGGTTTCACTAAAATGAAGTTTATGAGCAATAAAAGATGAATTTTGGAAAACTGAGAGATTTTTTTGTCCAACACATTCCAAGGAAGAAAAACCTCCTTCCCTTTTTACACAGGTGTCATGGTTTTAAAGAAATGTCAAAAATACAATTTCCTTAGGAGAATTGATGCACCTCTGGAGCGACCTCAAGAAAATCAAGTTTTCTCCCAGCTCGGTTGGCCAAATGACTTTTTGGATGATCCAAATGCTAACTGGAGACAAGTATCTTTCCAATGAGCTATCATGAGATCAATTTGGAGTTGCGGAAGGCATTCAAAAGTTGACTGTAACAGCACTCTACCTTTAGGCAGCCTCATTTGACACAGTTCGACCAGTCTTGGGAGATTTGATTTTTGACAGCAAAAATGAACTCCAAAGTGCAAAATTCTAGTTGAGATGGAAAGTAGACAGGACGGGCTTTCCAATGAGCTATCACAAGATTAATTTGAGATTGAGAAAGGCATTCAAAAGTTGACCGCAACAGCACTCTGCCTTGAGGCAGCCTCATTTGGCACAGTTCGACCAGTCTTGTGATATTTGATTTTTGACAGATCAAGTGAACTCCAAATAACAAAATTCCAGTTGGGTTGGAAAGTAGACTCAAAGATCTTTTGAACAAGCTATCCTACGCTCAATTTGGACATCGGGAAGGCCTCCAAAAGTCACCTGGAAAAGAGCGCGACGCACAGGAGGAGGAGCGCGGCGGTTTTATAAATATTTTCACTCCATATGGTCAGTTATACAAGTGGCAAAGGAAGGCAAAGGGTCACCCAAGCCATGTGTCATGTTTTTGGTGCTGCACCTGTAGCTAATGCTTGGCTCTCCACCTTCATTTTTTGACCCTTGGGCGTTCTATCTCTTCATGGCACATTCTATATATTGTATGCAAACCATTTGCAAAGCAATTTTTTTTGGTTGGTTGGCTTGTAACTTCTGGGAGACTGTGGGAAAGAAACTTTGTTTCTGCATTGTATATTTTTACAGAGAATTAATGAAAGGTAGCGGCTCTGTTCCATGAGATTCCTGTGGTTGTGAGTGTAGCAAGTGTGTCTCTTATGTTTCATATGTATCTTGTTATGTTCCATATTTCATTTCTGGTGAAATTTTTCGAATGAGATTAGGTAGAATTCAATTTTATTGCTCTACCTGTGGGAAAATTTCATGTATAGTGTTCATTCTTCTGTTGAAAAGGATTCATGTTGTCCATGCCCTTTTCACCTTCTTAATCAATCTCTCTATTCCGCCATATCTTAAGACTAAAATTGCTATGCTTTCTGCCTACCTTGCCTCACGAAATAATCTGTGCCTTTATGTTAAGTTCTCTGTTCATTGAGGTCTAGTGGTCCCATAACATCCCAGAAACACAATCATTCATAAAAATCCCTCCTTATGTTCATTTTCACTTACTAGCCTAAGATAAATTGTTCATTGGAAAGTCATCTCAGTTCTTTTCGTTTATCATTTCACTGAGCGTGACACAGAGAGAGCCCTCTCCTTGCTCTGGTAGGGCTAGCTACCAAACTGAGCGTGGTTTGTGGTTACCCTAATTTTTGCCTTCCTTCAGCCTAAGGCAGATTTAGGTGCCAACATAGTGGTGACCATACTGGGGAACGAAATGGTTTACTTGTAGATTGTTTTGCCCCATTACATATTTCAAGTTCAGAGCTGATTGTTGATGGTGAACAATGATCAGACATAAGAAGATGACTGAAATCATTCACTTGGCGACTCCATTCACTGAAGAATCCATGCAATTAGTCCTTCATGGTGACTCCACTACAGAGAGGTCAGTAGCTTTGACATTTTTAAGATGGATCGGATTGCAAGAAGATACGCTCCCATGAGCCGAGATCACATCCCAGGCTTCCCAAATAAAATTCCGAAGGTACATTGGTCAAAGAATCTGCCTACTTTTAAAGATGATGGTAAGAAGGATGCTGCTTTACATCTAGTTCAATTTCACATGCATATTCGCAAGTTGAAGGTTGATTTTCCTGAAGATTTCTTAATGAAGATATTCATGGGCACTCTGGAAGATGAAGTCCGATCTTGGTATGAAAGTTTTCCACCTGCTTCCATTTATTGTCTAAAGGATTTTCATTCAATATTCTTTGAGAAATATAAAGAATCTTATCCATCATTAAATTTAGTTCAAGATTGTTGCAAGCATGCTTATGGTTTTATTCAAAGCCTTGAAAAATACTATGAGGATGATAATTTTATGGATGATGACATCATGGAAGCCTTGTATGAGAATCCATTTCAGCGACATGAAGAGAAACTAGAGGAGTCCCATCAAGATGCTCAGGAATCTTTGCAGCAGAATCAAGATCTTTGTACGGTGGAAAATGAAGGAATTTTGCATCTTGACAGTCAGCATGAATTACATGAAATAGATCAACAGGTTGGAGAGTTCGATATGGCTGAAAGTGATGAAAGAAAAAGTGACGTTTCAGATTGGTCCATAGAAGAAGACAAAGTTTTGGGTCCAAATGTTCTCATGTCATCAGAACAAAGCCTTCATAAAGAGGTAATGTAGTCAGTTCATGAACAATAAGACGAGATCTCTGCTCAAGTAAGTGAAAAAGTTTTCTTGGATGAAATATTGGTAGATGAGGGCAATGTCATATTTGAGTATCAAGAACCATCCGAAGTTTCTTTCTCATGATTGATGAACTTAATGAGGCACATCATAATCGGGTTGTTTTATCATATGAAGAAAAATATATTCAGACTGTAGAAGGCCAGAGCAATCAAAATTTCCATTCAGATTCTTCTCCATATGTCTCATGTCTTGAAATGTTTTTTGAAGAGGAAATCAACTCATCTACTTGTTCAGAATTTTTTGAGGACCAGGAACATACTTCTTCTAAAATACATTATGAAGGAAGATCAGCATCACAAGAAAAGGACACCTTGTTTCTTCAGCAGGAGGAGAATCTTCATGTTTTTCATGATCCAATGGCAGATTTGCTGCAGACAGCAGTGAAGGTCATTATTGCAGTATTCATTGATGAAGGAGATCATGGTCAATTATGTTTTTGGAGGTCCAGTTACCAGCATCAATTGTTGACCAAAAGATCTGATTGGAAGAATCAGTCAAGAAGCCATCTTCTTGATTGGTTACATTGGCAGTTTGATATAGTTTGATGATATATGGTCTTGTAAGAAATAAAGGTGGTCATGTTCTACCACCAAACTTTAAGTTTTAAGTTCAGAGTCAAGTTTTTTAGTCATGTCAGTTTGCATTGAGTCAATTTGAGTCAAGTTTCAGTCAATAAATTGAGTCATGTTGGTTTGTCGGAATAATGGACTCCATAGCCCAATGGACAAAAGGCACTGTCTAGCTCTTCCAGAGATTTGTTGTTCTTGGCACCTCCAAGGAGCTACCATCCCCCATTGGATCCAATGTTAGTGTCAGTATTTGCAGCCTTCCGCCAGTGATCAAACATGCTCTTACACAAGTGTTTTTTAAGGTGTCAAGGTCAAATTTTATCATTTCAGTGAGTCTTCAACTAAAATTTGGTCACTAGGCATTAGGTCTAGGGTGTGATTTTACCCTTGTCAAAGTTGTCCAAATGATGTTCCATGTCACTGTTCAGCTGAGTCTACCATCATTCATAGGGTTTTCATCATCATGTCAAGTTCCATTGGGTCATTTCACACCTTGTTCGTGCTTCAGTTGCACCTAGGCAAGGTTCATTTCCCTCTCCTAGGGTTTTGAAGCTAATTTCTCTTGGATGGTCAAATCATCAGAAAAGCTTGTATTCTGATGTTCATACACCTTCCCCTATCCTTAAAATACCTTATCAAGCACTTCCCATTACTGAGATCCCCCAAATTCCTCATTTTCGCACAAACCCTAGTTTCTTGCTACAACCTGGCAATTTTCTATGGTTGGGCCTGTGTTTTGCCTTTTTGGACCCCTTCCCCTCACTCAATTTCTGAGATTCCACTTTCTCCTACTTCCTAACATCCCTCCATACTTCCCAAAATATCCTCAAGAATTTAGAAGCTCCCTATCCCCTTCATTTACCTTCATTTCAGCAAATCCCTTGTCCCACACATCGGGATAGGTTTCACTCAAATGAGGTTTCTGAGAAATAAAAGATGAATTTTGGAAAACTGAGAGAGGTTTTTGTCCACAACATTCCAAGGAAGAGAAAACTCCTTCCCTTTTTACACAGGTGTCATGGTTTTAAAGAAATGTCAAAAATACAATTGCCTTGGGAGAATTGATGCACCTCTGGAGCGACGTCAGAAAAATCAAGTTTTCTCCTAGCTCGGTTGGCCGAATGACTTGCTTGATAATCCAAATGATAACTAGAGACACCTAGATTTTGAATTCGCTATCATGAGATTAATTTGGAGTTGAGAAA
The DNA here is from genome assembly GCA_031772625.1 of Pinus tabuliformis. Taxonomy (NCBI): domain Eukaryota; kingdom Viridiplantae; phylum Streptophyta; class Pinopsida; order Pinales; family Pinaceae; genus Pinus; species Pinus tabuliformis. The sequence continues at coordinate 694,478,886 of CM062816.1, read as the reverse complement.
GGCATTCAAAAGTTGACTATAACAGCACTCTGCCTTTAGGCAGCCTCATTTGGCACACTTCGACCAGTCTTGGGAGATTTGATTTTTGACAGGGAAAATGAACTCCAAATTGAAAAATTCTGGTTGGAATGCAAAGTAGACAGGACAGGCTTTCTAATGCGCTATCACGAGCTTAATTTGATATTGAGAAAAGGATTCAAAAGTTGACTGCAACAGAACTCTTCCTTGAGGCAGCCTCATTTGGCACAGTTCGACCAGTCTTGGGATTTTGATTTTTTATAGAGCAAATGAACTCCAAATCAACAAATTCTGGTTTGGTTGGAAATTAGATTCAAGGTCCTTTCGAAAAAGCTATCCTGCGCTCAATTTGGACATCGGGAAGGCCTCCAGAAGTCACCTGGAAAAGAGCGCAACGCACAGGAGGAGGAGTGCGGCGGTTTATAAATATTTTCACTCCATATGGTCAGTTATACAAGTGGCAAAGGAAGGAAAAGGGTCACCCAAGCCATGTGTCATGTTTTTGGTGCTGCACCTGTAGTTGATGCTTGTCTCTCCACCTTCATTTTGTGACCCTTGGGCGTTCTATCTCTTCATGGCACATTCTATATATTGTATGCAAACCATTTGCAAAGCAATTTTTTTTGGTTGGTTGCCTTGTAACTTCTGGGAGACTGTGGGAAAGAAGCTTTGTTTCTGCATTGTATATTTTTACAGAGAATTAATGAAATGCAGTGGCTCTATTCCATGAGATTCCTGTGGTTGTGAGTGTAGCATGTGTGTCTCTTATGTTTCATATGTATCTTGTTATGTTCCATATTACATTTCATATTCATTTATGGTGAAATTTTTCGAATGAGATTAGGTAGAATTCAATTTTATTGCTCTACCTATGGGAAAATTTCATGTACAGTGTTCATTCTTCTGTTGAAAAGGATTCATGTTGTCCATTCCATTTTCACCTTCTTAATCAATCTCTCCATTCCGCCATATCTTAAAACTAAAATTGCTATGCTTTCCGCCTATCTTGTCTCACGAAATAATCTGTGCCTTTATGTTAAGTTCTCTGTTCATTGAGATCCAGTGGTCCCATAACATCCCAGAAACACAGTCATTCATAAAAATCCCTCCTTATTTTCATTTTCACTTACTAGCCTAAGATAAATTGTTCGTTGGAAAGTCATCTCAGTCCTTTTTGTTTATCATTTCATTGAGCGTGACACGGAGAGAGCCCTCTCCTTGCTCTGGTAGGGCTAGCTACCAGACTGAGCATGGTTTGTGGTTACCCTAATTTTTGCCTTCCTTTAGCCTAAGGTAGATTTAGGTGCTAACATAAACGAAGGGAGAAAATTGTAATAAAGAGTCAAGTTCTGGTATAGGCTCCTCCAATTAGCAAGTAGGTTTGTTTCCTTGTTCTTCTATCTCAGAGCATGAGTTGTGATCACATACAAAAAGAAAGACAAGAAGGATTGGATGTTATGAACCAGGAAGTCCAATCTCGAGCTTTTAATTACTTTATGGACTAGAAATCCCTTCAACAATGTTTTAACCACTGTGATTGCTAGAAGAAAATCCCCTTCAATTTGAATCCATTGGAAGCCTTATTCCCTAGCAATGTAGAACCCCTATAGCAGGGAAGTGAATTCAACCACATTATTACTCATTTTGTCTCAATATCTAGAATAAGAAACCATAGGTCTACCTTTTTTATCTCAGAAGATGGCATCAAAACTACCAAAGCCTAGGTTGTCTTTAGAGGAACCATTGAAATTCAATTTGATGAATTCCACAAGGGCGAAATAAATTCGAGGGGGACTTCCCAATATTGAATGAAACCGAGGTGGGGCTAGATTCTAACAAGGATTCAAATATTTCCAAATCCTTCAAAATTTAAGCATCATGTCCATCGACTTTTATGTCCTCTGCTGTCCATTTCTTTGACAACATGATTTCCTTTATATTATGCTTTGTGCAGTGCCATACCCCATCCCCAAAACTCTTATAGTCTTTAGATGCAATTTTGTTCCTTTCATTTCAAAATTTTAATAAGAGAAGTCTTGGGGATAGAGCCCACTCTCAATTAAAAATCGTGTTTTGAAAAATATTCACTCACTAGGATTCCAGTGTTTCCCAAAGGTTGTTTTGGATCTATCTAGATGACCAAATAGGAATTAAGTTCTATTCGAAAGGATTTCATTAGAAAGGCAAGAATTGAGGAGATGCTCCATGGTCTCCTTGTGATCTTGGTAGATAGCACATCGTGAAGGGCCTTCAAAACCTTTGTGCTCAAGAAGATCCCAAGTTAATAGTCGTCTTTGTCTAATCAACCATAGGGAACTTGCAACCTTAAGCTATAGTTTACCACCCAAGATCTTAAACCAAAACCCTTATTTGGGGAGATCAACTTGCTTAGAAATGATGCCAAAGGCTTCTTTTATAGTGCATGTCCCATGTTATTGATAGCCCCAATGAATCTTATCACTACCTTAAGTGACCCGTATTCTCCTTTCCTGGACTTTCTTCATCCTTCCAATTCCTTGACTCATTTTGTGGGCCTCTGATTTTCAAATAATCTGCCATAACTATTGCTCCTATTCATCTAGTGGTGAGTTCCTTAATGTTCCTCAAATATTCTCTACTAAAAAACCTTGAAGATGCTACCATTATTCATCCCAACACCAGGTTGTACCACCATTTCAAATTTCCTTGAATATATGATCTTGAATAAATTTCCTTTCGGCCTATTGAGGCAAATTAATTACCTATCATTTAATTGTTAACTTGGTGGTTTTATAAAACTTGTGAAGCATGTGTACACTATATATGCTAGAATTTAGCTTTCAATTTAGATCAATCTAAATAGAAAACTAAATAATGAAAAACAAAATTCACCTATTCTAATTCAACACTCAATTCAAAAGAAATTATAGTACAATTATAGTACATCGCATGGAACTAAAATCTTAATCTTTCAATCTTGCAGGAATTGAAAAGCACACCACTCTTTCAGAAATGAAAAAAAACAATCATCCTTAACCTCTCACATAGGAAAGTATATGAAAGCAAATGAAAACAAATTCTCTTAACTTCTAGGTAGAAAGCAAACAAAAACAATCCCTCTTAACCTCTCACACAGGAAAAGATATGAAGGAAAATAAAAACAAATACTCTGAACTTCTAGGTAGAAGGCAAATAAAGACAATCACTCTTAACCTCTCACACAGGAAAATATATGAAAGAAATAAATATTAACCTATGAAAAACAATGAGTCTCACACATTATAGGTAGCCAATCCAAAAGCATGAGAGATGGCAAGTTGAGAGGCTCCAAATGCAAACATAACCAAATCAAGGTGAACATCACTCATGAGCATGGTGCCAAATTGAAATTCTATATTCAAAACATGAGCATTTCCCCAACTTTACACATGCCTTTCGAAGGAGAAGGCTCTCCTATTTATATAAAAATATAAGAAGCTACCTCATTAATGGAGGTCCATTATTCTCTCCCTAGATCCCTCAAAAATCTCATAGAGTTACAACTCAAATAGGTAATGATGAGACACATATCCTCTTTGACATTTATCCAAATCTTCTTCCATATCTTGAAGATAATTTGAACTTGAGTATTGGAGACCACATAAGGGTGCCTTGTAAGCTTCCAAATGTCCTACACATGTCATGAAACTCAAGCCACTTTTAAGTATTAGCAAGTATATGTCATTTTTCTAAATTTTAACCATTTAATTCACTTCTAATACTAGAAATCATTAGCTTTTGGAAAGCACAAATGGAACCCATATAATTATGAAAATGGAAGCTAATGAAAGGTTATATGGTCATGGAGTTGCGACATGTGAGTGAAATGGTGGCAATAAAGGTGAAATTGGATGAAATTTTGAATACATTTTGGAGGCTCTACACGGCCTTGGCCAAATTCCAGATCGATGACCTCTCTACAAATTTATAATGTCCAATGGTTGTTGTTTTCTTCTTTACTGAGTTGTATTTCCTTTTCCAAATATTCTTCCACAGTTCTTTACCACCTGTAGTGATTTCCACCACATCTTGGTTCACATGACATGAATAAGCATCTTTGAGTCCCTCATTCCTAGACCACTATTTGGCTTAGGGAAGCAGACCTTTTCTGAAGCTACAAAAGCCCATTTCCTAGCCTGATGAACACCTTTCCATAGAAACTTGTGAAAGGTGGAAACTATGTCTTTGTATACCACTTTTGGTGAAGGAAGCATGGCTTAGAGCACTTCTTTTAACAAGGCAATTCAACTGGGAGGTTAAGAGCTCTGAAAGTTTAGTTGGATAGTCTTTTGGCTATTTTCTCCTTGAGTTCTATGCATATAGAGGCCTTCAGTGAACTTGTGACCTAAGGAATTCCCGAGTATTTAGATGAAAGACTACCAATGTGAAAACTTATAATTCTAGCCAAATTTCGTGTACCATTTTGTTTGTATTAAATAAAAACATATTAGTTTTCTCCCCATTAATTTGCATGCCAAAATCGTTTTGAAAATCTGCAATAATTTCGCCCAATGCCCTTACCTCTTGGATCAATGGCTTTTTGTTGAATAACATAATGTTGTTAGTGAATTTTTAATGAGATGATGGAAGATCTTGTCCCCACAGTTCAAATCATTTCATGGTGCCCTAATTAACATTAGCTTTGATGTACCTACCCATTCCTTCTGGACCTATAATAAAAATAAAATGGGACAGATGATCCCCCTATCAGAGACCATGATATTCCCTGAAATTTTGGGAAGGAAACCCATTCATTAATACTCAAAAGAAAGGGGTTGAAATAAGATATCAAACCCATCACACCCATTTCGAAGAGAAACCAAAGGCAGCAAAAGTTTTTTGTAAAAAATCCCAATTTAGACGATCATATTCTTTGGATAGATCCAGCTTAATAATCATTCCCAACTTCCTTCTTTTCTTCAGGGAGTGCATGAGTGATGATAAATCCATCCATGATCTGACGTGCTTTGCTGAAGCAAGATTTATTTGGAGCGGTGAAGAGTTTTAATAGGGGCTTAATTCTTCGAACCATGATAATAGAGATAATCCTATAGATATTGTTATATAGAGCTATTTAACAATATTGAAACAAGAACCACATGATAGTAATGTCACTTTTTTTTACCACGTGACTCTTATTTTAATTTTTAAATCTATAAAAACAAATTTAAAACTCTAAAATATTTTTAAAACATTCCATCTATATAAATATAATAAAACCATTTATTATTTTAATAATTTTAAATTTAATTTCAATTAAGAATTTATAACCTCTTAAAGAGTATATTATATCATTAATAGTTTGTCATATTGGGACTTAAAAACCTCAATATTTAAACACAATTATTTTATGAGTTATGCACGTGCTCTACTCCTGCCTTGACAAATTCAATCACTGAGCCAAACCTCTTCCTTCGGCTCCCGGGGGCTCCTACTCCTGGGGCTTACTACCCTCGACTGGTACGCAATGGAACATACAGAGCCTCCTCCTGAAAGTGCATTTATTCCTGTCTCATCTATCGGTGATTCAGATGAGTTGGGAGAAAATGCAGTAGCCTTTGCCTCTCTACTCTCCTCCTTGGGACCATCTCATCCCAAAATGTCCATATCAAAGTTTGTTAAGAAAATCAAAGAAATACCTGAAATAATTGTTCCTCCCTCTCCTCCTTGTCGTGTAGCTCTGTCCCTCTCTGAATGAGGTTTGGTGGGTCAGTTTACTGGTCTCTAGCCCTCTCCCCGTTCGATCCTCAAATGGGTAGAAAGAAATTAGGCCTCATCTATCATGGGGAAAATCTCCATCATGTTTTTGTGGAAGAGGATATTTTACCTTCCACTTTGAAACAAAATAGGACAGAGATTTAATCTTCAGAAATGCGCCATATTTAATGGATTCAAGAGGGATTTATCTCAACATATGGACTCTAGACTTCAATCTAGAGATTGACATGCCGAATGCAGTGCCAGTATGGGTGAGGCTTCCCCATCTTCCTCTACATTGCTAGGGAGGTGAATCTGTTAAAGCAATAGGAAATGCAGTGGGGAAATATATCGACAGAAGTGAGCCAAAGGAAAACATGCATGCCTGTGTGAGAATATGTGTAGAAGTAGATATGGGGAAAGGACTTCCGGAAGCAGTCAAGATCAAAGTGGATAGTTGGGTTCACATTCAATAGCTAGACTACAAACAAATTCTGTTCAAATGCAAGGTATGTCATGAATATGGTCATTTTGCAAATAGATGTACTAAAAATCAGGAAATAGAAGAAATAGAAAACCAGGAACCAAAATGGGAGCAGGTCAAGAAGAAAAAGACAACAACCAAACCCAAACCCTCTTCAGTTTCCATTCTCCCTCCCTCGACCTTCGCCCCCCTCTCCCTTAGTCCCCCTCCCTCTGTCTTCAGTCCCTCCCCCCTTATCAGATCTTTTAGTCTCTAATCCCTTTGGCTCCCTTACGGACCCTGATCTCCCATCCCCTCCCCCTTGCTCCCCCCCTCTTCTACACTTACCCTCTAACCCCTTCCCTTCCTCACCTATCCCCTCCTAAAGCCTTCGCCCCTCCTCCTTCGATCGAATAATCACTCATACCCTCTCCAAATAACTCCTCTCCTCTCTCTACCACCCTAAAAGGGCACACAGAAAAACCAACAGATAAATTAAAGATGAAGCTGCACCAAAGGAAATGGCTCTGTGCACCCAACAACCTCTAGATACTTTCTTGGAAAAAATTAAGGAGAAAATCACCCACCCTATCAAAGGGAAAGGTTCCTCTACCCATAACATCAAGTGATAATGAATATAGTCTCCTGGAATTGCAGAGGAATGGGAAGTATGCCAAAAATTAAGGCAATGAAAGATTTAATAACTTCAGAGAAACCAGATATCTTTATGATTCAGGAGACAAAGACAAATGAAAAGGAAATGGAAACAATGATACAAAAGACAAAAAATTATCAAGGAACCTCAATTCCAACGACCAAAGCCTCAGGAGGAATATGAACACTATGGAAAACCAAAAATTGGGAGCTCATTCAACAAAAAAAAACATTGCACTGGATAAAAATAGACTTGAAAAACAAAAAAACAAAAGAGAAATATTGTATTATAAATATTTATGCCCCAAACCATTACAGGGATAAGGAAGTCTGCTGGTCCACCTTAAAAAATTATCTTATGCAAGACCAAATTAGAGGCATAATAGTAGGAGGAGATCTCAATCTAGTATTGAGCGCAGAGGATAAATTCAGGTTAATAGACAATGCTGATCCATATAGGGAAATGTTAGAATCTATTATGGAAGCATGAAAATTAATGGACATGCCTCCTAGTAATGGAAAGGATACATGGAGCAACAAAAGAATTTGGAAAAATAACATAAATGAAAGGTTGGATAGATTTCTAATACAAGACAAAGTTTCCAATGCCTTCAATGAGATTAAATCCAAAATCATCCACAATATAGCATCAGATCATAAATTGATGGCTCTCACCCCGGGGAAGTTAGAAAATCTTGGCCCACTCCCTTTTAGATTCAGCTCTACTTTGAACGACAATGAAGAAGTTAAATAAATCATTGTTGAATAATGGATAAAATCAATCACTCGCTCTCCTAACTATGTTTGGGAAACTAAATTAAAAGCCTTGAGGAGAGAAGTAAAACAGTGGTCAAGGATTAACCAAAGGGAAACACAAAGAAAGCTAGAAATAACATAAAAACTTGATATAATCCAAGTGGAAAAAGAGTAGCAAGAGGAAATGCAAGAGAGTATATGGCAGGAAAAATAGGCGTATTGGGAGATGCATAGAAAAAACAGAAGGAAAAAGAAGAGTGGTGCTAAAATCGCGAAGTCTATGGTTCAAAGCAGGAGACAAGAACACAACGTTCTTCCATAATGTGGCCAAGATAAGAAGAAATCAAAACCAAATAGACAACATAAAAGATAACAAAGGAAAAGAAGTCAGAGGTCAAGAGGAAATAAAGAAGGATGCTTACAGATACTATAAAAATATATTATCATCCCTAGCATCAAATAACAAGAATGAAAATTATCTTCAGCATATTCTAGGAAAATCAATGAAGCAGAAAATAATGAACTAACAAGAACAATTGAAGAAAAGGAATTTTTAGCTCCTTTTTGGGATTCACATTCAGATAAGGCCCCAGGACCGGATTGGTTTCCTATTTCCTTCTATAAAAACATCTAGATCATTATTAAAAAATTATTTGATAAGAATGATCAGAATTTTTTTGGGAAATGGAAGGTTGGAGGATTCACAAACTCTTCCTTCCTTTCCTTGTTCCAAAAGAGTCAAATGCTAACTCATTTAGTAAATTCACGCCCATTTCTCTGTGTAACTCCTCCTACAAAATCATAACAAAAATTTTGGCAAACAAAATAAAAGTATTGCTTCCAGAAATAATATTAGAAAAACAAGGAGGACTCGTCCCAAAAAGACAAATCCTCGACAACATTCTAATAGTGCAGGAAGCTTTTCACTCCATCCTTATGAAAAATGAAAAAGGAATGATTGTCAAGCTCAACATGGCTAATGCATTCGATAGGGTCAACCTTGGTTTTCGTGTTGCTATCCTATAGAGATTTGGTTTCTCAGAAAAGGAAATAGATATAATAAAAGCCCACATTCTGGGTCCTTGGATTGCACCATTAGTCAATGGAAGACCAAGTGAATATTTTGAGAGCTCAAGGGGGCTTCACCAAGGCTGTCCTCCCTCTCCTTTTTTATATATCATAATTTCAGACTCACGGAGTAGAATTCTTGAGAAATGCAAACAAGATATGACTATCACAGGATTCTCAATCTCTTGTGAAGTTAAAAGCATAAACCACTCCCTATTTGCAGATGACACCATGGTCATGGGAGGGGCCTCTTGCATAATGGCAAGAAGAATAAAAAAGGTTCTAAACAAATTTTTGGAAGCCTTTGGAGGACTACTAAATAATCATAAATTAAGAATATTTGGTTGGAACACACCCTCTCGCACTCTCCGAAAAATCTCATAAATTCTAGAGATCCCATTTCAAGAAAAATGGAGCCATTTCCAATATCTTGGACTCCCGCTCTCAAAAAAAAATTTGAAGACCGAAATATGGAATAATTACATTGAGAAAATGAAACAAAAAGTGCAGAATTTTGGTATGATATGGCTCAGTATGGTAGGAAGGGTGGTACTATTCAGGCCCTACTCACAACTCTCCCAATTTAGCAGTACACAACAATACTAGCCCTGGAAAGTATATGCAAACAAATTAAGCTAGTAATTAGGGGGTTCATATGGCAAGGAGGTAAAGTGGAGACAAGAAGAACAACCTTGTGAAATGGGGTGAAGTAACTCTACCATATGAGAAAGGTGGGTTGGAAATAAGACTCCCAGGGATAATGAACTTGGCTCTAGGAGCAAAAATAACATGGAGATTTATAATAGGAGAGAGTAGTTGGTGGAAGAAAATCCTGGAAGAAAAATACATGAATCACAATAGAACCCTCTTATTGAGAAAAGGTTATCCAATCAGGCCCTGCTCCTAGGTCGGGAGTCTAATTAAAAAAATTATTTCCTTCATCAAAGAAACTCTTCTAAGATCCTTGGTAATGGTAAACTCATCAAAATATGAAAGGATAGAATAATGGGAAATCAGCCTATAACCTACCAAGAAAATATTTAGGATATTATAGGATGGATGAAATTTAAAGGAATCATTACTCTGGATGACATGTCTCTTTGGAGATATGGAGAATGGGGAGATTGGAGCATTCTCAACCTTGCTCATGGCCTTGTCCCTCAGTGGAAGTTCCTAATATCAAATCTTAAGGGGGTTGCTCCACTAAGTCTAGACTCAAAAGATTCCCTTCGTTGGATCCTTATGGACTGGATTTCTGAGTCGAATCTGGATATGCTACCTTACATCAGCATGGAAATCAAGACTGGGATTACTGGAGGGAGGTATGGAAAAGAGAAACACTTCCAAAAATCAAAGTTTTCATGTCGATGCTACTCAAAGGCAAAATACTGACCCATGATAATCTTTAAAAGAAAGGATATGAAGGCCCATCACATTGTGCTATGTGTCAAGGAAGTGAAGAAAATATTCATCATCTATTTATAGGAAGCCCCTTCACTAGGGCCTACTAGAAAGGACTAGTTAGTCCCCTAGAGGTTAGTATTCTAAAATCGCTTCCTTTACATGAAATTTTATCAGAATGGGGAAAAAACATCCATATTCCTTCAAAAATAAAGCAACAGAAAAAATATATTGGTTGAGTTTGCCCTCATTTATGTGCTGGAAAATTTGGTTAGCAAGAAACTAGAGGATCTTTAAAGATCTCACCCCAAATATGAGAACATTCCTAGCTAAAACTTGGAGCATGTCATCTGAATTCATGAACTCTAAAGGAGTTAAAGAAATAGATGTCAAATACACGCAGCACGAGGAAGGAGTCTGGGTTTATTTCGCAATGAGCAAGAAAAATAATACACATCAGCAAACCTCCTAATAGCATGCAGAATTGGAAAATTAGAATTAAAAAAGAGGATTTCAAAACATGGACAGAAAATTTAAATAGGCCTTTCTTATTGTTTGATGGTGCTTCTAAATCCAACCCAGGCAAGGCTGGAGCGAGAGGTATAATTTTTGACCCAAGAGGGGAAAATCCTATTACTTATGAACGGGGATTAGGAGATCTATCCAATAACATGGCAGAAGCATATGGCCTCCTCTTGGGAATGAAAATATTAAGGCAATGAAGTATGAAGAATTTGGTAATAATGGGGGACTCTTCAATAATAATCCAATCGATGGTGGAAAGCAGAAGCCCCAAGAACAAGGCCCCTAGACAAATAACAAAAAGGGTGGGAAAAAAATTTCAATTTCTAGGTGAAGTCACCTTAAGCATATCCTTAGAGGAAATAACTGTACCACTGATAGGCAACCGAATCTAGTTGTCAATCATCCTATGGGAGAATATAGAATTGATAATGTGATTTCTCATCAACTGATTCCATAGGATATCTCGCCTCAATGTGCAGAGAATATCAATCAAAGAGAGAACATCAAGGTGGTTAACAGTCACTTCATCTCGAATGGTTAGATCTCAGAAGATCATGAAATCTAAGGATATCTCCAAGAACATACATGATAGTTAGTCTACGGCTATCAAGCTAACTTTAGCTACTCAAGCCTCCCGTGAAATGCTAAAGTTCTCTTCCATGATGTGGCAAGTTGTGCAGCAATATATTCTCCCCTCTACTCGTCCTATTTTATTTCTAACATCTTCACTCTCCCTTTCTTTCCCCCATTTAAGAAGTTGTAATACTTTTTTCTTGTCTATGTCATTGTGCCCCTTTGGGGGTTGATCTTATCTTCTCTGTTTTAGCCTCACCTCTCTCCTTCGTGCAACTTTGGTGGGTGTTTTCTAGATCATATTTCCTTTGCATAGCTCTAGTGGCCCACACCTTCATGCAGATCTAGAGGCGGATTCAAACATTTTTCCTTTGTGCAACTCTTGTCACCCTAGCCACCACATAGCTTTGGTGGCCCTCGCCTCCCATATTCTTTATCTTTCATGCAGCTCTTGTGGCTTCTACTTTCGAAGTCTAGTCTCCCTCTCTCTAGCACTATGGGTCTTCGCGGGACTACCTAGAGCTTGTTTTTGTTTCTTCTCTATGTTTCTTATTTCGCCTTCTACTCTCAGTTAGATTGGTTGCCTTCTTCCTTGAAGAAAAATGGAATGGAACCCACTTGTAGATGTTCCAAAGTGCGAAAACTACGCAGTCTTTCGATTTAGCAAATTCATGATTGAGCAGGTCAGATAAATGGTCAAAGACTACAAATTTGAAGAAAAATCTGAGAATTTCTTCCTAAAGAGACAAATGGAAGAGCATAGGAAAGAAATGTCTACACTAAAACAAAAGTGTAGACATTTGGAGGATATGATCAATTATCTAAAGAGCTTACTTATTAATCAGACAGGAGAAAACTGCAATGCTCAAACCAGCAAGAACTTGCCTTGGTCCAATAAGGAACCCTCAATCAACAAAAATTAATTGGAAATGCCTCATTCTTCTCTTTTCTCCAAAGTCTTTTCATTACTAGTTTTTTATGTTATGTAGGTGTAAATTGTTGTTGAACTAGTATGTAAGTATTTATAAAGATGGTGCAATTAGTAACCTCAGAAACAAAATGGGAAGAGCTTGGAAGATAGGGATTGTTTTCCCTCTATTTCTCTTCTAGGAAGCCTTCTCCCAATTTAACTTAACGTAATGGGAACATGTCTCCCTCCTTTTCCTTTCTTTGGAATAGAAATCCAATAACCAACTTTACACACACACACACACACACACACACACACACACACACATATATATTAAAATTACTCACGATTTCCAAAATAAATAAAAAAACATCACTCCCAAATTAATGTACAACACATCAAAACTAAATTAAATATTTAAAAATGATATGATTTGAATCATATAAAAGGTCATAATAGTCTAAACTTTTGATGATTCACCCTTAGTTTTTCGTGCCCTCCTCACATTGACCATCCTCTGACAACCTCAAATTTCTCTATCATCCTGGTTGTCTATTCTGTCAAGGCCTTCGTTCCCATTGTCGTCTCTCGCCATTTTCCAACGTCCATTATCTGACCCCCATTTGTATCCATGTATCTACCATACCATGGATCCATCAAATCTAATTTGAATTTTAAATTCTAAATACTGGCGGGTTTGATGAAATTTGAATCTCAACATTGTTTACCTATTGTTTTGCTCACTAGAAGTCGCATGCCATAATTCTATGGAGAGCTGAAGAAGAAAATGAGGGGTGTATTGCTCCTTATTCTGTGGTGGTTGAAGGTTGTTGCTTGACAGGAGCTACTGTTGCCTTGTTTTGGCTGCTTGGTTGTCTGCTGCGCATATCAAAATTTCTCTCCAAATGATGCCCTTGCTCATCTCCTTAGCTGACTTGTAACCTCTCCTTCCCAAAAATGTGTAGAAATTCACAGATGTTCATGGTTCAAAGTTCTCTAAATAGAACTTTGTGAAATAGTCCAAGTAATAGAAATGGACTCATTAGCTACAGACGTTAGTTTCAACAACACAGTTGTAGTTATTTCTTAATATTGAATCTATGTAGTTGCAGCAACACAACTTTAGTTGTTCATCATTGAATATATGTTGCGACAACTCCCTAAGTCTATTTTGTGGCAATTCGGGGTGGAGACTCCCTTGTATGCGGAGTTTGTAACATGTTGCTAAAAGACAATATTGTATATGAAAATTAAATATTTATAAAAAAAATATTTGGATTTTTCTTTGTTGAGTGGCATATGAAATGCATGTGTATATCGCAATGGCAGTGGTTGTTTCTTTTTCAAACCATGTGCATTGTAATTTGCAAAGCTCTCTAAAAAAGCTATTTCAAAAATGTTATTTGAGATAAAATTTGATAGTGAAAAATTATTTGCTTTGATCAAATTATGATATTACATATATATAAAAAGGGTTGTTTTAAGATAGGGAAACTATTTTGGACACACAATCACTTGGTTGAGAGAATATTTCAACCACACATCAAACCAGGGAAACTACTCCTATAGAATAGGAACAAACTCTTTACATGGAAAGTCACAACTAGGACAATTGAAATTACCCCCTTAATGACTACTTGTCTCAATATCAATCTACCAAACCACAGAAACTACTCCTATAGAATAGGAACAAACTATTTACATGGAAAGTCACAACTAGGACAAGTGAAATTACATTTTCCAACACTCCCCCTTAATGACTACATGTCTCGGTATCAATCTGCAATATCTACATCTATTCCAGTTTGGTAATTACACCTCGTACCTTGTTCATGCAATTATCGATTTTCATATAATGGAACAACCATCTACTAGAATGCATGGGTTCCCAACCACTGCAACTACGAGTCTACTAGGAAGTCCTTCACATACATGGTTCATCCAACTTCTTAATGAACTCCCCCTAAATATAAAATTTCACCTCGTGGAGTCTAAAACCAATATGGTCCACCCAAGTGTATCCATCCCGCGCAACACATGCTTCTAGGGTGTTAAAACTCTCTAACAGAGGGAACACATAACAAATGGTATGCATGCCTCTCTCGTTCATACAACATATACATAAAACATTTCAAGACCACAACCAACCATTACAAAAGAGTATATGACATGTAGATTTGTTCTAATTACAATATGTGACTCATGCTACACCACAAATCACTTCCACAAACTCACACTAATTCACACAAACTCAATTGTCCATCATCTTCCTATCTTTGATGCATCTCCTCTAATGCCATCTTCATTGTCATGTCTTCATTATATCTCATGGTTAATCATTCCTGCAAATAAATTTGTCTATTGTTGGAATGGCCAATTCCAACATAGATTCAAACTCGTGACAATAGTTGGCCAGACTAATTGTCACAAAACATCCAATTTTTAACCAGATTTACAATATTTATGCATTTACATCATCCACACCCAACATACATAAGAGATTAATGTAAATCAAAACAATTTCACAGATCCAATAGCAAGTATGTTCCTCCAAAGCTAAAATGCACGGAGCTCCATAACACAGTTGAGATCCATCATCATTGCACCATCAAACCACTCATGAACTCTCTGCATTCATCGCTGGAAATTTGAGTGTCTTTGAAGTTAGGGGAGACTACCTTACGACATTGCAACAAACATCGTGATCATAATCGGGAGCACTCAGATTTACTATCAAAAAATCCATGGCCCGTTTCAAGAGTGATAGCTTAAATCCTGACATGTTTTGGTTAACCTCGAGAACCGTAACAAGATCTATCAGCACACAATAACCTAGATCTATAAACATTTTTCTCTTACATTTTTCTCATCATCTTTTTTGCACGAATCAATACGGCAAGCGTCGCCACCTTGAAGGCCTATGCAGACATAATCCCTTTTGTCATCTTCGTGATTTTCATCACATTGTTCAACTAGGAACATGTGATGGTGAATTAAGGTTTTATGAAATGATGATACCTCATTTTCCGTAAGACCCAGAATATGCTGCAACAAAATACAATGATGCTCTAGCTTATAGTGGCACAGTAATACCATAGACACTCTGCACACAGACAAATAGCACAGGTGAGACTAGACACAACCCTTGGCTCAGCACATCATTGTTGGTGTCCATAGAACCCACACACACTGTTGTAATAAGAAGCAATCGTAGTCTCGATGTCCCTTGGTTGAGATTTCAGATTTGAATTAGCGCTTCCTCCCTCATGCAGATCCACCACAGGTAGATCTTGTAAGCCAATCAATCCCCACATTTCACGTTTGGTTCACCATCCTTTCTTAACACACGTGGATATGTAGCTTCTCGATTTGATCTCATTGCTTCACAGCACATCACATTACAAGGCTTTCGAGTATGAACCAATCCAGTGATTCTCATCATCTTCACTACAATAGCCCACGGTGGGGGGAAGGGAACCATTGTTCAACCCACTATGCTGCACTCTTCTGCTGCACCACCATTAACCCTATTTCTTTTCAAGGTGAGTGAGCTTGGAATGAATGAAATGTGGGATGAATGAAGGCAATGAGTAGCAGGACTCCAAACTTCGAATACAACCTTCACAGATCCTATGAGCACCGCTGATGCAGGAACATGAGACTTGGAGGGAAAATACTTCAAACTTATTCCAAAAATAGAAAAAAATCTACAAGAAAAGGAGTGGGATCCTTTAGCCATCAATTTCCATGTTTTCTATTTTAACATAGAGATAGAATCTAGGAATAAATCATGTTGTAATAAATGTTAATAGTTAAGCCATAGTGGAGGTTCTCGAGAAGAATATCTCATTGAACATATAGGATTAGTTAGGCATAGTGGAGGTTCTCAAGGATGATGTCTCACAGAACTGATAGTTGCAATAAATTAAGACTTTGTTTTAGGAACTGGCTGTTAACATGAACCAGTACATATGTAAATTTGATAGTGTTGTAAAGGGATTTTGACCAAAAGTGTTTTATTTTGCATTGTTGAGGAAAGGAGTAGATATCTCTGGGTATTGGTCGATCCCGAAGAATTTGTGCTCTCTGAAACCTTTTTTTTATGCATTTGAATGCCTGTTTGCTTTTAAATTTGGTATTATGCATGTATTCAGCTTTGCTTTTCTTCTGAGCCTTTATAATAGTGATTTGGCCTTGTTTTCCAACTAACACTTCGATTGAAGCCTATTGGAGTGGTTTTCCTTTATATCGACATGCATGTTTCCCTTATATGTGTTGTTGAGTTCCGCGGGCAGAAACTCTGGTTTACACTGAAAAACGATGGAAACCCTTAGCCAGAATTGAGTTTCGACTTCAAATCTTATTAAACGAGGCCAATACTCATATCGAGTCTGCAATTGTTATCGCATTCCAGTGTTGGAGCGAAAGGGGACTGACCCTTAAAAGTGTTGAAGTCTGAATTTGCGACATTCAAAGTCGAAACCTTATAAGGCTGATTTTATAACATATCGGTCTGCGGTTTAATCAGATCGCAAGACATAAGCGGAAAGAATATGGGAAGGAGGCATTGACATCATCGATTGTGATTTCCGATAACACTACATCTTATCACATCGGAAGGGAGTTATATTATTTTCCATTCCATAGGAACCGCCGATAGCGATTGCGATACTGTTATTCCATTTTATGGAGTAAGGACCCACCGATAGTGTATTTGAGTATATTAACGCATTCCCATGTAAAACCCCACCGATGCTGTATTTGCACGGTATTCGTACTATGGTAGTGTGGAACCGCTGATAGTGTATTTATGCACAATTGCGTTAATTCCACTCAAAAGCCCATTGATAGTGTATTTTGTAATTTCCATGGAATTACAGTTCTAATAGAGGAAAAGAGGCTCTATTGTGTAAATTGTTCCTGATAACAAGGGTTGGGGTGATTAAGGGGAAAAGAGTGGTGATAGTGGCTGAAAAGGGAAATTTATGAACAATCAGCCTAGAAATAGATGATTGATACTCCAGTGAGAGAAGAAGAAGCATTACAGCCAGAATTAGAGGAAATTATATCAGGATTAGGGCGTTTGTCTATATCACCTGCACCCAGGCCACCATTAGTGGTATCAGAGCAACCTTTTGACACTGAATTGAATCTTAGAAGCAGAGGAAGGAAAGTTAATATGGATTTCAGAGTTGGAAGAGGATGAGGATGTGGTGGAAGAGGTCGACCAGTTGCAAATGCTGAAGTGATGGAAGCTATGCAACAGATGCAGGCTAGATTAGAGGCATTAACAACAGAGAGAAATATAGATGATGGGGATATTAGTGAGCCTGAGGTTGAAGCTAAAGGAGAGGAGGAAACTATAGCAGTTACTCCTAAGATGAGATTCTTTCAGTCAATTTTGAGATCCACAGCTAGGCCAAAGACTAAGGTTTCAATATATGAAGGAGGACTGAATCTAGAAGAATCGATAGACTGGATTAATGGCTTGGAGAAATTATTTGACTATGAAGAAACAAAAGATGAGAAGAAAGTAAAGTTTGTTGTCACCAAGCTAAAAGGACATGCAACACTTTGGTGGGATGGAGTGCAGGCAAAAAAGAAAGAGACTTGGCAAGCAACCTATCAAAAATTGGAGTAGGATGGTAGCAAAGCTAAGAGGTAAGTTCCTACCAAGTAATTATCAGCAAACCTTGTTCAGACAGATGCAGAATCTTAGACAGAGGTCTATGACAGTGAAAGAATACATAGAGGAATTCTATAAGGTAAGCATAAGAGCTGGACAAACTCAGGATACAGATGAGAAGGTGGCTAGATATGTGAATGGCCTTAGGATGGACATTCAAGATGAGATAAGTATATTGTCTCCTAAAACAATAGAGGAAGCTTATTAGATGGTACTGAAAGCTGAAGAAAAACTCATGAGGAAGTAGTCTGCTAGAGGGAGAGGTACTTTCCGAGGAAGGGGAAGTCAAGGTGGTAGAGGAAGATCTACAGCACCTAAAGATGGAGCTAGTAGCAGCTCAACCTAGCATGGTGATGCAAGTGGTAGAGGGAGTTTTTCTAGAGGAAGAGGAGGCATAGGAAGAGGAAGAGAAGTAAGATGTTACATATGTAAGAAATTGGGACACAGAGCCTTTGAGTGCCCGGAGAATGCAGGAACAAGCCAGAGGAATGAAATTGTTGCTCAAGTTGAGGGTCAAGCAACAAAAAAGTAGTGGCAGAAGAAGAAAAATATACTAGAGAGAGGAGAATCTTTGGTAATCAATAATGTTTTTATCAAGCTAGCAAAGGAGATAGTTGAACCATCACAAAGAAAGACCTTGTTCAGGACAGTGTGTAAGGTTCAAGGGAAATGTTGTCAGATGATCATTGACAGTGGCAGCACTAATAATTTGGTCTCTACAGAAGTGTGGAGAAGTTGAAGATGAAGAAAATGAAAGATCCAACACCTTACAAGGTGTCATGGTTACAAAAAGAGCATCAATTGTTAGTGAATGAACAGTGTAAAGTGGAGTTGCAGTTGGGCAAATATAAGGACAAAATTGTATGTGATGTGATGCCAATGGATGTGTGTCACATATTTCTTGGAAGACCTTGGCTATGACAGAGGAGCTATGCATGATGGGAAAAGAACACCTACAAGTTTGGTAAAGATGGTATCAATCATACGTTGCTGCCTATGGGAGAAGAAGATGCATCAAGAAAGAAGATGATCCAAAAACTCTATTACTGGGAGGAAAGGAATACTTGCACCAGATTGAAGAAAATGAGGTAAATTTGCTATAATTTGCAATCCCAAAGTAATAATGAATTCCACTAAATTTTCTGATTTACCCATAAAATTCAAGAAATGTTGGACAACTATTGTGATATCATTGTTGATGATTTGCCTAATGAGTTATTACCCATTAGAAGAATCAGCCATCATATAGATTTGATTCTTGGAGAAAATCTATCTAACAAAGCAGCTTACGAAATGACTCCTACAGAAAATGAGGAGGTTTAGGGAGCAGGCGCAGGAACTTCTTGACAAAGGGCCGATCAGAGAAAGCTTGAGTCCTTGTGCAGTACCAACAGTGTTGAGTCCAAAGAAGAATGGAGGTGAGAATGTGTACTGATTCAAGAGCCATCAATAAAATCAAAATCAGGTACATATTTCCTTTACCTATGATTGAAGATTTAATGGATTGCTTGAGTGGGGCAAGGTTATTTTACAAACATAGATCTTAAAAGTGGGTATCATTAGATAAGGATAGGAGAAGGGGATGAGTGGAAAACTACCTTTAAGACAAATGAGGGATTGTATGAGTGGAGAGTAATGCCTTTTGGGTTGTCAAATGCACCAAGTACATTTATGAGACTCATGAATGAAGTTCTCAAAGAATTTATTGGTAAATTTGTAATAGTATAACTGGACAAATATATTAGTTTACAGCAGGTCTAAGGAGGAGCACATGAGACATCTGTATTAGTACTTTACAAAGGCTACAGCAAGAGAAGTTATTACTGAATTT